>JFBX01000628.1:4671-158550 GCA_001563135.1 Colletotrichum simmondsii | reverse complement strand
AAAAAAAAAAAAAAAAAAAAAAAGCGATCTGACGAAATACAAGGGTCCCTAAAAAGAAATCGTGCAATGAAACTGAGAATGAAATATGTTATCAGTCTAAGTCTAAGTAACTACTAGCATTGATATTGGACGGCGGAGCTTGAGCTCGATGTATCTAAAACCTGGATCTAAGGCGCATTGTATTTACAGGGTATCATATTCCTTCGAATTCAGACTGCGCGGTTGTACCCAGAGCGTCCATCGGTAGTGATATCAGAGGCTTCATCGCGCCTGTTGTAACCTGAGCGTCCATCAGTGCCAGTGGCAGAGCTTTCCTCACGCTTGTTATATCCGGAGCGCCCGTCCTCAACGCTGTTGTAGCCAGACCGGCCATCGGTCTCTTCCCGCTTGTTGTACCCAGACCGTCCATCAGTGGATGCACCAGCGACCTCCTCGCGACGACCGACTCCAGAGGCTCTGTCTTCTACACCGTTGTACCCCGATCGTCCATCTCTGGTAGCGTCCGAGGCCTCTTCGCGACGGTTGTACCCGGAGCGACCGTCTTCCACACTGTTGTATCCTGAGCGACCATCTGTTGTAGCGTCAAGGGCCTCTTCGCGCTTGTTGTAGCCAGATCGTCCGTCAGTTGTGGCTGAAGCGTCCTTCTCTCGGCGATTGTACCCAGAACGTCCATCAGTGGTGGCGTCCGAGCCCTCTTCCCGACGGTTATACCCCGAGCGGCCATCAGTTGTGATGGCAGAGGCTTCCTCCCGCTTGTTGTATCCTGACCTTCCATCAGTAGTGGCATCAGTAGCCTGTTCGCGACGGTTGTACCCGGATCGGCCATCGGTCGTAGCGTCAAGAGCCTCTTCGCGCCTGTTGTATCCAGATCGTCCGTCTGTAGTAATAGCGGCATCTTGTTCACGGCGGTTGTACCTAGAACGACCATCCGTGGTCATATCAGACGTCTCCTCGGCGTTGCGCCGATTATATCCAGAGCGACCATCTGTGGTAATAGCTGCATTTTCTTCGCGCTTATTGTAGCCAGACCGCCCATCTGTAGTCATGACTTGATCTTCATCGCGGCGGTTATATCCGGACCGTCCGTCAGTGCCGATAGTCGCCTCTTCGTCACGGCGGTTGTAGCCAGAACGACCGTCGGTGGTAATAGCAGTGTCATCACGACGGTTGTATCCAGAGCGACCATCGGTAGAGACAGAAGCGTCTCCTTGTAGGGGGCTAATATCTCGGACGCGAAGCGCCGCGATACTTGTTGCTCCATGAGCTTTGCGCTCGCAGCCCTCAGTATCTTCGGTGATCTGATGGAACCATAGAGTTAGCGTCGTGGAAGTGCTAAGCTTCAAGGATGATAAAAGCTAGTAGAGCTCTGAGGATGGACTTACTGCTGATAAGATAGTCTCGCCCTTGAGGAAGGATAGGACCAAGATGCTGGTAAAGAGGGCTACCAAGAGGACACGTCCAACTGGGCGCCGAGCAGGAGGGCTATTGGGCATAAGCCCATGAGTCGGCAAAATCGTGTCTTGTTTCATACTGGACAAAGAATTTGAGGTAAGAACCTTGAGCAAAGCCGGAAAGCTCGCCGTTTTAGGTGTGAATGTTGATGCAAAGAGGCAGTGAGAGTTTTCAAGCTGGATCCTGTTGTGATACAAGAGCTCAAGCGAGTGATAGACCGAGATACTTAGTAGCTGTTGGATGCTAATGAAGACAGAGCACGACGAAACAAAGAGAAGAGAGCCTCTTATATATTGCTACATAACTGAACTTCTCCCAGAGTTCTCGAGTGTGAGGTACATAAACGAAGAGACTGGTGGGTTGAGGCGTAGGAGGCACAGTCACGAAGCACGCAGTACGAAGATACTTACCGTCGACTATCATAACCTGGGTAGCAATACGACACAGCCGCTGCAGCCCTATGCAAGTTGCCATGAGCCATCAAGTTGAGACATGCAGTGCAACTGGTCATGATCCGGTTCCTCATCAAGGACTCAAGAGTTGCCTAAACTAAAGTGGAAACAAGATTCAGACTCGGCCCCCACGAAACTGACCGGCGAGATCGCGGAAATGGTTGCGTTCGCCGCACCCTGTACAAGTCCGTGGTGACCGGTGTTCCACTAGGTGCCAAGCCCGACCCTCATAGGTCGCCCTACAGCCTGCTGCAGTGCTGCCAATGCTGAAGGATTTGGCCTCGCCATCATCGGCCGGAGATGCCCGGCGAAGAAGACGGAATGCGAGCCTGCCCGGTGTTCTAGTTCCTTGTCAGCGGAGAGGTCCTTAAACTTCTTTGGGGACTGGGAAGCCAGGGTTCGCGCCCGTTCCAGGGGTCAACCAACGGTGTTTCTAGGGTTTCTTGGGGAGAAGCGGCCCCCAACAGGAAACAAGGGGGGCGGCTGACATCCGGCCGTAGACCCCCCCATAGGCATCGACGCTGAAGGGTGTTGTCAATTCGAGGTTATGATTGGTGTAGGAATGTGATGAGTCTGCTTATCCGGTGCGATCATATTTCTCGATCGCTTCTTGCCTAGACCTCGGCCAAGTCTGTGCCACACTGCTCCGCCTCCGTTAGTAAGATCACCATGATGCAGTCATGTCTTGGGCTCATTGAGTAAGGCTATCTCGTTTAGGAGACAGTAAGTCGTTGCCTGGCAAGATGGGGCATACAAAAAAGACGCCCTGCGTTGAGATTCTCGAGTGGGCTGCTCGACAGCTGCATGATAAGTTCCAACAGCTGGAAGTCGGTGTCCACATGACTTTTTTGCGATAGCCGAGATATGCAAAAGGCCAGACTCGCCTGTCTTGTCGCGGATACGGAGGCACCCTCCGACATCATAATCATCGCTCATTGAGCCTTACCACGATTGCCTGTATCTACGGAATTTTGACTTCTTCTCAACATATATAGAGCGATGATTAGAGTTGGTTGTGCAAAAGTACCACAAAAGTACCATTTATCACCTACTCTAGAAAGGACGAGAAGTCTGGTCAATCTGATTGGTCGAAAGAAATGCCTAATTGAAGAACCAAGCTCCCAAAGTGTCGTGCGATGCTGACAGGCGAAGGATTCGGTTTACTAGGATCCTGGCAAGCCTATAGTAGTATCACACTGCATACAGTCACGCAAAGGGAGCGCAAATAACATGAAGTCTGTCATCCATTCATTTCTCGTCTATTTTTAAGCTGAGGGTTGGCTAGGTATCCATGGTTGGAGTCTTACCCCCTCGTAGGAGTCAGTCACTCAGGTGTTTCTCCTTTAGAAGTGGGAGCCGCCACCGCAGGGTCCGTCGTGGGAGTGACCGGTCAACTCAGCAGCACGCTTGAGGTGCTGGGCCGTATCTGCAGCCCATCTGCGCTTCTTCAACTCAACAGCAGGAAGAGTTTCCCAGCTCATGGAATATTTGGCGACACTGTGGGCGATGGCCTTGGTGTTGACAAGGTAAGCATCGTTGTCCAGGTTGGTGATGTCGTCGCCGATCAAGTGGTAGTTAACGTCGTAAGCAACACCAACCTCGCCACCAAATAGCGCGGCCTCGGCCTCGGTCTTGAGGCCCTCTGCGCCAGTGAAAAGTCCACCAGACGGGATGCCGTTCTCGATGAACCCGGCGTAGTCAGAGCGGCCGTTGAATTCAGTGGGGACGTGGCCCAGGCCCTTGGACTCAAAGAACTCCTCAAAGTCCTTCTCAATGACATCAGAGCCGGCGGGGCCAGTGAAGTTGAAGGCACTGCCATCACCATCGTAGATGGCGAGCTTGGGGTTGGGGCTGGCGATCATGTCGAAATTGAGGTATGCTCGGATCTTTGAGATTTCCTCCTCAGAGCTGTTGAGCGACTTCACGTAGAAGTAGGAGCCGAGCTTGCCGTATTCCTCCGCGCCCCAAAATCCAAGTCGAACGGCGTTCTTGGTGGTGAATTGGGTAAGGGCCTTGGCGACAGTGAGAACACCAACGGTGCCGGAGCCATCGTCGCTGGAAGGAAACCATTGGTCAGTTCGTCTCTCCGAACGTATCTCAGAGTGATGTTAACTCACTTAATACCAGGGCCGGCAAAAACAGAGTCGGAGTGGCCTCCGATCATGAGAACATTGTCATGGTCTCCGCCCCTCGTCTCCGCAATGACGTTGTAGTTGACACGGTTCTCGATGATGGAGATAACATTGAGATCAAGAGTCAGCTCTTGGCCAGCTGCAAGAGAGGCAACAAGGGCCTGTCCCTCCTCACGAGTAATTCCCACAGTCGGGGCGTAGCCATCCGAAGCCGCGCCGAGGGTTCCCGAAAGCGCGCCAACGTCGTTGTTGTAGATGATTGCACCGACAGCGCCAGCAGACTTGGCAAGGGTGGCCTTGACCGCAAAGTTGCAAGTGCCTCTCGACACGAGCGCGACAGCACCAGAGACTTCGGCAGGGTAGTCCGACGCCTCGCACCCAAGGTTGGCAACGTTGACCAAGGTAGCGCCGGTCAGGGTTCCGCCAGGTGTGTACGTCAGAGGACGGGCGTCAATGGCATCGCCTACGACGGAGAGGGTCGCCTTGGCGCCGGCGAATGCCTCGGTGAAGGGCTGCTTGTAGACGTCGTAGTAGTCGAGCTTCTCAAGTTCCTCGACAAGCCAGTCTACGGTCGCGTTGTGGCCGCCACCGCCGAAGGCGCGGTTTCCCTCGTGGGCGTCCGCAATATCCTGGAGCTTCTGGGACCCGGCGAGGAGGTCCTCGATGTTGATGAGCTCCTGGAGCTTCTCAGACTCGACGTACGGCTTGCACTTGACGGCGCTGACTAGCGCCGGCAGGGCCAATGCGAGAGCGGCTGTCTTCATCTTGGACTGTTGCTGCACGACCGGCGGGGTCTTGCACAAGATTTGAAGTTGCCTTTTGGTGGCTACAAACAAGAACCTGTGAGTGGGCAAGCGAGGAGGTGTTCCCGACAAGCTGAGCGGAAAGCAGCGGCTCGTTGGCCTTTTAGACTTCCCTCAACCAAGGAACTGGAAGCGACGCATGCATCTCTTCGCTCGCGTGATCATCGCCAAGGCGATAGATAAGGAAGCTGGTGATGTTGCCAGCAGCTCACCGACCGGAGCCACTGTCAATTAACCTCGACGCGTACTAGGCTCCCCAGAAACGCGGGGACGTGAGACTTAATGAGGAAGCCCAGAGCCAATATTTTCTTCTGCTCCATTACGACTCTATCGCGACCTGCCTGATCCAGGAACGGTCGTACGCGCCAATGCGATTGCGCAGCTCGGTTACGCCGTGGAACTTCTTGGCACTGCAACCCAATAAGGTTGAGCCGCCGATACGCCAATGATATTGACACAAAGTTCCAGCCACAATTTTCCATGATTCATTCCTCCTCGTGAGAGACACTACCATATGTTGGCATGTGTGAACTCGTGGTTGAGCTTTGAGGCCGGACGATACTGGGTAGATCTTATGTTTACAATAAAGTCTTGCTTTATGTTATTACTACTTCACTCGCTAACTTTATGAAAAAATTCTGACCGATTAATTTTGTAGATAGGGCAGCATGGCTCAACGCGGTTTATTAATGCACAGACATTGAATCATTGCTTGGCAGATGGTACGCGCCCTCGGAGTGTGGGGAGTCAAATTCGGGCCATCTGCCATCTGATATTAGAGTGTGCCGCACCAAGTCAGCATCACGTGAACTAAATGAACAAACATCAACTATCCGGCTTACATCATTCGTCACTCATCCACATTTCGATAGCTTGTACCGTCGAAACCTCCCGTGTGTTTTCTTCCTAGACGCTACAATGTCTGAATGCGGATTGATCACTGCGTTGGAGAACATCATATCGGAAAGCATGTTAGTTCTCCATCAGGTGCGAACTCATCTAGGGGTACCAATTGAGTTTGGTGTCACAGGTGAGCTACTGCGAGGTAGTAACTTGAACCGAAGCAAATGTGCCTTTAGGCTTGCGAGAATAAGGTTGAGTTTCTCAAGGTAGCATCATTCAGATTGAGTTGGAGATCGATGCGCTAAGCCTGCCGTCCTCCGATCTTGGCGACTGCTTTGTCATGACTTAAGGACTGCGCGGCAATGTTGACTCAAGGCCAACACGAAATAAGACTACGGAGATATCAATCGGGGAATAGGAACAAAGACCCCGTTGGAATAATTCCAAAAATTTGCGAAGCCGACGATGAGCTTGCAGACTTCAATCTGCAAGAAGCTATGACCTCAGGAACCCAACGAGCCGCTAAGCCAGGCGCGAACTGCGGCTTGTAAAGGATCCGGGAAAGTAGTTCATGTAAGAGACCATAGAAATCAGGGGTTCAAGCCACAAAATGGACTAACGTTGAAGATCGACATTTGAACAAGGGCTTCGGAAGAGAGCCGTTGCAACGGACTCACGACTAACATTGGCTATTGTCATGCACGAACGGAAAGAGCGGAAAGTCCTCGCTATCCAATCGCTGCTTGTATATTAAACATCCTGAACCCTCGAAAACATGGAATCGAATCTTCATTTGATAACCTACAGGTCTTCCTCCAGCTGTATGCCGATCAAGTCTTTACACACATTTGTGTAAAACGTTCACTTAGATCAGTTCGTATTTCTTGATCCATTTCTCGTTGGGCGCGCGATCCGCTAGAAAAGTTACAAAAGATGCAACTTTCTTTGATGATGCTTGGCGCAGTGCCTGTTGCATACGCACTTCCGACTTTTCCTGGCGCCGGTAGTGGGTGCCCGTTCCAGTCAATCCCATCATCATCAACTTCAGTGCCAGGCTATGATGCAACATGCCAGCTAAAGCCTAATCATTTCATGTGGACACCGCCAGGTCCCGGAGACTGTGAGTCAAGCCGCAATCCATCTGCATTAAGTCTTCCTTGCTGACAAGCTGCCCAGTACGCGCGCCCTGCCCAACGCTAAATACTCTCGCCAACCATGGCTTTCTACCTCACGACGGCCGTAATATCACTCTCGATGTCGTCATAAAAGGTCTCAAAGATGCGATGAACATTGGAGAAGACTTAGCTACGGCTGCGTTCACGCCAGCACTGAAATTAAACTCAATACCAAACGCAAATGTGAGGCGACATACTTGTGATTATAGTATCAAACATTCCATGGAACTTATACTGACCAATTCCGCGCATTGCTTAGTTCATCGATTTAGATATGCTGAACAGGCATAACGTTATCGAACACGATGGCAGCCTATCACGTCGAGACATGTACTTTGACCCGTCGAATCGATTCGACAAGGCGACTTTCGACGGTTTCGTTACCTACTTCGGTGATGCAACAACGATAACCACCGCCGCCATGGCCAACGCCCGGGCAAGACACGCTCTAGCCATGAGTCGTATCAACCCAACATTCACACTTCCCGAATCCTCAGCACCCTTGTTCTTAGGCGAAGCATCCTTAATGTTAGCTGTATGGGGCTCTCCGAGCAAGCCAGTGGCCAACAGAGCGTTCCTCGAATACTTTTTCAGTAAGACCTACCTACCCTCCCATCAGTGGAAGCAGGTGTTAACATTTAATAGGAAACGAGAGATTACCTGTACTGATCGGTTGGGTCCCGAGCAATACCCCCATCACTTCAGCCATTGTCTCGCAAATCGCCAACGACATCGCCAAGCAGACACCTTCTGATGTTCCTTTGACTTATACAGCACAACATTCCTGAAGCGAAGCGAAATAGACGTGAAAGGGCCGAAAATTTTGGGAACAGAGATGAAATAGGTTCGGTCGAAGTGCATGCGCGGACGAATGGAAACCGCGCGTTGAAAAGCAAATGAGAGCGAGATCGACGTTACTAAGGCGTTGGAGCCTTTTAAAGTATGCTACATTGATAAGTACCCAAGAATAATAAAATGACGACGCGAGACTTTAAAAGCCACGAGAAACACTTGTGCCTGCATTCATGCTTATTCCGGAGGTTTCAATCCACTTCTAACTACATGTTCTTGACTCCTGTAAGCATCTAGATCCATCCTTCCCAATATCATCCCATGACAGTGACATCCATCTCTAATTCCACCTCACGTGTTTCACCTTGAGCTACGCCAGACGCCCGCCACGCAGAAACATGAAGTCTACGAGTCTCGAGCGACATCCAAGGATGGTCTCCGTTACAGATATAGGGTTTACGTTGCGTTAGAGGATGCCATGTTGATCGAAAGTCATGGAAACATGGAATGCAACCAAATTTGCATATTCCAGACAGAAAAAAGGCGGAGAGTTGGGGAGTTTAACGCCGCTGCACGCTGCAACGATACATGTAGATGAGAATAACAAGAAGAAGATTGAATCTATGCATTGACTAAAGTATCACAACTCTTGGAGTATTTGAATGCCTCTTTGTTGTTCAAGAATTCCACAAGATCCTTGATAGGCAAGGAACGCAATTTTAGCTACAAGCGGCGGAGCGCACAATGACCCTGTCGAATGGCTGACTTTCTAAGCAGATCAGGATCAAACTTGCTGTCGCTCAAAGGTAGGCATCAGAATGCAAACGCTCCCTTTTCTTCACATTCGACTTTGAAACAACACAATGAAGTAGCTTTACTCAAGGGAAGTCACTAACTGAAATAAGATAGTTGATAGACTTTGACTCTCCGCTGACTCCATTCACCACTTCGAAAATGTCGGTTAAATCGGCTCTGAAATGGCGAGACTAGCCATGGTTCCGGCATGAGATGGACAAGGGTGGAACGCAGCGTTGTGGGATGCCAAGGTTGTTGGATCATCGTATACACCCGAAGCAGACACTTGTCCGAGCCGGTTCCGTCGCCGGGACCCCATTCGAGACCCCGAAGTGCCGGAGCAGAATCGCACGGCAATAGACTTGGCATAATATTAACATTAGAGTTTTGGAAACTCGCAGTTGAAAATGGTCATTTGAGAAGGGAAAGACTCGAAGGAGGAGGGGCCATTCATGATTCAGCCGATACTATTATGAGTTAGTCGACACTGTCGCTTACCTGCTGTCATTAGCGCTGACCAGCAATGCAACGCTGTTACCAGCATGTCTGGGGTTCTAGTTCGATCCACGCCGGTTCATTTGAAGTGCAGCATGTCACGACCTCGGAAAAGGTCCACAACAGCCGACCAACGATTTGTCCACCATGCGGACATGGTCAGGGTTAAAGACGCTTCTTCATATTGGAGTCAACACATCCACCACTTAATCAATACCGTCTGGGCATCAGGCCTGTCGACTTTTTCGCCTCCCGGTCGATGTGCCTCTTCAGAACTTCTCGGAAGCGTGCCGTTGTCATCCCACCCCGCCGGCGCTATTTTGACATGGATAACAGAAGGTTCCCTGTCGGCACTGGAATTGAAGATAAATAACAATTGCCACGGTATTCATCGTCGTTGCCTGTTCCCTCCGATTGCCTAGTGCTCTCCATTTCACCGAACTTCGCACCCCAGCTCCTTACGCCAGGAAAGCCACCGACCGCATCGCAATGCGTATCCTCAACCTCTTCGCGGCGCTGAGTCTCTACGGAGCGACTGCTCTCGCTTCTGAAGGCGACGAATTGTCGGAGATCCAGGCTCAGGCTATCGAAGCTCTTCAGGCGGCCGAGGGAGACGGTACTTTTGGCAAGAGAGACTCATGCACCCTCTTCAACGCGCGTGTTCGCCGGGACTGGTACGTAAATGTCCAACCAGAACCAAGGTCCATTCACTGATAACATCAACAGGAACTCGCTCTCCGGATCCGAAAAGAAGGCTTACACCAGCGCCGTCAATTGCCTATTGACGAAGCCTTCCAAGCTGACGGATTTCGCCCCCGGCGCTCGCAGCCGATATGACGACTTTGTTGCTGTTCACATCAACCAGACTTTGAGCATCCACGGAACCGGTAATTTCCTCACGTGGCATCGTTACTTTACGTGGGCCTACGAAAATGCTTTGAGGCAGGAATGTGGTTACAATGGTTATCAACCGGTGAGTAGATGGCGGTGGCTGGCACTCAGAATTACAGTGGCTAACGAGGTGTGTGCTAGTACTGGAACTGGCTTTCCTACCGAGAGGATCCTTCCAAGGCGCCAATGTTTGATGGCAGCGAGACTAGCATGAGTGGCAATGGTGTCTTCAAATATCACAACGGCAGCACGTCGGGTGGTGGTGTTTACATCCCCTCTGGTGAGGGAGGTGGTTGTGTCACAAGCGGCCCTTTCGCCAAGTAAGCATCCTTCTGGACCAAAAGAAATGAACAAAAGACTGACTACTTGCTCAAGCATGACCGTTCATCTTGGCCCTGTCAGCCCTGGCATCGACGGTTTGGCAGTCAATCCCGGCGGCCCTCTGGCCTATAATCCTCGTTGTCTCTCCAGAGACATCAGCGCTTGGACTTCCCAGCATTGGATGACCCCTGAGAATATGTTGAACCTCACCGTGGGCGCTGCGGCAGAGAACATTTTGACGTTCCAGAACGAACTCCAGGGCCGCTTTGGTGATGGCTTTCTGGGTAAGCTTCCGTCAACCCACTTCAAGTAAGCAGACTTCCTAACAATAAGCAGGTACACACACTTCCGGGCACTTCATTGTCAACGGCGAAGCTTCTGACCTGTTCTCATCTACTAATGACCCGACTTTCTTTCTTCACCATGCTATGGTCGACCGAGTTTACTGGCTGTGGCAGGCGCTTCATCTCGGAGAGGCCTTCAACATTGCCGGAACGATCACGATCCTAAACACGCCTCCCAGCCGTGACGCTCGTCTTGACGATCTCGTAATCCAGGAACCGAACGCACCCAATAGGCCTATCAGTGACTTGCTCAATACACTTGGAGGCAGTCCATTCTGCTACATTTATCTGTAAGCTAGGCGAGGTAGCGGAATGGCGGTCGCGAGGAATGGATTTGATGAAGAAGTCGAGTGTAACCAAAGTACTTATTCGGTAATTAATAGCGAGCAAAATCGAACTTGGATATTTCACCATGGCTTTTGATAGATACATTCAATACTCTCCAGAATTACATTGCGGACACGGAATAAAAAGACCATCTGAATAAATTCTACACACTGGTGATGCCCGAGTAAAATAGCGTTGTATAATTGACACATTGCACTTACAAGTTGTATGGAGCTGTTAATTGATGAAACATGTGTCATTGCTCGACCTCCTACTATCATTTGATTTCCAACTGCTCATATTATTGTAGTTAAAATGCAAGTAGTGAAAGGAAAGCAGCTTTCGGTTCCTCAGAACCACACAATCCGACTGCTTTTGCGCACATGCAGGCTTTTTGGTATCCCCAACCGCTCCGGACTTGGCCATCGGGGGGTCGGACACTTGCTCCGACACATGGTTTGCCCCGGCTCTTCTTCTTTTACTAGTCACACTCTGCCGGAAAATTGTATTGTGCTGAAAACTCTCGAATGTCTAATGAAGTTGTTCCACAATATTTTACGGGCCTCATCCTCTGGCATGGGGAATGCGCCCCTCGCCGAGCATCGACGCTCTTAGCTCTGGTGTCTTGTACGAGGCCGTCTGATCGTCTGTTTTCGGTGGCCTTTTGGTCCCTCAAATGGCTGCCAACTTCAGGATTTATGGAAACAGATATAAGTTACCTTTTTATTTTCTGCGTTCTCGGAAAAACGGCACGCGATTGAAGGCACACAAGCCCCGTGTTGTTCTTTGTTCATCTTGCAGACGCCAAGTCGAATGAGCAAACATCTTGCCAAAAATCTTGAATGTGATTCGACGACAACCCGGAGATATCGCGGATCAGGATTCGAACCCTAGCAAGCCGTCTGCTTCTGGATATCTCGCCCAGTCCGAGCGGGGAAACAACACGGTCGACCAACATGCCATGTCTTGTTCCCTCCTTGTCACACTTCCCCCTCTTTTCAACTTCTTCGTCCTAAGTTCTAAGCATCTGAAAACTGCTTCGTCGAGCCGTTTTCCAGGACTTTCATCGGACGCATGTTGACTCATAGATACAATGGCTGAGCAAACGGCTTTTTCAAGCACTCCTCCGAGGTCCCCTGTAGGAGCGGCAGAGGCCGCATCTTCAACGACTACACCAGCCACCGCCGCACAGTCACCTCTGGCTGTGGTCTTGACAATCACCTCGCCGAGCTCTAGCCAATCTCCTAGGATTGCACCAGTAGAGGAACCACCAGAGACGGCTTCTCAGTCGCCAGATGCAGTTGTTGAGGCCCAAGACGAGACCGATGACAGTAGTGACGGATACCAATCATCGTCCGAAAGAGAATCCAACGCATCAACTACTCTAGCATCCACAATTCGTGACTTCAACTTTGAAAACAAAAGGAGATACCACAAGTTCAAAGAAGGCAGATATGCATTTCCTAACGATGATGCTGAACAAGAAAGGGAGGATATGAAGCACTCCATGGTTGTCACACTTTGCGGCGGGGCACTACACAGCGCGCCCCTCGAGAATCCTCAGAAAATCCTAGATATCGGAACCGGAACTGGCATTTGGGCAATTGACAGTGAGTTGATCCATTCGATATACGGGGAGGTGAATCGCGAAGGCAGAGACTAATCTTCACAGTGGGTGACGAATATCCGGAAGCGGAGGTTACGGGAATGGATCTCAGCCCCATTCAACCTCCATATGTCCCAGCTAATGTTGCTTTCATTGTCGACGATGCTGAAGCTGAATGGTTGTACCCAGAAAGCTCTCTTGATTACGTTCACGTCCGAAACATGGGAGCTGCAATCAAAGACTGGGAGAAACTCCTTGCACAAGCGTTTCGGTATGATTAAATCAATGATACTATTTCCAAATCTTAGTCCGATTTCATCTAACGTTGCCTAGCGCCTTGAAGCCAGGAGGATGGATTGAACTCCAAGAGATGAAGTGGAACTTCAATTGCGACGATGGCACGATGCCCCCCGACTATGCCCTCACCAAGATGATGAAGCTTGTGTGGGAAGGCCTCGGAAAGTTTGGCATCGAAGCAGACGTTGCCGACGTCAACCCCAAGCGTATTAACGACGCGGGCTTTATCAATCAAGTAGAAGATGTTCAAAAAGTTCCCGTGGGCGAGTGGCCAAAGAGAGAAGATCTGAAAATGATTGGAGCGTACTGCAAAGCTGTCCTCTACGACGGCATACATGGAGTGACCATGGGGCCACTTACACGAGGTCTGGGATGGTCTGCTCCTGAGGTCGAGATCTTCCTGATTGATGTGCGAAAGGATCTACTCAATACTGGCATCCATTCGTATGTGTTCTACCACTCCGTTGCAGGACAGAAACCGAGGGAGAGTGCCGGTTGAGTTGATTATGAAGGGCATGAACTCGCTTCAATGGTACATAGACGATAGCATAATGAACATTTGACACTCAACTGCAGTGGTTGAACCTGATCCAAAAGTACTTGTGAAAAAGGCTCATGATTATGATCTTAGTCCCTGAAATCTTTGTTGGTATCTGACGTATTTATGAAATTCTAATCTCAGCAATTGCGATACTCGGTAGCTTGACCTTGGATGACATCAGTTCACTTGCTTGAGTTACAAGCTAAGCAGCTTTTGGTAAGTGCTGGGAGCAAGAGATCTCTTAGAACTTCAGTCACTATCCTCAATGTCGCCTCCCTTTGGTACTGGGTAGTACAGCGTTGTTTGACCCAGTACGAAGATGATGGCTGTGATTAACGCAAATGATGTGAATATCACAGCAACCTAACCAGTGTTAGTGTCATCAAGAATTACGAGGAATCTGACCCTTCTTACCTTGCCGTTGTCATCAAAACCCTTTCCTCTGCCAATGTCTTCGGCAACGGCGCTCCAAACCAAGAAGATCATCCCTGAGATCATGCAGAGAACCGCGCCTGCCAGGAACAAGACTGACAACTGCCAGGCGTAGACTTGCATTTTACGAGGTCGGTACTTCCACTCAGTCCCAATCAAAACCCGATCTTGGGTGCGCAGAGACTGTCTGATGAGAACCAAGCCATCCCTATGTCCAGCCATTCTATGGAGCCGAATGGTCTGATCTGCCGCTGTCAACACGCTGGCAAGGGCGAAAGCGATGCCGCAGAACCAGCAAGTCCGCACAGGCCAAGGAGTGGTCGTTTCAGGGGGCAGAAGATTCGGCCATGAACCGGTCGATGTAAGGACGTTTGCGAGCAGAGCGGACTGTCTCTGTGTTAGCCCGGCGTATGTGGCAATAAGGCTCAACTGCCGTAAATGTAGGACTGCGCGTTAAACTGTAGACAAGAGCTCAACTTACTACCACGCCTACGAAGTTAAGCTCTTGCAGCTTGTTGTCCTTCCAATTCTCAGTGAGTCTGTTTCTTTCGTCCTGGTCGTCATGATTCAGCAGCAAGAGTAGTGGGTCGTATGTCAAGGTCGGTGGAGAGAAGAGACCACCACGGAAGATGTGGACGATGAAAGACACGGCCCTGCTGCCCTGATTTTTAACACTGCGTGAAGTTGATCGCTGTGCCTTAATATTAGCTCACGAACATATGGCTCTTAAAGCTTCCATTCATTAGACTTTGGAAACACACTATTCTAGCTGCTGCCTCCGACTGGCCATTATTACCCAGCAGAGGGGTTCTTGTCTGGGGAAGATCGTCTGAATAAGGCATCGTAGCATCCGAATTAGAGTTTGATGCTACACTGTGAGATGGCAGACTACCAATTACTCGAGTTCTTCAGGGAAAACCAAAGACAGCGTCCAAAGCTACCTAAGTAGTTAGCTAAGTTTGTCATTTCAACCCCGCAATCGACATCGAGGTCATGCGACACGCCTTGAGGCAGATCATACGTCATTGTTAACAATTCGCTAATCGGAAATGGGTTGGATCGGAGTTCGCGCTGCTTACATAATACATTCTTCAGCTTTCCACTACTTGTGACAACCTCTTCATCCCCATCTTCCTTTCATCGTAATCTCTCTTTCACTGTCTGCTACCAGAACAAGTTAATCTATCTATAGGGATTTCAAACACCTTAGATATACCGAACTGCTCGTGGCCTAGACTAAAGGCATCAACCAAATAAGCCATCCCGCAATCATATCCAGTCTCTGAGACACAAAGCATCGAATTCACTGGCCTTGGCCATATTCCACGAAGGGAGTCAAATCTCTTCCCGAGGAGGAGCAGCATGGGGAGACTTCGCATGACGGTCATGCACAGGCGGTCTGGCGGTGTAGTTGTTTATCACGTTAGTCTAACGCACTCAAGGCCCTCCGGTTTAAAACCCGGCTAGATCAATGATGTTCCTTTTTGGCGATTCTGCAGGTGGAATGAAGATGCGAGGTGGCTAGATCTATTAGATGTTGTGAGCTTAGACCTTGGTTGTGAAGCTTTGTTGACATTGAGCCGATGTGGAGAGTTCATTTATCGTTGTAAGTCCTATTGCTGTGAGCAGTGTGCGCGTAACCAATGTAAGTACTAGAAGCAAGCAGATTCATTAGCCAGAGACTAATGCCCCTCTTTCACTCAACCTTCTCTAATATTTATATTTAGGAAAGGAAGAGGCCCATAGTGATCCTAGGTAACCCTAGTTCCTAGAGGCAACTTGATCTTAAACACAATGATGCCGGAAGAAGTGACGGCCACAAACGTCCCCATCACACATGCCAATGCAACACCTCCGACACCAGTCGTCTTTCTTCGCAGTGGTTCGGTTTCCACACCAGAAGCACCAAGTCGGCTTAGATCCTCGCTTCGCCAGCAAATCTGAGAGCTCCTCGCGAGCCGATCTGCTACTCTTACCAATGATTTCTTCGAGCACTTCGCTTCTCGTCATGTCTTTCTCAAGCCTGGGGAGCCACTTAACCCAAGGTATCCACGAACCAGCCGTTTTCGCGCCCATGACCAGCATCTCTCCTGCGATGTCCTTTCTTACAAAGATTAGGCTCTCTAGCCCTCCAAGAATTTCAGGAGGAGTCACCTCATGTCCTCGTTCTGCTGCCTGTTCGAGGACAAAGTCGCGAATGGACTGTCCAATGATTCTACCCAGCATCACAAACTTCCCCTGAACTGCAATCTCGATTGTGGCCATGGCCTGAATGAGGTCTGCAGTCGGTAGTGGCTTCTGGAAGTTGTTTTGCCACTTACGAACAGCCCGGCCGCGTGAAGTCCCCGAGAGGCCAAATCTACTAACAAACTGACCATCAAAG
This sequence comes from Colletotrichum simmondsii, assembly GCA_001563135.1. NCBI lineage: Eukaryota > Fungi > Ascomycota > Sordariomycetes > Glomerellales > Glomerellaceae > Colletotrichum > Colletotrichum simmondsii. The sequence continues at coordinate 142,469 of JFBX01000628.1, read as the reverse complement.
CTAATGGCGATTCCCTGAGAGCCGGTCGCCTTGCCAAAAAAGACGAGATCGGGGGAGATAATGTCGAAGTACTCCTCCCGTTGGAAGCAAAAGGGTGCACCGCAACGTATGGCAGTCAGAGTTTCGTCTACTGCTAACAGTAATTGGTACTCCGCGCACATGGCGCTCAGCCGGCTGAGAAGACTGGGTTCCAAAACTCTCCCATTGAACTGGGTTTCTACGAGCTCAATAACAATGCCGATGCATCCCGCTTCTCTGGCGACGAATAGTTGATCACGAAGCTCGTCATCGGAAACACCATCTATGTGAAGCAGGACAGGGTTGCTTCCATAGGGCTTCGGAGAGCCTGAATATTTCAGTGAAGTTTTGTGCTTAGCAGATACGTTAATACTGGAACACCCAACAGGATTCAATGAGCTCTTACTCCTGGTGTTCTATTAGACGCGGCTGTTGCGGCAGCATATGTGTCAGACAAAAGTGCCCAGCACGGCTGCTTTACTTGTATATCCTCCCAACCCAATCTCTTCAGCGTATCGTCCTCGTCTGTGAAGGGGCTCTCAGATGATTCCGAAGATTCAGACATAGAAAGTTCTGCAAGCGTCAGAATAATTTTGACCACAGTTTCGGGATCCATGGTGCTGCTGGTCAAGGTCCCGTAGTGGATTGGCATGAAACCACCAAAGTAGTTCCTACGATGATTCAGGTCAGAGCAACTCAGATTTCTCGACGAGCCACAACTTACAAAAACTTTTCTTCGTACAGGTGCAGAAGCTGCCCATAACGACGTTCAAGGGCTAAACGGTTGTTGATGAACTCTCGCCAGAGAGGATTTGCCATGGTCAGGCTCCGCATTTGATCAAAAGACAAAATACTCCCCTCACCATTGTTGAAGTTGTGATCCAATTTTCGGAGTGGAAGTCCCGCGGGGAAAGCCATATCGTAAACTGGCCCTGATAGCGTCCAATCCGTCACTCAGTGTGGCAGTCAGCCAGATTCTTTGTTTGAGCTCGGGATTAGGTTTTAGATGAATCTAAAGGCTAAGAGAGTTGGTTGAGGTACTTGGAAGCGGGCCGTACCAGATTGGGTGCGTGTACATGCTTGGCGGGACTTACCAGAGTGATCTTGAACACTGTAGTATGTGTTTTCGCGAGGTTTATATAGTATGGTTCGAGATAGGATGGTATACAATGACCTGTTGGCTTTGATATGAAAGGGTTTGAAGTGGGATGCCTGACTGACGTGAGCTTGGTTTCAAGTGCACGATGTTAATGCGGTTTGGCCGGTGGCCTCATACCTGGCCTAACAGTAGTCACTAGCTTCTTGTCATGAGTATTCGAATACGCTCGGGAGCTACCGGTTCCATTTTGGGGCAAGTTCTTCACCGAAGACCGAGGCGCTCTTGAGGGTAGTTGAGAACTTTGGATCAGGGGCTGCCTCTCTTTAAACAACCAATGGTATGCTGGACAAGAGCTACGGCAGAGGCGGCGTAGACTCCGCGATAGATCCTCTCAGCATAGTTTCTAGGTGGAATGGTTACAAATGGCCATTCTTGGAAAATAGAGGACGCCCGGTTGATGGTTGAAGACCGCAACTTCGGTGCCTGAAGCATGGACCACCACCAATGTGATGCAGTCGAGATCCATGATGGCACACAGTCTCGTGGTCTGGACCACTAACTCAAGGTTGAGCAGTACAAACGACGTTGAATGTCAATGGCAGATAAACGACCACCGCCTCTCTCGGCCTTTCATTCTTACAGCCGTACGGGGGGATCGGGCTTGGCCATCTTTCGCCACTGCACTGCTTTGACAGTCCACGATACAGCTATGGATTGAGGGTAATCCAGGTGACGCAGCCACGTGTGATTTGGTAAGAACGGTCGCATATTCAGAATGCAGTGCATCTGGCTCGTGAGATGGCTTAGAAGTCATGTGCCACAAGGCCCCAGCTTTGCGGACTTGACCGACCGAATCAGAGTCGGATCGGTGACCGTCCAATGGGGCCATCATAAGGAAACGATGAAACTCAATCGAGCTGCCAAAAAGCAAGCAACGAAAGGATTATGCAGTGAAAATCAGGAGGAAGTTCTTCGATTCAGGATAACTACTGCTAGTTAGCCTTACTGACAGCAGCATCGGGGCGAAGGATTCTGCTGACCCCTGTGCTTCAGGACACCATCCCGTCGACCCTGGTATGTCAACCCTATCTGATCGGCATCCTGCAGGTTCGCCATCCAATCTGCGCCACAGAATCTGACATCAATTTCCCCGATCGCCGTCCAACTCCACCAATTCCTTCCGGAACAGGACCCTGAATTGTGGTTTGACCCGTGAGTGGCTACGTACATGTTGCTGCGTGACATGGAGCTGCTTGAAACTGTCGAGATCGACAAGACCAGTCGTCTCTCAGCAGTGATTATGACTTAATCCACTTCAATGCTGATATTCGCCACAGAAATGAGCCTTGCCATATTCATTGACGAACGATTGGTTTGGGACCGAATTACGCCACAAATCGGGCATAATTGAGGCATTTGGACAGTGGCTGGTGATGTGGCTTCAATTTCGCTCTCTAGGCGACAGCTTTCATCTCCATCACTTTTTCGAGGCATACGTTCTCCTGCTTCTGGAAACCGGGTAAAGGTACGCTACTAAAGCTTTAGCCTCTGTCAAGTCCAAGGAGAGTTCTCACATCGGCACTGAAAGTCCCCGTGAGTAGGCTGCTCGTGACTAGAACCTCAAGCCGTTGATGGTAACACTTTTCTGGTCGACTTTTCTCAACCACAACACCATGTATCCTTATGGTTGAGACACCGCAGCAGCGATCATCCAATGGCTTGAACTCCGGTATCTAGATGTGTTACCCATTCTTGATCAAAATGCCCTACCCAACTTTTTTTGGTAGTTCAGAGTTTTATGATTTTAAGTATGAGGCACAAGCCTGATTAATCTAAAGCATCTCTTCAGCATTAACATATGCAGGCAAAATTTGAGCGACCTATCTTCAAGTTTGTGGCATCATTGTAATTTCACACTCGATCCCACCGGACTAGAGGCAATAAGAGCAGCCCAGGTAGCGATACTCTCACGATAAGGCTTCAAGCTTGGGGTTTCTGAACCAGAATGTTGTGAAAACGCTTTTTCTTCCGGGAAAACTATATCAACCTCAATGAAATGGAAGAACGAGCAACACCTAACGCCCTTTGCGCCTGTTTTCGATTTGATATTGCCCACTTCTAGCAGATACGGGGTGCTGTGGCACGGATCATCGTTCACTGGAAGCCTTCGTTCTTGTCTCAGGGTTTGAAGCTACGCTCGCTGCTCGTTTCGTGGCCATCATCGTCCTGGCCGGGGTTGCACTCATAGTATCGAAGGTTGCGCAACAAGAGGTAGAATCCACAAGCAATCAGAGATCCGACGATCGGACCAAGCCAGTATATCCAGTGATAGCTGGGGAATATCCCATTAACAGCAGCGGGTCCAAAAGATCGAGCTGGGTTGAGGGAACCACCAGTGAAGTAGACGCCTGAGGAACGTGACGTTAGTATTACCGTGCTTAGCCTCAAGACAGGATGGGTCGTGCTTACCTGTGAGTTCGGCGAGGAAGAATGACAGGCCAATGCCCACAGGGGCAAGGAATGTAGAGCGATGCTTCTCAACGGCCAACATCAAGATGACAAACACCAGCTGAGTGGTCAAGATGACCTCGATGAAGAAGCCCTGGGCTGTGTTTGTGCCACCACCCAGTCCTGTGGTCACGGAGAGGGGACCAGGAAACATTGCAGAAGCAACCCCGGCTGCACATAATCCGGCTATGATTTGGGTGGGCATGATGAGAAGAGCCCTCAGTAGCGGCAGGCCACCACAAACAGTGAGGGCGAGAGTCACCTATGAAGATCTCATGTGAGTTACACATACATGTCAAGCTGGGGCATGTTGGCACTTACCACAGGGTTGAACATCCCACCCGTAACTCTGTAGAATGCCCACACATTTGCAGTGAGGGAGACTCCGAAAGAAAGCGCGATGAAGATAATGGATGGGAGGTTGGGGTCCGATCCTGGTGCTCCAAGAGGCGTGTTGGCAACTTGAGTACCGGCGAATGAGAAGAAGAGGAAGAGGAATGTTCCGACAAACTCCCCGAGCACAGCTACAATGTTATTCCTCGTAGTGTTGGCAATGTTGAGCATGGGTAACGTGCCAGCAACATTTGAGCTATCGCCTGAAAGCTGACGACCGACTTTGGTGTTCACCATTGTGAGAAGATGATGTGTAATCCAGGAGAAATGGTTTTTGATTGCGAAATCTGTGATTGCAAGCTTCCGAGCTCAAGGTGAAGAATCCGTTTCTTTAAGACACATCTGTCCTTATAACGAGAAATGAATGTCGATCTCTCTTGTGGCATCCTTTATAACTTCCCGATTCACGGAGGCTTCCCTCCTTACAAGAGGGTGTGCAACTGATACATGGCTCTCGAGAGCGTGCTCCGTTTGCTGCGCAGACACTCAGATCCGCATTCGTCGCAACCTCCATGAGACAGAAAAGCCCAACCCAAAGCGGTTATGTCTCCAAGAACTGGTTGTCGCCGGTGACGCCACACGACCCATGGCGCCGGGTGAGTATGCCAAGCTACCAGGCCTGGACTCCTCTCCGGAACGAGGTCGATGGACCTAACGGCAATTAGCGTACACACACCCGCACATGGCTGTTAGTCTTCCCCAGCCACAGAGACCATCTAGCAGGAACTTGTCTCGGTTGCGGCACCGGTCATGATCATTGATGGGCATTAGGCTGCGTACTATGGAGTGAGGACGTCACCCTCGACGTAGTTAGAAAAGACGGGACCCTCATTCATGATGAGGTCGAGGAAATAATCGACGACGATCTGATATTGCAGGCCGCAAGCTCCCAGCTAGTTGCAACTTTCTCTCTGTGTAGAACCGGACTATAGTTACATCTCAATCCTTGGAAAGCAAAGTCAAATACTATGCCGGATAAGATCTCAAGGTTTCTGATAACGTTCATGGCTGGCCTGACAGCTCCCAAACGGGACGAAACGTTAAGACATTGTGGACGATTTGACACCTGTCACTTCCCCTTGTCATTGGACGGAATGCGCAGTCGTGTAGTTCGTGAATGTGAAACCTTTCCGTGGCAGTCCACAGCCTCGCGCATCGCTCCCGTGCGGTCTGATCTAGAGGGATCCAGCTGTACAGAAGCGTACGCACCGGGTGAATCTCATCCTCGTGGGCTTAGCGCCGTCACAGGGGCTTACCCTGTTCTCGTCGACATCATCACGGAAGCTAAGGTGTGGAGTCACCTGGGATGGGAATGCGAACATGGCGTCTGAGACACTCTCTCAGCTGGCAATTTGACTTCCACAAACGGGGCTAGTCTATATTCGAGGAACACCAGTTCGGGGCATGTGGTGTTGTGGCAATTCGGCGACGAAAGACCTCGATTAATCCCAAAAGAGTGATTCGTGAGAGAGAGTCGGAATTTCCTAATCTAACGGTGTTACATTCGCGATTCCCTGCATTCCTTCCCCAGAAAACCATCGTTAGAAAGCAATAATAAGAAGCTCAAAATTCGTGACGGTTGATCTTTGGAGTGTTTGTGGTCATGTCCGGCCTTTCTTCCACATTCAATTCCCACATGTACCTACAGCACCTATCTCGACGTCGAGCTAACAGCGCCCCGTACCCATTTCTTAAGCTTTCCGAATGCTACCCTCGCTTCAGCCCCAGCCTCTCGGATTGTCCGCTTTTGTTGATCTTTAACTCACCCCCGCACAGACATGAGACCTGTCACAGTATTATCTATCGTAATTGTCTTTTTGTTCAATAAAACATCACAACCCAAATCTCTGCTGGGCATTTACAGATCAGCCAGCCATCGGGACGCCGCCATCTGGGGACCAGTCAGCTGAGAGAGCTTTGAAGACCGAAAGCATCACGGCCCGATCTTAGATTGCCGACTTCAGATGGTTCCTGCGAACTTTCGGGAAGGTCAAAGGAGCTGAATCTCTCAGGCAGCCTCAAAATATCTGTCCTGTTATGATCCCGAAAGACTTGTTTCAGCATCTTGTCTTCCACCCGGGATGCTAAAGCACATCTCTGGCGGTTCAGAATCCGAGCCTAAAGTACTGACGTTAATGCAAAGCACGCTTGGCGTCAACGAAGGATCGTGAGGTATGACAGACTGAAGTAACAGGTACGGCCTGGTACTGGGACGCGGCCGGATGAGACGCACCAAGGGCACGATTGGCGCTGATTTCACTGTTTGCGGCTGGTATGTCGACTGACGCGTGGAGGCCCGACAAAGACGTGCCCGCCTACATTCGTAACACTAAAGCATTGTATAGCAAGCGATGTACTCAATTGACTGCTTTATGGCATTAATACCAACATATCCAGAATTTTCTCCAACTCTGCTCAAATACGGACTTTTTGATCGGCGGATAAAGGGAAATAAGAATGGATTGACGAATGATTCGCCGTGACCCCTCATAAGTATACGTACTTTTGTAGTGATGCCATCCCGCAGCTGATGGGATACGTGTAGCCTTGTTCTATCTGGCGGTACTGGGGGCCTGACAAACACACTTTCATAGAGCTTGGAAGTGATCAGCCCGCTTCTCTGAGAAGCAAGGTTACATGCGCTTAAGGCATTTTTGTTGAAGTCGTCAAATAAAGTGGCAAGTGATACTTCCCTTCTCAATGACGTCGTGATTGACGCATCGATGCAGAGGTGTTATGTCTCAGCTATCTACCCAGTTCCATCAATTTGCATGAATCGCACATCTCATCTATGTATGCAGGTTCAGCACCATTCCAGGTCCCACCTTGTGCCCACTCACAGCTTCACTACCTTGGAGGAAAAGGCTTGATATCATCTGGGTCCAAGATGTTGATCGTACATGTATCCACGAGTAAGAGAAACCCTCCCTCTATTCCAGCCGCGTCATTCGTCCGCCGATACACCTCGCCTCATTGGCCCCATCTCGTGAGAATAAGAACCATCAATAACCTTTGTGTAGAAGTTGGGCGGATCACCGCCACTCCAAGTACGCGTCAGGTATCTCTTGACCAGGTATGGCAAATGTTCTCTCAGCTGGAACCGTACGAAATTCTTCTTTGGCACCGCATAGATGAGACTCAGCTCTTCAAGGCTTACCTGCTTGGTTTCCTCTACGAGAAAAAATACCAAAGCAAATGCCACGAGATTGAGGCCAGCGAACAGCGCCAGCGTACCATATAGCTTCAAAGCGTTGTTAACTGCTGGAAACACGATCGTGAGTATGCCTGCAAAGAAAAGATTGACAGAGATGGCGACAGAGCATCCCTGAAATACTGCATTAGTTGCCTGTCTTGCTTTGAAGAGTTCAACATGTCTAGGACTCACAGCCTCGCGCTGAGAAAGGGGAAAGCTGGGAAAAAAAGATGTTAACAGCCATTAACTCCAAGATCTGACACATATCTGAACGAATAATGAGATATTCACCTTTCAGAAGCCAGTGTGAAGGGGATAGGCCCTGTGATTACGAAGTCAGGAAATGCTCAAACGATTATTCACTGCGCACGTGACTGACCAAGTCCTGGCGAGTACACAGCTGCAAATACTGCAAAGTGTTAGTTATCGAAACAAATGTATGTGTCCATCGATGAACCTCACAAAAGATAAATAAGGCAACGATTCCAAGTTGGATCGGTCCCTTGGGGAGAAGAAACGACAGAGCCCCTGCAGCCAGAAGAATGCACATTAACGGCAGCGTGACGAGTAGCCACCGGCGTCTTCCGAATACGTCAATCGATCTGATGACTTGTTAGAAAGAGCTTGTTCGAAACCGTGGCAGAATATTGAAAACTTCACCGGATTGCGAGAAGGCCGAATAAGAAATTTACGGCACCTGTTTTTCTTGTTAGATAGTCCCTTGAGTATTTTACTAGCAAATCCCGATCGCGAAGGGAATGTCAACCACACGCGGACACGTACCAAATCCCAAGCTGTAAAGCATGGCATTGCGAGGACTCGGGTCTCCTTTAATGAAGAAGTTGTCTATTGGCGTGGTAAGCAAGAGCCGCGAGAATCTCTATGAGATAGATGAGAGGCCATACTTGAATAGAAGGCAAAGACATTGACTGTAGAAATCAGCGGTTGGCCCAATCATGATACGCTAAGCGCCGGAAAAAGAATCCTACTTCCACAAAGTTGCTGTGCAAGAGCCACTATGCACGTGCTCCAGACTGCATTCCGCAATCGTGGAGTAGTCAGGAGGTGGCTGTATTGCCGATAGGCGTCTGACAAGGCGAATGACATGTGTTTCGCAAATGTTAGGCCCTGTTTTTGGTTCTCCGTAGATACGCTTGGATCATTAGGCGTCTTCGGTAGATCCTGTGCCTCTTCGTATTCAACGTTCTTGTGGATAAGGTAAATATCTCGAAGAGCTTGGAGCTGGTTTGTTTGATTTAGTAAGTGACAGTGGGGAGGTCCTATAACAAAGAAACCAACCTGTGTGTTCCGGACTTTAGACAGGATTTCATAGGCACGCATTGGTCGATAGTTTGGTGTGTTCTTCTGCATATAGAATCGCGGGCTCTCCATGCAATATGCCAGTGCAATGAGCGTAAAAATTGCCGGGGCCATGGGAGCGGCTAGGATTAATCGAAGCGCTAAGTCGCCTTTGGCATCAAGAGAGGTAGTACTGTCCTTTGGTTCAAGTGGAAAATCCAGAGCCCCAACTGCACTAGCGAGAATAAGATTGATGGCGTTTCCCAACATTATACCAAAGGCAACCCTGCCGTGTGTGATGTTATTAATAAGTCAAGTCCTCTGGATACAAGTATCGAAATATCCAGGGGGGCTTACCATAGCTGCCACATAAGGATAGAAGAGCCTCTCCATTGATCAATCGCAGTCTCAGATGCCAGGATCGGCGTGCTAACGGCTTTGATACCCATCCCTTGGAATTTGTCAATTTCACGTATCAATCGGATCTAAAGACCTTGCGGCGACTTGAATTATTTGGAAATCACTGAATATGAACTTTTGACTCACCAAGGCCGTTGATAATCCTCACACCGAGAAGCTGCTGCCATGTGTGGACAAATCCAGAAGCCAAAGAGCTCGCAAAGATTAGAGCGGCCGCAACAGCGATAGCACCTCGTCTACCCATCCAGTAATTTAGCGGGAGTGACATCGGAGCGCCTAAAATGGCAGCGGCTAGAAATGGCGCTGAGTTCATTCCACCGAGCTGCCACACTAAACCATTCCGATCTGTTGTGCTAGAGACCTTTTCCTGAAGAAGCCTCGCGTAGATACTGCCGGCATTGATCGAAGCTTGAACATGGCCCTGCAGCAGAGCTGCTAGTGCCACAGTGACGACAATCACTGTCATACCACTTTGGGAGAATGCTTTGTCCCTCTCTGCTTTAAGCGCTATTCGTTCCTCTGGTTTCAACCTGATGGGTAGAGAATCTTGCAAGCCCTCGTCTGTATATGCCCGGATCTCTTTGGACACTTGGGCTGCTCTCAGGATAGGTCGGAAAGGAACACCAGGCAATATCTCGGCGAATTGTCGCACATCCTCCTCGAGCTCATCATCGTTAAGATGGACTGTGGTAATGGTTAGAATGAGAGATCTTACTTTCAGATTCATATGTCACTTTAACCGTGGAGCTGATATCCTTACCTAACGGGGCTTCAATGATGGCTTCCGTATTAATGTGTCTCCGAGAGACTTGCGCCCGAAACTTGTCGGCGATGGACGTGGTACTTGCCATTGGTTCGGTCATTTTGATGAGGTACTTTAAGCAAGCCTAGATCGAGGACGGAAGCGATGGTTGAATTTGTATTAATAAACTCAATTGCAAAGAGAACAGGACACTTGTCTGCTGATACTAGCTAGCTACTTATCTGAAGGGAGTTAACATCGGTTATTCTTCTGCTTTATGCTTTGTTCCGCAAGTTCTCTGGGAAGGCTGGTATACATCAGATTTGTAATGACATCTAGGGAGGCTGTGAGGCTGCCAAAGTGTCACACGGGATGGCAGCTGGCATGCAAACGCAGAAACCAAGAAAAGGCAACCATAAGGCATTTTGGTTAGGCAAAATGGCTTACTTTCTTGCCAAGCCATATTCAGCTGCCATTGATCAGCGTTGACAATCCATCGTTGATAAAACGACATGCAGATCTGTCAGAGACCTGGCGTGCTGCTCCTTCACTTGTGCATTTGGCTCGCAGGACAATAATACTCATAAAGCATTCGCACTTTGACGGAACATCTGAATACCTTATGATGTACGTGAGTGCGAGGCGTGGGAAATCACTCCCGGTGAAGTAGTATTGTGGGAAAGTAAGCAGGCAAACGCGGGGAGACCCCGCCCCCCACAAGTTGCCCCAGAGCCAGGGATTGCAAACCATGGCGCTGGATCACTCGGGCCATTGGGCCACTCAGACGTAAGTCAGCCTATGAGTACTTCCCGTACGGTAAGCGGTGAGAGCGATTTGTAATTCTTAGCTAAATTCTATGCAGACCGGTGTGGAAAGTGCAGAGACATGCAGAAATAAACCATGGCATGGAGGGAGAGCTACAGCCTTGTTGTCTATCGATTACCTACACCGCGGAACAGCTGGTGACGCGTATGAGCGTATGCCCAGGATCGCGCCACATCCTTGACGGCCTGAAGTAACCCTACCGCTTCAGATGGGCTGTGTTTCCGCCCTGATATCAGGTACTGGTGCCTGAGTCCTCCTATGTGGATGGCGTGGGGAAGGGTAGGCGAGGTAGTTCGCCAAAGTGACAGACCGGTTTGGATGGAAATTATCGTACAGTTCGCCCGAAGTTCAGGCATACTGCTGATGTAGTTTCTGTAATTTGTTGTCTAAATAGAAGTGACAACGTTTGTACCCTGGCAGAACGTGGCTTGCAAAGTTGGCGCGCCCCGTCTGTTACGTACTTACGCTGTCGTGTGATGGCTTCGAACTGGCCAATAAACGAGGACTGTGACATGATATCATCTGATACAGATACGAGTGGGATGAACATAATCACTCTCTCCCTCAGAACCTTCTAACCTTCTAGTCCTACGTGGCAGTCCCACCTACTACGGTCGATAGTGCCACGAAAAACAATCCATCATATCAACATTCACCATGGAGGCAGCAGCAGCTGTAATCGGACTCATTCACCCAACCTGTAAGGCTGCCTTGAAGATACATGAAATCATCAAGTCAGTCAAGGACTCGCCAAGCAACATATCTCGACTTCAAACAAGAATCGAGGCCCTTTCCGGCTGTCTGACGCTGCTCGGCGATGCGTGCAAAGAGCGGAGAAAAGCCCACCTCTTGAAATCGGAAGACGAGCATTTCACATGCATCAGAAACATCATAGAAAACTGCCGGACTTCGCTTGAAACTCTTGCCGATCGGCTGAACAAGATTGAAAGCAAACCATCCGGCTTCTCTCGCAACCTGCGGATGGCATGGGACTTGGCATTTAGTCGAGACGATGTTCAACAGGCTTCGGAAGAAATCAGTCACTATACTTCTGTGTTAAACCTCAGTCTCTCCACTCTGTCACTGTGAGGAAGATACATGCCCCACTGATGATCAACAGTCATAACTGATATCCCTTCCCATGTAGCGCGCAAACATTGGAGGCGAAGCAACCGCATACCGAGATAATAGGGAGGGTGCAGTACGTTGCACGCAGACTTCGTGTCGAAGTCGAAGTATCTCACTGCGTTCCTTCACTACCTGGTCCTGGCTATGTAGCCATCGAAGGTCAAGAAGTCAACAACCCTATATTCGCAAGGACTATTCAACAATGGAGCAGGTCAGCTGTCAGTCTAGCGGAGGAGGTTCTTCTCGAAGGTAACCAGGACCTGAGAATATCCAGACCCCGGATCCATGGCAGTATTCCTAGAGAATCCATTTCTAGTGAGAGCTCAGAGCCTCATGAGCAGGAACCCCCTTTCAATCCTCAACTGCAGCTCTACAAATACAAGAGGACAGTCGAGATTGTAGAGCTATTGCGAGTTGGCGAATTGTTCGAAAATGCCACTCAACATCTCCAAGAAGCGGTGAGCATACGAAAGCTGCTGGCAGAGGCAGGGAAGAAGGAGTTCAATGAACTAGAACAGCAGGATCTTGACGAGCAGCTCGCAGATCTCAACATCATGTGCGAGACTGAAGTAGGAACCGGAAAGGCAAGAGAAATTCTGGAGGCCTTGAATCATCAGTGCGACATGCAACAACCAATCGATCTAGCCCGATCGTCCAGACTACATCATAAACTTGGGAAGCTACTCTTTGATGGCCAATATCTGCTCGGGGCTTGCCGGCATCTTCAGACTGCTATGGACCTTCGACTTCGGGAAGATCCTAGGGACAGGGAGAGAATTATGGAAACTTACGAACTTCTACGTCATGTGCAAGGCCTGCGTGGTAGCCACGCCGAATTTCTGGCCATCAAAGACTGGGTTGAAGAAGAAATTGGACCTGTAGAAGACTCGCCTCACAGCGAGTTTGAAACAGCCTTGTCTTGGGCTCACAACAAAGGTTTCCACGAAGCCACGTTGGATGACATGAACCTACCCAAGTTTGATGTCTGTGACTTGCAAAAGCAACCACTTTTATTCGCCGCCATCGCAGACGACGATATGGACGTCGGGGTCCTTGAACAAATTATCCAATACTATCAAAACCTCGAAGTTGCCGACAGCAATGGAGAAACACCCCTAATGGCGGCGGTGACGGCTGGCCACGTGTCGGCTGTGCGTCTTTTACTAGAAAGCGGTGCTAATTCGGACTTCAAAGATAAGCACGGCCGTAACATCCTTTACAAATGCCAGACAGAAGAAGTGGCCGAGGAAATCTTGACAGCAACGTCTACTCGGAGACCGAGCGTCGCTGCGGAGGCTAGCAGACTTCGGCGTGCTTCAACGGCGCGCTTGGACATATCACCTGTTCAAAGCAGAGCCAGTGATACATCTCTTTCGTCGATAGATATCAACTCTCGAGACTTTTATGGTAAAACGGCGCTTTACCATGCATGCGAAAAGGGAAACAGAGATGTTGTGTCGGTTCTTCTACAGTCCTTCAAGGCAGATACCGAGATCTGTGGTCCAAGAGAGTGTACGCCACTCATGGCTGCAATCCAAGCACAGTCCAACGTTAGAAACGGAGGAACGCCTGGAAGCCAAGCTGCCTTTATCAAGAAGAAGGTCGATATTGTTCGAATGCTGATAGCACATGGTGCTGATCGGAAGGTTCCATCTTCCACGCTCCGAAGTGCTGGTGTGGCACGTGTGGAGATAAAGAAGATCTTGGAGAGTAAAGTGGGACCGCAGGGGAGTACGAATACTCTTTCTAGTATAGCAGCGTCTGCAAGTAGCGGCGTCGTTGAGGAAGGATGGCAGATGGTAGCGAGAAATGATGCGAGGCATACGGGATAGGCCGCTAGATTGCACGATGGTGGTTTTGAAGGAGAAGGAGCTCGCAGATTCGACTGCATAATGTACATCAGGCTTAGATCTCTTTGTGTCGTGGATGCTGAATAAAGACACGTGGAATGTGAACATCTTCTTAAGGTAGTACCATATCTGACTTGCGATACCCTATGGATTCCAATAATTGTCAAGTGTCGGCTTCCAGGGTCTGACTGCAGCTGCCAGCAGTGACCATGCTGTCCGGTATCATCATCAAGGGGTAAAGAGTCTGCCTTCTCTTGTTTTGCAACAAGGATCCTGACAGTATTCCCCCTCTCCCGAGAATCACCTGTGTCTGAAGCGGGCATACAAGCACGAGGGTTACATTCCATATGCGCCTCAAAGTGCGGACCAACGTCAAGGCCGCTAGATTTATCTACCCGAGAAGCGAGTGATCAAAGATCGGCTCGAAGTCCACTGTGACCTCGGACAGTACCTACACAGTAGGGAGAATAGGAACGTCTCAATGGACCAGGTTTGATAACCCCCAGGGCGCGACCATCAAGGTCCTCGAATCCCAAGCCAACATAACCCGAGATCTTGGGCGCTAGCAAATGCAAGTCATCGCAGATTCGTTTATAGCCGTCGTAAAGCTTATTCTCACTTGAACTTGCCAAATGGTTCTCTTTGGGACACGGAATATTGGAACCAGTGGCGTTGCGCAAAGCTTCAAGTCAGCTGCGAGCAGGAAGTTATGTGACTTTCAATAAATGTGACTGCTTACACATTGGTAACTCAGAACCTTGAGTACTATCAGGCCCCGTACTTCAATTGACTTGCCTACTAGTACCTAGTTCAGTACTTTGAATATAAGTCAGGGCTCTTTTCTTTCTGGTCTCAGCAGATCAAGTCCTGAAGGAGAGAATTTAGAGTTAAGCATTATCAACATCTCCAGCCCAACTGTGGATCCTACACCATTTACCGTGTTTTGACCAACGAAGGTTGCCGGGCCGGCATCCCACTTGAGTGACGCGACATGATTAGCCTGGCGTGGGGCCGATCGCCATCTCCGAAGAGAAACCTTACAGGGAACATGGCAGTCAAGGCTCAAGCAATCAAGCAAGATGGCAGAGCACGCCCAGCCATGGATGTTATCGCATCAATCAGCAACTCCCCGCTTCGCCAAGGCAACTGATTGCATTGTTCGTTGCCAAGTCTTTGAGCCGGCATCCAACCGTAAGCACATGCCTTTCCCGTCATCTTGGCCCAGCGCCTCATTGCCAGGGTCACTCTCGGTCTCAAACAGAAGTTGGGAAATTTGCGGCGCACTGCTGGAGAGTTTCGGCAAGTATCGCATTTATTCCACAAACTAGTGTATTCTTCGACGTCAATGGGAAGAGGTTGAACGGCTGGACTGGCGTGCTCAATCGGGCTCTTGGGAATGCGTCAGTGAAAACCACTGACCTGCCACCCTACATACTAGTGACCCTGCCGCCTTGAGGATGGGTTTGGAGTTTGGGCGAACACCCATTTGACAGTGACACGATGTTCTTGATTTAGCTGGCTGATTTCACTTGGCTTTGACTGCAGTGCAACGCTGTAGCTGCACTACGCAGGCACACACGCGAGAGGCTTACGAGCGGCAATTCGCGGATGATTGTCAATGTGATCCGTGCAAGACTCACATTTAGATATCCTTTGAAAGCCGGGGACTAGACGAGTCACAGAAGACCAAATCAGCCTCGAGCGCTTGACGAAGAAATAGATATTGAGGCTTCAAAAGTAACTTTGCGGCTCTCGTAATACTTTCTTGCGGCATTCGGAGAGAAGGAGACAGAGAAGTATGGTATTCAACGGCCCAAGGTCCTATTAGACTTATTCCTCTCAGCCACTCTCGACAAAAGCCCCTCTCGTAAGGCTTGGCACCTGCCCGATAAAGCAACGATGATCCACAGAGTCTAGAGGGGGAAGATCCGCCGGTAGCCCAGAGCTTGTCGCATTTCCACTTCTTCCGTGCTTCTTTCAAGCTCTACGCCTGCTCCGCGTCGCCCCCCAGTCATTGACCTGCTCTCCGCGTCCTAGTATTGGCATCGGTTGGGGATTGGACTTTAACCTTAGACCAACATTCGCAATTCATTCTAGCAAAAGTACTTGCCAAGAACACCCGACATCGTTCACCTGCCAGAGGTAGCATCGCCCGCGACGCATCGATGCCTCAGTAAAGCTGCCGGCCAAGGAGCAGGCCGACCAGGCCCTTGGGCGCAATTCATCCAAGCCGAATTTTGTCCCGCCACTCTGAGCATCTTTACGACGTTGCGAAGCTATCCAACCCTGCCACGCCTAGGATCCTGCGGCGAGCCAGCCGTAACCACGGCAAACGTCTCCCCCCTGCGCAGGTCTACTGCTATGCGCCAGCACGAACCGAGCTCGCAAACTCCCCCGCTGCCCACGATGCGGTGTTACTGCATGTCGTCTTATCGCGCAATTTTGTTTTCGCCGTATCCACGCTCTTGGCGCGCCGAGAAGGCGTAGACACGGAGCATATAAATGTCCACGCCGTGCCACTGGCAGAGGTGGATTGTCCCCTCTGTCGATCAGTCCATTCATTAGGATTCTCCAGAAGCCATTGACAATCATCTCGTGCCTCAATCAGCGGCTGAGTAGCTTTTCTACGCAATGAAAACCGCCACCGCCCTTGCCGCGGCGCTGTTCGCGCTACGATCTTTCGCAACCGATCCCCTTACAGCAGACAAGGCAGAGGCCGACATCAAGACCGAGGAGTGAGTCTTCCATATTTCGGTGAGAGTTTATGCAGGCGTCTAACGTGATATCACCAGACTCGAGCGCAACCTCTGGAACTTGAACAAGATCGCCCGCGACAACGGCGGCAACCGAGCCTTCGGTCTGCCTGGTTACAAGGCCTCCTCCGACTACATCCTCGAGCGTGTACAGGGCCGCTTCTACAAGCAGCTCGACACCAAGGTCCAGTACTTCAACCACACCTTCTCTCAAACGCGTGAGATCAGCGTTACCGGCCCGGACGGCGAGGATGTCTATGTCGTTGCTCTTCAATACAACCACCCGACAACTCTCCCCGGCGGTGACACGGCCCCTCTCATTGACACTCCCGTCGATGACACCAGAGGTAGGAGGAATCTATCAACTGAGTCATTGCGACAATAACTGACTAAAACACACATAGGCTCTGGTTGCTTCGCTGACCAGTGGGCTGGCATTGATGCCACTGGCAAGCTTGCTCTTGTGAAGCGTGGTGTTTGCGCCATTGCTGATAAGCTCAAGCTCGCTAAGGCTGCCGGTGCTGTCGGTGTTATTCTGTACAACCAGACCCCGGGCAAGGACATTGGCTCTGCCACCCTCAGCGCTGAGAACCTGGGTCTGCTGGTGCCCGTGGGTCTCATTCCCCTTGAGGATGCTACTGCGTGGAAGGCGCGTTTGGCTGCTGGCGAGACTCTCGAGGTCAATCTTCTCGTCGATGCCATTTGGGATGAGCGGGAGACCTGGAACATCATCTCTGAGACCAAGGAGGGTGACCCCAACAACGTTGTTGTTCTTGGTGCTCACCTGGACTCTGTTCAGGCCGGACCCGGTGTCAACGATGACGGCAGTGGTACCACTGCTCTTCTCGAGATTGCTGGATCATTCAAGAAGTACAGCGGCTTCAAGAATAAGGTTCGCTTCATCTGGTGGGGTGCTGAGGAGTCCGGTCTTGTCGGATCTCTCTACTACACCGCCCAGCTTTCCGAGGCTGAGGCCGATGCCATCCGTTTCTACTGGAACTACGATATGATCGGTTCCATCAACCCCGTCTACAACGTCTACCTCGGAGACAACGAGGGTGACAAGTTCGGCGCCCAGCCTATTCACGACTACATCGCGGCTCAGGGCAAGCCCGCTGCTTTCGGTGGCTTCGGCTCCAGCTCCGACTACGTCGGCTTCCTCCAGCTCGGCATCCCCTCTTCCGGCATCTTCACCGGTGCTGGCGCCCCCACCGACCCATGCTACCACTTGGCCTGCGATACCCTCGACAACATTAACTGGGACGCTCTCACCATCAACGCCAAGGCCGCTGCCCGTGTTGCCGCTGACTTCGCCAACGAACTTCCCGCTGGTCTGCCTCGCCGTGCTACCACAACTCCTGCTCGCCGCAGCCGTGATGCCATCCGCCGCGAGTTCCAGAAGTGGGCTTTGGCTTCTGAGCAGGCCGAGCATGCTAAAAGCTGCTCCCACGGCGAGCACAACGTTTACTGAGCGAGACGAATAGCAAGTAGTATAGCTACATAATATTAATGTCATCATGATAACGTCCAAAAAGGCATGATTGAGTGGTTTAAACAACGTTTACATATGCAGAGTGATTGGAACGCCTTGTGCCTCGTACCTAGGTATTATGAAATCCAAGTCGCCGTTTCCGACACTCAGATGGTGGGATACTTTGGGCCAACATCTCGACACTCTAATATTTAAGTAGCTAAAAGACTCCGGTCCATTGGTGGTTCCTCGATCATCTACTTGGTGTCTAGAAAGAGGGGATCTACCTACTCCACCCATGATGGGAGGTTAGGTAAACCGTTGTTCACTCTCAATAGGTAGCCATAGCTTTTGCAACGAACAGAGTCCACTGTAGGTTTCCATATCATTTCTGTTGCTGTCTTAACCGCGCAATAGATCCTTTACTCACTAATATGTGTCGTCTGAGGGTGAAATCAGGACCCATGTCCAGAACGGCAAGGAATCAACGCGGTCGAAGAACAATGTCTCTTGGCTACCCTCGTCAGCAGATTGAACATTCAACTCCAGCAATATCCCCCGCCCGGCCTCCACATAAGTATGAAGTCTTTCTGGCGTGCAGAAACAGAAGACCGCGTCAAGAACCACTCAGTCAGCCTAGCATATTTATGTTCCTCAGTTTTAACTCCGGCGGTAGAAACCCTCCGAGATTCTTATTCCCCGGAAAGCGCCCGGGTGGTTGGCTGAGCTCGTCATCGCCCCCTGCCTCTGTCGCCTTATCATCCCCCGCGATCCCATCTCAACTACTATTGGCCAAGCTCGTCGGAATGTCCCCGATGGCCCCAGTACGACGCCGGTTTGCACTGCAAGATGTTCTCAATGAGACGGGAGCATCAGTCTGTCGCCCGAGCCGCGGCACTTGGACTTTTCTACTTTTGGCTTACACGTCCGTGTTGATCATTGTTAGTGGCCATTCCGTGCTATCAGTGCATGTCTGCACATTTACGTGTAGAGATATCATTCTGATGGCGCATCAATGTAGGATGAGGGGCGCATACTAAAGGCAGTTGCGTCCTGCTGAGTTCTGCGGCTGTTGACTTTGATTGTTCTGTTACCTTCAACTTCGACGTTACTCAAGGCCCTACTTCCGAACGTCCATGATGGCAGAATCATCGCCTCAGCCTTCAAATGCGCCCTCGCGGTCATTTCGCTCTTTCATCTGGGACACGGATACGCACCTGAAGAGTCATGAAGAGCGCGTATTACTTCGCAAGTTGGATTGGTCAATCTTGACCATAGGATGCTTAGGCTTCTTCATGAAGTATCTCGACCAGGGAAACCTCGCAAATGCCTACGTCTCGGGAATGCAGGAGGACCTCAAGATGTTTGCCAACGAGTACACGTATGCTCAAATGGTTTACACCTGCGCCTATGCTGTGATGCAAATTCCGAGTACTTTGATTGTTCAGAAGATTAGGCCGAGCATCTGGTTAGCCGCAATGGAAGTCGGATGGGTATGTCTTGGCCCTCTCGAGAGATCTCAGGCACGCACGCATGCTGACACCATCATTCTTCAGGGTATCTTTACTTTTGCCCAGGCAGGAACGCAGAGCGTCGGCCAGCTCTATGCATTTCGCTTCCTCGTCGGGTTCTTTGAAAGCTCTTTCTTCCCTGTCCTACTTTATGTACTTGGAAGTTGGTACACCAAGACTGAGCTTGCAAAGAGAGTCGCCATATTCCATATGACCGCTCCTCTAGGCTCGGCTTTTGGTGGATACCTGCAAGCAGCAGTTTACAAGAGCCTCGACGGTGCCCACGGCCACGCAGGATGGCGATGGTTGTACATCGTCTGTGGGGTGAGATAATTCTAAGTGTCTTTTCAGTTGGAACTGGTCAAAGTTGCTCATCTTATGTGTCAGTGCATGACGATTCCCGTCGGCGTTGCGACCCTTTTCGTCTTACCGGACACACCGTACACCACCAAGTCGAAGTTTCTGACCGCCAAAGAATGCGAGCTAGCCATTGATCGGGTAACGAAAGCGGGTAAGGCGGCACCTGCAGGAGTCACCTTGGCTACTTTCAAAAGAGTCCTTTTGAAGTGGAGGTGGTACGCTTTCGTCTTGGGCTACGTTGTAAGTAAACCACTCCTATTCAAACAGGGCATCATGTGTATTACGGAGACCTAACTTACCATCAGCTCTACGGTGAATCTTGCCAATCCGGTGGATATTTCGCCATCTGGCTCAAGGCGGAGAAATTTTCGGTCGTAGACAGGAACGTCATCCCAACCGGCTCAAAGCTCATCAGTGCTTTCTGTATCATTCTCTGGGGGTTCCTGTCGGACTACACCGGAAGCCGCTTTGCATTGATCATCTGCCCATTGGTACGCCACGACCCCAAAGATCGGGAGCCACTCTGCAACATGGTTAAGTCTAATATACTCACAGGTGCTGGCCTTGATCCCAAACGGTATCTTGGCTTTCTGGCCACCAAGCGTGCAACTAAAGTTATTTGCTTTCCTGACGAGCAGTGTGCATCTCATGACGGCGGTATTGTAAGTCTCTGCCCTGGACATCATGCAATATTACATTCAAGATCGATTTCTGGCTGACAAGTCATTTTCCAGCTACACATGGGCGAATGAAATATGTGCCGGCGACAATGAGGAGCGCGCTTTGGTCATTAGTAGTATGAACGGAATGCAATATGCCGTCGACGCATGGCTTCCTCTTGTCATCTTTCCGCAAACCATGGCTCCAACCTTTCGTAAGTTCTCAGAGACGTTTATTTTGTCTCTATCAACGGTCACGATCATCCAGTATTAGTTACAACTTCCAAGAGCACGCTCTCGACTGGCCATCCTTGATTTCTCCATGCACGAACGACTACTAATGAGTTTCGGCGTTCAGGGTACGGGTTTCCAGCAACGTTTGGTTTCATCATCGCCGCAATCATCGCAGTGGTTGGCATCCGTCTGTTAGTCTTTCGAGAACAGAAACGAGGATCTAAGGATGGGGAGACAACTTTGGAATCTGGACGAGTGGAATTTCTCCCTAAAGGAAATGAAAGCATTGGAGAAAGTGACGAAGCCGACAAGAAGTAGAGCGTCATTACGGTCATCCAGTACGGTGGCTAATACCCTGAATCATCGCGAGCAGTATGAGAGATGCTTCTGGTCTAGACGATAATCACGGCCTAGGATCGTCAGCTTATTATCAATACCATAAGCTGCAATTCATTCACCAGCTACCCGCGGAATAACCCATAGAGTTTCCAGATATGTCGAGTGCGCAATTTTCTTAGGAAATGCTCAACGCTTCCTTCACAAATGCTCAAACCAGATCATTGTCTCTCTGTGCGTGCACAAGCCATGTGCGTCAAGTTTTTGATGGTCTGACACCCCTTACCCACACCAAGTCTCAGGCAAGTCAGTTAGTGTTGAAGTCCCGGACCTGAACGAGACTGTGGATCGATGAACCCCTTTGATGTGGTCAGAGCACAATCGATTCTCATGTTATACATACAGGATAGTGAGCTGAAGTTTTCAACATTGCTCTTATTCGGAATAACCGAGTGGGGTGAGCTCTCCAACACTTTCCAACTTTTCCCCTTGATTTTTTCTTCCAATAATAATACAAAGTGATAACTGGTTCGCACAGGCCTGTCGCAACCAGCCATCATAGTTATCGCTTTCAGCCAGATCATTTCGGTAGAAATGGTTCAAGTGGGAGCCGAAACTTTCATGATGGATCCACATGCAACTAAGACACCGCCTGGTGCTTCCATTGCCTCTCCTGTGGTGCTTGAATTTTTGATGAATCAAAAAGGCCAGCATTGCTACATTTTGACTCTGCCATGAAATGAAAGAGATGATGGGCTTGTAGGTGCACGAGTATGATGAGAGACATACCGTACAGATACTCAACTAGTACCTACCTAGTTCGCTCATCTTCGAGATTTGGAGTTCTAAGCGAATTCAAACTTTAAACCGCACAGGCCATAGACACAATTTATTTCGAAGAAGTCGGAGCAACTTTCGACCTGTTACATGCTCACTATCGTGAGGCTTCTGCCGTAAGCAAGCCGTCTCACTTCTGCATCATACAATCCGTCAGGCCTTCCACCTTTCCCAGCACAAGACTGCGTCCCGCCTTGTATCTCGAAACACAAGCAAGAAGTCAGGATCATCAAGCAGTCCTAGCCGGAGCGAGCAACCAACTGTTGGCCTCTGCACTCATGCTCATATTGCACTATGTAGTCCTTAGCTCGCTGAATATTGGCCGTGCGTGCCCCTCGGCAGCTTCTTACAAGCTAGGGTCACTGGCACTGCTCGTCTCGGAATCTAGTCTCCCCGCAGCCGGCGCATCCGAGTACGTGTTTCATTGAGCTGGGATAAGCTTCGACAATCAGCGGTTGATAAAGCTAGTGACCGGCACGTATTTCTTTGATGCAATCTAGTAGTGCTAACGCTGCGTCTTTCATCGCAATTTCGGTCAATTCTCACCCTGAACTTGCATTTGCTGCCCTGCACGATACTTCTAATTGCCATTGCGACGCGGAAGTCTCAGACGCGAAAATACTATCACCCCATCCATTGAAGAATCACGAGACGCTCTTCTCGCGAACTGGATCTGACGCCTGGAACACCATGGCCTCCCAACGGGTCACAATCAAGGGCTCTGCCGCAGTCCCAGGCATCTACCGACTCATCATTATGACCCTCGAGCCGGTCTTCGCGCTGCTCGGCGCCGTCATGGTTCTTCACACACCGAATCAATACCTCGCCGGGATGACGCGCAACGCTTTCGCATACGAACCCAACACGCAGTTCATCTACACGCAGCTTGGCGGCGGCTGGCTGCATTTCGCCTTCACCGAGGGCGTGGTCATGCGGGCCTTCGACGACCTCACCCTCTGGCGCGTTCTCTGCGCGGGCATGCTTCTGAGCGACGCTGCTTTCTGCCACGGTACTGCGCAAGCCGTCGGAGGCTGGGAGATTTGGCTCGACAGATCCACGTGGACTGTTGAGGACTACGTTGCTTTCTTCACGACGGCGCCAATGGTTTTGGTTCGGATCCTGATTGTCCTGGGGGTTGGCATCAGCACACCGAAGGAGGCAAAGGGCAAGGAGAACGAGAAGCAGCTTTAGATAGACTTCGACCGGATACTCTGAAGTCACGGGGCGATGCCGCTGGGCACACTTGTTGTGGGGTAACTAGAAGGATTGGTATGCACTTTAATCTTCTGGATATGCAAATTTTACATCTAAGAACGAATTTGTAGGACATTTCCCGCGAAGAAAATTGAAAAGACCTGCAGTCTGCTATGCTGGACATTCAAGATCTAATCGTACGCGCTAATGCGACAAGTTGAAGACGAGTGACGTCAGCTTTTTCATGCATAATACATGAGATTGATGCAAGTAGCTCGTCTCAGCGGCAGTCAAGGTCGGTGCTTCTGCCGGACCTGTCGTAGGGATGCGTTGACCAACTCACGCAGACTAACATTAATCGCTGGTCACGAGCGCATGCGTATGAGAGAACGCTTTGATGGCTTACAGACTAGACCTTTTTCTAGGACGCCCCGGAGAACTGCAGTAGGGGTATTCATGAGGAGTCGCAGGACTGTGCATTCCATCCTGTCTAAGGTATTCAACGATATCTCGGACAGCTAGTTTGATCAATGTGTGCTTCAATCATCATTTCATGTCCAAAATATCAAAAGCACTTGACACTTTTGTAGCTCATGTTCAAGGCCCGGTCACGTAGGAGAGTCCCAATGCCTCACGGCGCCCCTTACTGTTGGGGTCCTGATAAGGCGCTTCACCAATTCCAACCGCCCGGTTTCCAAATCTTTCTCCTTGGTCATCATAATCGAAGGTTGCTGTGTGGAATGTGCTTCTGTTGTCCCAAATGGCTGCGATTCTCTCTTAGTTACTCAAAAATAATTCATAGTCACATATTAAGCAACTTACCGATGTCATTAGCATTTTGCCACTTGAGACGGACTTGAACATCATGGTTCTTTTGCAAGATGTCCAAAAACCAATCCAACAAGTGCTTGCTCTCCTCCGCCGTCACGCCATTGATGTGCTTCACGTGGCCGCCAACAGGGAAGACGCTCTTCCAACCCGAGACAGGGTTCGTTCGTACAACGGGATGGACAGCTTTGAGAATACTGCCAATATTCTTCGGGTTGCCGCGCGGCTTGTCATAAAGCTTGAAGCCGCCACGCTCGGCAGCGGCTGCAAAGCCAGGCTGTTCAAAAGTGACCGTGAGGCTCTCCAAGAACTTTTGGTAGGGAGTGCTGAGGCGGTCATAAATCTCATATCCAGATGCCCAAAGAGTATCTATGCTGTTTTAGCTTCATTCCGGTGACTTCGAGACCTGTCCTGCGTGCTCCACTTACCGCCGCCAGTCTTAGGGAGCTCAACGAGGCGCAAAGATGAGTAGTCGGCCGGGACAGGTTCAAAAGCAATATCACTGTGCCATTGTGCAGTCGACTGCTTCTTGGGGCTAAGCTCTTCACCCTCCAGAGGCTTGCGGTAGATCTTCTTGTGCTGCACGGAGCTGATAGTGCTGATCTCCGGGTCAGCCCCACCCAGTTCCCGCTCCGAGTTAAGGACTGGGTGGATGTGGAGCCCGGAGTCCGAGGGCCGGCCGGTGAGCTCTCCCAATCGGAGGATTAGTTGCTTTTGCAGATCATTGGTCAGGTTGTCCTGAGCACGGAAGAAGACGACACCACGTTGGGAGACTAGACCCCACAGTCAGTTACACTCGCCGCTTAATATAAATTCCTGACTGCAGCGACTTACTTGTGATGGCAAGGTCTCTAATCAGCTCATCGGCGTTGGGGGCATTAAGCCAGTCAACCAGGTTTGCCTTTGGGAACTCGCGACCAATGTTCGGGGTTACATCAAAGGACTCATGTTGTTCCAGTGAGTTCGATGACTTCAGTGGGGTCGGAAGTGAGGTCTTGGTGCTGGTATGAAGAGGTACCTCGGTGTCAATAGCTGTAGGAGCCATGGTTTCAGCTGACGGAATGCTTCAAACTTTAGATTCAGATGGTATATGCAATCGATCGTTTTGTATCTTCATTTTGCTTTTTCTCCTTCTCCCATCGGGCGCAAATAATGCCATTTTATAAATCGACCGGCTCGCTCATGATGCGGAGTAATGAGGTGCAAGCTATCGCGACATCCTGTCGGCGGTTACGACTTTGAACTCCCGATAAAGCGACATCCGGTGAGACGCAATCGCTCGGGTATTCCCCGCATTCAACAGGTCGTCAGTTCAGAAGCGCTTTGGGATGGTGAAAGACAGCGAACCCATTTCGTGATTGATCACCCCCTTTACACAATGGCGTGGATCCGGCAAGAATGATGTGATCAAGGTTTGTCCCACTAGATTGGCCAATGATTGCTCGCCTATTTCACCTCTTGAACAGCTCTTCCTTTATCAACCTTCAGCTCCTAGATAGCAAGGAGAACTTCTTGCATCGAAATGTTTAGCATATGCATTGGTATGGACTGCTGGTGGCTGGGGGTTTTCGTGGGGGCAAGCTAATGCAAGCCCGTGTAGGTGCTTTGTTATCCCGCACTTCAATCAGCGACGATATTCATATTCACAAGAATTAGGAGATATTCCATCAGAATGATTGAAGGATAGATGATAGTACTTCATGTTGGTTTTGAATGTTGTTTTGCGCTGTGAAGACTGAACCTAACAGCATTGTTCAGGGTCTGAAGTGGTGTCTTGCGTCAGATCCCTGGCTTATGGCGAGCTTGAAGAACGCAGCCCAACCCAGACTCGAAGGGAACTTTGAATGGTCAGTAAACAGCCGCCACAGTTGCGATAGCGGTGCTTACTTTTTATCATCGGTTTTGAGTCTCTAGTGAGCTGAAGAATTCAGACTGAGAGAGTTGGTTCTCTGCACGGCGACCTCGGATGGCTACCCCCACTTCACCCCATCTCAGACAAGGATGCAGGCGAGCTCAAACGGAGAGGGTGGCCTGTCGTCCGACGCCCGCGCTGGGGGATACGCGTTCACAAATTGGCAGAAACTTGTAGGATTCCCTGCGAGTGGAAGTGCATACATGGAGTTTGCCCGAGGGTGAGGACAACGGAGAGGTGAAGGACCTGAGACTGGCATTTCCACCGTTACTTCTACAAGAATATCCGTAGAAGAGATGACGGATTTGAGACTCACTCACTGAATATTATGGACATATGTTTAGTGCCGTTGAATGCTGGTAGTTGTAGGTCAACCATGTCGATGTCGTCGAGACATGCCCAACTATTCGATCGGGCACAGCCTGTTTCATTGGCTGTTCTCCCGCGTATGGAAGTCTATTTTTCCCTCCAGAAAGCCATCCACCCTTTGGAAACCCGAGCACAAGGATACTTGGTCTGGCGAGTTCCTTCGGAAGGGTTAGAAAGTCACCATGCGGGTAGGATGGACCCGAAATCCAGACCCCTACAGCCGCAGAAGACGCCAGCGCCCGTCTCCCTTGCAACAACGTGATACTGTGGACCGCATTCGCCATCGCACCATACCTAGTCTAAGATGAAAGTGAAGTCCCGGTGGCGGACAAGCTCCACGATCCCGAAATCTTTGACGAGATCCGCCGACCCGTCTTTTCTTCGTCGCGGTGCTTTATATAGCAATGAGGTGAAGGTCCGAGGAGACATCAAATCCGGCACACATCTCTCAGCCTTAACACCAAGTCGGAAGGACGACAACATCGTCAGTAACCATGGCGACCGTTCTGGCGAAGAACACCTTCCAGAAGGGGGAGGCAGACCAGTCTGCCGTATCTCTTGAAGGCATCCCGGCTCTCGGGGCTCCCATTGAGGAGAAACGGTTTTGGTTCCAGCGGAACAAAGATTTCGATCCTTTCGCCGTCGCTACTCAAGTATGTAGAACGCTAATTTTAGATGCACGTTATGAGAGACCGCTAACTCTACAATAAAGCCGAGTGTTTTTGACGACCCAGATTCGGCCGAAAAGTATCATCCACGAGAAGACTGGTAAGTCTTGAGAGTGCCCCAAATACATAGCACGAAAATGGATCATCTCTAATCCGTTCAATATCGTGCAGGGAGAACTACCATCGCTTTGACCCTCTCGCCCGATGGACATGGGCCGAGGAATATGCTTTGGGTGAGTAAAGTTACCCTTTCTTCCAACTACTTGCGGTGCACTTGTGCTTTACTGACTTTGAGAAAAGTTCGAAAGATCGACATACGTATTATGATATGGGCTTGTATCATGTTCATGGCACTTGAATTGGATCGAGCAAATATCAGCCAAGGTGCGCTTAATTCATCTCAACATCCGCAATTGCAGGTCTAACACGTGCCTATCATAGCAAACACGGATAATATGCTGGGAGATCTGAAGATGAGCACCAATGGTACGTCGTAAACTACAGGTATTACTGGCGTTGCAAATGGATAATCACTGACGAAGCTCACAGACTTCAACCTCGGAAACACCGTTTTCAAGCTTGCGTTTCTTTGCGCGGAGTTGCCATCTCAGCTTGTTTCCAAATGGGTGGGCCCCGATCGCTGGATTCCTGCACAGATGATCCTTTGGAGTATTGTAGCCAGCTGTCAGTTCTGGCTCAACGGAAGAGACTCATTCCTTGCCTGCCGTGCATTGCTAGGTCTTCTTCAGGGTGGATTCATCCCCGATGTAAGCTGTCTCTGCTTGTTCCAACTGACTCCCTATGAAATCTCCTTGATTAACAACCAATGACTAGATCATCCTCTATTTGTCGTACTTCTACAAGCATCACGAGTTATCGCTGAGACTTGGCTTCTTTTGGACCGCCATGAGCATCGCGGATATTCTTTCTGCGATCTTTGCGTATGGATTGCTTCACATGCGTGGCGTTCAAGGGCATTCTGGATGGAGATGGTTGTTCCTCATTGAAGGGCTGTTGACACTGGTCATTGGTATCTTCGGCTTCCTTTTGATGCCAGCTGGCCCTTGTCAGACTGCAAGTTGGTTTCGCGGGAAGAAGGGATGGTTCTCTGAAAGGTCAGTTGGACTAGTGCTTTCCGACACGGTGTGTTTCCGGAGAATGTACTAACAAAAGACACAGAGAGGAAGTTATCCTTGTCAACAGAGTTCTGCGCGAGGACCCAAGCAAGAGCAGTATGCACAACCGCGAGCCTATCACGCCAAGGTTGCTCTGGGATAGTCTTAAAGATTACGATCTCTGGCCCTTGTATATCCTGGGCCTCACATTCCAGATTCCCATGACACCTCCGTCACAGTACCTCACCCTAACATTGAAGAACCTCGGCTTCGACACCTTTCAAGCGAATCTCCTCGCTATTCCGTGGACCGTTGGTCACAGTAAGGACACATTACACATCTTGAAAACGGATGCATCGAGGAGACTAACATGTGCGATAGTGGTCACAATGCTGGCAATCACATACCTGGGCGAAGTCATCGGCGAACTCACCTTTGTCTCGATGTCTGGTCAGGTGTGGGCACTCCCGTTTTTGATCTACCTCAATGTAGTCGACACATCCGGAGTCAACAGATGGGTTCTTTACTCCGTCATCACGTTGCTTCTGATGTATCCGAATCGTAAGTTGCTTTACTTCATACATACGTTCAAGTTTGTTGTGCCAAGTACTTGTAACTAACTGGACTGCAGCTCATCCCATTCAAGTAAGCTCAATAAATATCCGCAGATAAGACGCAATCATTTGATGTGTTATTGGCTCCAATCGCTGTGCAAGTGCTAACTTCAGTTTAGGTCGGATGGAACAGTCGCAACTCCAACACAGTTCGGTCCAGAACCGTTTCAGCTGCTTGTTACAACATGTTTGTACAGACGGATGGAATCATTTCTTCCAACATTTACCGATCTGGTAAGCCTTTCAGTTGGATATGGCACATGGACGAAGTCAGAATACTTACTAACTCTATGAAAAAGACGATGCACCACTGTACAAACGCGGTAACCGGTCTCTTCTCGGCATTGTCTGCATGAACTTGGTTCTTTACCCATTGGTGAAGGCTTACTATGTGTACCGGAACAAGAGACGTGACCGGATCTGGGAAGGTATGTCGGAAGAGCAGAGACTTGCATACTTGGAAACAACAAAGGACGAAGGCAATAAGCGATTGGATTTCCGTTTCAGCCATTGAGAATGACGTGGTTGCATTTTCTCTGAAGTTCCTCTCGCGATCCTAATGTTGAAGATGACGTGGAACAAAGTGGCACAACCGTTCTTGATCTATCTCGCATATATACTAGAATATTTACACAAATGGGAAACATTGATTGGACACGCTGACAGATGTGCCATCGGTGACCACGCGTAGCATGTGATTGAAGAAAAAGATATTCTATAAAGTGCTGGTCTGAATGACGCCGGTACATAGATCTCCAGTTTTCTTCAACAACGAAGTTATTCGAATGGGCGTTATTGGGAGGAAATGAGGTGGAAATAATTCAGAATATTGAGGAACAACATAGGGTTGGTTTTTACCCCTCAATAACGATACATACTTATGTACTGACGCCATCCAGTAGTTGATGGGACATTACGGTTTCTTGGGCAAGTAGAGTTGTTTCTGTTGGACATTTAATAATACAATAGATGTGAAAGCCGCCGATGCTAGGCCTCGGCATTTTCGTTGTATCCCTTCACTGGAATCAATCCAATCTTCTCAAACCAGCGCTGAATATGCCCATTGACCTCCTCACTTTTGAGTTGGTGAAACCAATGACCAATACCCTCTACAAGATGTATCTCATCGAACTCACTACTGGGAGACAAATAGCTTCTTTCTGTTGTGACCCAATATTCGCTATTTCCCATAGTCAATCGTGGGCACTTAATCTTGCCGTCGTGTTGAGCCGCGGAGACTTCTCGCCTCCCAATGGCTTCTGGGTCAACTTGGCATGCGTATGACTGAGCCAAAATGACATTCATATCTCCGGCCAAACGACGTCTGCCTATCCAGGTCAAGTGCCAAGCAGGGACCGTCGGCGGATACAGAGCGGGACCAAAGAGCATAGCAAGGTTCTGCAAAGTCTGCAGAGGGTCGGTGAGATACTTGTCCACTGTTTCACTTGGGATCGAGTGGAGCGGATCGAGTATCACCATCGCCCGCGTCAAATCCGGCCTCACAGTGGCGAGGTGGTACGCCACGGCCGTGCCGAGTGAATGCGCAATGACGACGACAGAGGAGACATCGAGGTGCTGCAGAAGAGCGATGAGGTCTAAGGCAGCGGATTGCGGATAGTAGTCGATGATGGCGGGGTCAGCGTCCGGCCCGGGATATGACTTAATGTCTGGAGTAGGTGCCGGGGCGGATGAATGTCCCTGGCCCCTAGGATCCGGAGTAATCACCCGGAAGCCATGCGTGAGAAGGAATGGCACCTGCCAGTTCCAATCGTGGAGGTCGCAGGTGATGCCGGGAATGAGAAGTACAGCGTGTGCATCTTGCGGGCCCTCATCGAGGTAGTAGATGGAGATATTCTCGTTGCGCTTGAAATAGGGCATGATGTAAAAGAATGAATACTGGGTAGAGAAGTCTGTCGTAATGATTGGTCAAGAACACAAGATACTGCATCATCTGAAGTGAATACGTGCATTATTTCTCTAAGAACCGCCGCGTTCTATATGAGTGAGAGAACAAGTTCGATTTGCACAAATCTTCATTGAAGTCGGGTGAGGCCCGATTACTTCCGCTCGGGAGATTGAGGGTCAGGACTTATTGACCTCCTGACCAGAGTCCGACCGCTGCGCCCAATCATGCGATGGCGTTTTCACCAATCCGGCATTGCCCAGCCAGCTTCCATCAGCGACGCCAGAAAACTCCCCAGCCTCGAAATATGAGATCGGCGACTGTCGGGAGGACTCCTACAGCGACACGGAAGAAGATCGATAGTGTATGCTCATGAGTTCAAACTAAAATTAGATTACGCTTGACGCACCTTACCAAACGGCTGCTAGATGTCGCGCAGAGCTAATGGTTGTTTTCACGCCGTTTATTCACACGGATCTCGACTACCTTACCTAGGTAACACATGTTGACAAAAGTACTGGTGTCAAGATCATCTAGCGCCGCACGGCAACATAACTCATCAGGTTGTGAAAGTTTAGGACTGGGACCTGTGAATACACTTGACTCGTTGATATAAAAGATAATTGGCAAACTTCATCTATGTAAAATCTTACATTCAGTCCTGTATACGTGATTGTGATTGGTTTTGATACTTACCTTAATCTTGGGAGCAAATAGTGATTCTTCATTTGGCTTGCACTGCTCAATTGTTGGGTGGAGATGAAAACAATTCGATGGATTTAGGAGAGCACTCTTCTTGAAGCTTGCGGGCAATTCTTCATTGCGACAATACACAACTGTGCCATCACCGCATTCCAGGCGGCCTTCATTCTTCCGTCTTACAGGCCTTGGATGGGGCAGCACATCACGTGTCATCAAAAACGTTCCTTCCACTGCGTGCCATGTGGCCATCTCAGATGAACATAATCAGGGATGAGGTAGGAATCGAGTAAATTACCAATTCGCTTTGGACAATATGCTGTGAAATGAGAGAGCTTCAACTCGGCGATCAGCCCTGACTCGTAGCATTGTATGGATCTTGAATATCTCGATTGGCTTCGAAGACCGAACTGATGCTCAAGTTTGGAGAGCTACCGAATCTGGAGCAAACCTTGAGGCTACGGGTGTGAATCCAGGGTTCGTGCCAATCGAGCTCTCACATTGAACTAAAGTGTGCTGGAGGTGGGCGCCTGAATCGGCTGCGAGCTGGGGTATTTCTGTCAGTGTGTTGAGTGATTAAATCAAGTACACGAGAGTTCGAAAATGGTATCCGAGCCTAGTGCAAAGTTTGGAATGCAACGGACGCATTAGGGTCGGAGAAAGCTCCTTTCGAGGCAGCAGACCGGCCGGCAGCTAATTGATGCTTCCCCGCTGCACGCTGCGAGGTCTGGGCAACGTGGCAAGCTACAAGTCATTTTCGACTAATATCTGTCGACTTTGACCGTCAGAATCATGACCAAAAGATGTACTTGTCATGGAGTTTCTTTTTCTCAATCTTAAATACTCATTCATCGGTGGATTCGTATGCCGAGAGTCACACAGCATAATAAGCGCAGAAGGATCGGGAATCTGACGGCCGACCGCTGGAGATCGGGGTCAGTGTGGGCTGAGACTGCATAGAGGCCTGAACATCAGTTGCTTTTTGCGATCAGCTCCGCTACCACTTCCCGGTAGAGCGAGATGCAGTTGGGCGCCGTGCGACTCATCACATATCAGCCCTGCCAGCAATAGGTGCAGCGAGGGGTTGTGGGTAGATACGCACCTCGAATGCAATGCAGGTCGATGGTTTTGAGTATTCGAGGAGATAAAGCACATGAACGGTCCTTGGCTCTCATGGGCATTCGGAAGTTAGGACGCAGTTAATCAATCCGATAATGACGTCGCTTACATTTCCAGACGGTTTGGTCCACTAAACACGAATGTATGGAGGAGAACGACCATTCGATGACCACAGAGAATTGGGAAGCAAGAGTCTCAGTAATGGAATACAATTGACAGGAACGGGCGATGGAGACTCAGTCGAAGATGAACGTGTTTCCTCAAGGCTGAGGTTCATACCCGTGAACCTATAACTGAGCGGTCAAGAATCGACAGTAAACTGGGATAGGGAGGATTGGCCGTCCAGCGCGTGGGAAGAAGTGGCCTAGCAGGGCTAGAACAGTACTCGACTCGAGTCCTCAACCTGATAACCGGGCACCTGGGAATGAATGATACTGGCTTGAACTGCCCTAACGAGACCCAATAAACGCCACCAGTTGTCCCACCAGTTGTCCCACCAGCACTACAGTACTCTATACAAGGCACGACTCATTGGTGAACAGTAACTGGTGTTCAAGGGAGCAATTCCTACAGGCTCCAGGGTAATGCTGCAGTCATCAATGGCAGAGGCGACGGCAAGAATGACATGATTCCCCTCTCTCAATCTCGGTCTGGCAGGTGGACGGTGCCACAATTACGATCGTAGCGCAAGCGATGTCACGGTCCGTCGCTGGCCAGAAGAAACCGCAGAAGAGGAAAGTACCTTTCCCGTGTCCCTATCCCGACGCTGCTTGTCCGCACTATTGTATAGCCCTGATCGATGTCCTTATCGGTGTCAATGAAAGCCAGGAACATGAAAGACATCGCTTGCCCTTGCTGGCGTTCATAAGCTTGTTCGAGACGCTCTGAGCGCTCGGTATGCGTTGTGTCTCAGGCCGACAAATTTCTGGGGCCTTCGTCACAGTCGCTCATAAGCCATGGACCCCTTCCGGATAATTCTCCTCGCGAGCTAAGGTATCTAAACCTGCCGCGCCTGCTTCCAGGTCGGCCTCCTTCTGTTACCTACGCCAGTCCAGAAGTCTCACGATCTCGTCGCGTCGCTTGAAACCAGCAGACAGAGGATAGGAGGAAGAGTACTCTGTAAGACAAACGCATTCCATCCTCCAAACCTTAATCCCCTGCACGAATGAGAAGCCTAGACCTCTGAGCGCACCCGGACGCACTTTTCAGCAACCCCGCCTCCACACTCTTGACTCGGACAGACTTCCCGTTCACTAGGTTGACTGACGGGTGGTCCGATTCATGGGTCATCCAGGCTAGGGTAGCTTGACCTTCGGAGCCAGGGCCGCTAGAGATTACGACGCAAAGACACTGCAAAAACATTGTCATTCTCTCACTCACCATCATTCCAAACAATTTCGCAGAGCTTGGCGAGGCTTCGCCTTTCACGCGAACTTAGCTCTAAAGACCTGTATACGGCGGTAGCTTGAGGGCATACACTCAAGAAGCTCATAGCCGTGCTGTCACGATGGGCACGGCAGGCC
Organism: Colletotrichum simmondsii; assembly: GCA_001563135.1. Classification (NCBI taxonomy): domain Eukaryota; kingdom Fungi; phylum Ascomycota; class Sordariomycetes; order Glomerellales; family Glomerellaceae; genus Colletotrichum; species Colletotrichum simmondsii. Next base: position 108,889 of record JFBX01000628.1, on the reverse strand, counting down.
ATCCTGGAAGCCCAAGCAGGGGCCCTTCTGAGGGCTCGCGACGCGACGATGATGGTGAGCTGAATTGACTTTTCGATTTCGAGGTTGATCCCTTGGAGATAAAAGCCTCTAAACAACATGTGACATTACAATTGTCGCGTCGGATCGCGTCTGATCAGAAGGATGGTAGTAACAAAAGACAGCAGCGTCATCATCTGCCGCACCCACGGCTGGCGGTTCAAGTACGGAGCAAACGACGACGACGACGACGACAGTATCCGATACAACGACGACATCAACCGATCCAGTTCCAGCCCAATCAAGCATTCCCAGCCCTCCTGCACAAGGCTTCGCCGGGCCCTCCGCCGATCATCCCCTCGAGGCCGGCGGCACCGACGATGATGATGAATTTACTCCCAGCGTCTTTGACGGATCATCGATAGCAGACGACAGGAGTCAAAGGACTGACTCAACTTCCCTGAACTCTAGCGTCTATGAGCATAGCTTCCAGCACGGCCGGCGTTACCATAAGTTCCGGCACGGACGGTACCCGATCCCCAACGACGAGACGGAGCAAAACCGCGAGGACATGTTGCATGCGATGATGCTGGAAGCCACGGACGGGAAGCTTTACTTTGCGCCCATCGGGGAGAACCCACAGAAGATTATCGATCTCGGCACGGGAACTGGTATCTGGGCAATTGAGAGTGAGTAAAAATACCCGAGTATCTTTCTGAGAAACAAGAACATGTAGAAAGGGTTTAGGACAACTAACCGAAGAAACAGTGGGGGATCTGTTCCCAAGCGCGGAGATCCATGGCCTGGACTTGAGCCCCATCCAGCCCGTTTGGGTACCACCAAATGTCAAGTTCTTAGTAGATGATGTTGAGGATACTTGGTTGAACGGCACAAATTTTGACTTTGTCCACCTACGAAACATGGTGCCTGTTCTCAAGTCACCTGTTGGCCTGCTACGGAATGCATTTGAGTATGTTCTTTGACTTCAATCTCCGCCTCTCTCATACTTAGGATTAATCACACCCTGTAGGCACATGAAGCCCGGCGGCTGGGTCGAGCTTCAGGATGTTGACGGCCAGGTTCACTGTGACGATGGCACGATGCCTTCTGACTGGCCCCTTGTCCGCTTCACGAACCATCTCGTAGAGGCATTCGCGAAGTTTGGTACAAATTCTCATGCCGCTGTGTTTGGACGGCAGTATTTGGAACAGGCCGGCTTCGTCAACATCCAACATCACACAGTGAAGTTACCGTATGGGACATGGCCCAGGGATAAGTAAGTGCCGTCAAAAGGTCTAAACACATGATTTAGGACACTCTGATAATTTTCTTTCTCAGAATTATGCGACTGATTGGCATGTACTACCGTACGGCCTGCGAAGAATTCTTTCCAGTAGTAGGTGCAATCCACTTTCAGATGTTGGGATGGAGTAAGATTGAGATGGAAGTTCTCTTTGCGGAATGTCGGAATGCCATGAGAGACCCTAATGTACATGCTTATGGCATGATGCACTTCTGGAGTGGACAGAAACCTTTGTGAATAAGGCACTGAGGGGTCGTAGAACGGAGGAAAAGGCATGATGACATCGGCTAGCATGGCGACTGGGTTGGAGAGGAGTAACAACAGAACACAAAGTCGGGCTCATAAAAGCCTGTTTAATTGCACGTATCCTCCTTATTGACGGGAGTGTTTCGATGAATACTCGTTAAAACCCAGCCTGAAGCTCGACTGACCATCATGATGGGGATGCATTTCCACATTGACGAGGGCTTAAGCGCTCTGGTCTTTGCTTTTCTAGAAAATCGGGGCCGCCAACACATCATCGTCAAGGGTATGACTGCACCGAATCGAGGCCATCAAGCCACGTTAATACTTGGCGATCTTTATTCATTTAGAGGGCTTTAGCTGCAGGTGAGCCGTTGGGAGTGCCAGCTAGGGATAATCATCCTGCATGCACATACGTTCTGATCAGGTGCGCATGTCCCCCATTTGATCCAAGGCTCAGGGGCTAGCATCGAGCTGACTTTGTAACTCTTATGTTCTAGGTCCAAAGACGGAGTGTCTCTTACCGAGATGTTTCTTCTCATGCTTCCCACAGTTTCCTCTTGGCCGCAGGGTCTCTATGTGGCTTTGAGGTCAGAGCGGTGTAGAGGCCATGCGAGAGTGCCCCTAACCCCTCAAGTCGGTATTCAGATATGCGGCATGCCTAAAATGGGGCGGATTGCCCGCATTTAGGATCTGAAGATTTCTATCCACGCAGAATCTAGCCAGGTGGGTAGAAATTGGAAATTGGACCGCCACAGTCGGTCGCCCGAAGTCGCACTCTCAAGCCGGACACTGCCGGGGTTTTGCGGCGGTGCGGAACTCACTTTTGCCGGAAAGGGAACATGGGGTCCGGAGACATTAGCTGTGATTGAACAGGTTCTTGTCGATAGTTCGCCATCTGAATCCTTCAACGATAACCTGCATGTTCTTATCGACCAAAGTCCCTTGCGAATAGCTTGAACTCATTATCATCCTGCACTTACCCCAGGCTCTCCCTGATTAGTCACTGAGTTCTTCAGAGTCTATTGCGGCACACTTCATCTCGACTTCAGAGGTGTACAAGATGCCAGTGAGTTGGCATCACTAAATTATATCAAATGGTGATACGAGATACCCTAAGAATCTGGCTGTCTTGAATCTTGCCCTGCCAATCCAGTGAACAGAACTGAGAGACATCATCATTACTCAGATTGCATCTACGACGGCTCGGCACGATAAGCAAAGAGTCTTGGTACCAGTAAGGGGCGAAAAATAAGAACTTTGGTGCATGTTGGTCGGGAGGAGCCTTTGCTGACGTGGGATTTTTCGTCCAATATTTCATGGCCCAGCCCTACTTCTGAAAGTCTGACGTCGGATGCTCGTGGACTTTTGACGTATCAGTGCCATTGTTTCACCCGAGCCGGATATGCGGCTTTCGATAGTCGACCCACGATCTACTGCACGTCAGAAGGAATTGAGTCCAGGCGCGTATCATCCACAATTTTACCTCTTTAAGACAGCATTATCTACGTTTGGGAATCAAACAACCTTGCCAAGATCGCCTTTGGCCAACATTGCTGACGCCAAGCCAACAATTGCCTAAGATGGCAAAAGCATGTCAAAAGAGAATTGCTGGTATGGCGGTAAGGTTTAGAAGTTACTAAAGCTCGCTCTTGCCCGCCTGGAGTGCCCATCTTCATCAGATAGGTTCATCGGATCTCATTTTCGTTACCCAAATTACACGTTTGGGTGCGAAGTAAGACACAGCCTCAATTCTGGACAGTTATTGAGAATTATACCATGGCGCCATACTTGGAATCAATTGCAGAGACGCCTGTAAGTCTGTCCTCTCAATGAATCTGAGGAATCATCTCTAATACGCGATTTCCTTGCAGCCAAATGGGCAATTGGGGTCGGCGGATGTTCCGCCAACTGCCATGGAGCCCATTGCGATTTGCGGCATGGCGTTGAGACTACCTGGTGGCATTGCAACTCCTGAAGAGTTCTGGCAATTCCTGGTGGACAAGAAAGATGCCCGATGCCAGATTCCCAAATCTAGGTTCAATGCATCCGGCTATTACTCCGATACCGGAAAACCTGGTCACATCAAGACCCGGCATGGATACTTCCTAGACGACTCCGTCGATCTTGGGGCGCTTGATACTACGTTTTTCCGAATGCCCAAAAACGAGGTTGAGAGAGCTGATCCTCAGCAAAGACTACTCCTCGAGCTGACTAGAGAGTGCCTGGAGAGTGCCGGCGAAGTTGACTATCGCGGCAAGACAATTGGGACCTTCGTTGGGTGCTTTGGCGAAGACTGGCTCGAGACTTTGACCAAAGATAGTGAAGTTGTTGGCCAGTACAAGATTACTGGCTACGGAGACTTCATGCTTCCTAATCGGCTTTCCTATGAGTACGACCTCAAAGGACCAAGTATGACCATCAGAACCGGCTGCTCCTCCGCCCTCATTGGGCTTCACGAGGCCTGCATGTCTATCCAGCACGGTCAGTGCAATGCCGCAATCGTTGCAGGATCCAATCTCATCTTGGCACCTGGGCTATACGTTAGCATGTCCGAGCAAGGGGTTCTCTCGCCAAACGGCTCATGTCGAACTTTTGATGCGGCTGCCGACGGCTATGCCCGAGGAGAAGCTGTCAACGTTGTCTATGTCAAACGACTGAGCGATGCCATTCGAGACGGCAATCCAATTCGTGCCGTTATTCGGGGAACATCATCTAATGCAGACGGCAAAACACCGAGCTTGACTATCCCGAGTTTCGAAAGTCACGAAGCCATGATCCGTCGTGCCTACAGCATGGCAGCGATTAGTGCATCGGATATTGCCCTGACAGGATTCGTGGAGTGTCATGGCACGGGTACTCCCGCGGGCGATCCCATCGAAACGAGGGCCATTGCAAAGGTTTTTGGTGACTCTGGAGTTCACATCGGCTCTTGTAAGCCCAACATTGGTCACTCAGAGGGTGCCTCCGGCATCACATCGCTCATCAAGTCCATCATGGCCTTAGAGCACAGAACTATTTCCCCTAATATCAAGTTCGACCGTCCCAATCCGAAGATTCCGTTTGAGGAGAATAATCTCAAGGTTCCAGTTGAACCAACACCCTGGCCTGAAGGTAGACTTGAGCGGGTGTCGGTCAACTCGTTTGGAATCGGAGGTGCCAATGCACACGTCGTGATCGAGTCTGCGGCGAGCTTTCTTGGTCGCTTTGGACGTCCATCTGTTCCAAGCCCAGTGTCAAGTATTTGGATCCAGGTACAGCTCATGACATATTCCGCCAACACGGCTGATTCTTTGCGACGACAAGTTGTCAATAATCAGAAGTATATCGCCGAACATCCCGATTCTCTCGACGATATAGCGTACACCCTCGCCACCCGCCGCAGTCACCTACCGCACCGGGCATTTTCAATCATGGGAAACGGAGCCGAGCTCAGCACGTCGACATTCGCGAAGTCGCCCAGCACAACCGCGGATCTCGCTCTTGTATTCACTGGTCAAGGAGCTCAGTGGCCAGGCATGGCGCTAGAGCTAATGTTGAGCAACCGAGTATTCGCACGATCGATTCGGCACATGGACAAAGTCTTGAGTCTACTTCCGGACGGGCCGTCATGGACTTTGATGGACGAGCTTCACAAGCCAAAAGAGTCGAGTCGTCTGCACGAAGCCTGTATCTCTCAGCCGCTTTGCACTGCCGTACAGATTGCTCTAGTAGATACCCTCCGAGCCACAGCGAGCATCGAACCATTCGCTGTCATCGGCCACTCTTCTGGAGAGATGGCTGCTGCTTATGCTTGCGGAAAGCTGACATCGAACGAGGCGATTGCAGCGGCATACTATCGCGGAGTCGTCTCATCAGAAGTCACCAAGTCGGGTGCCATGGCTGCAGTAGGCATGGGTCGAACTGATGTAACTCCGTTCCTGAGACCAGGCGTTGGGATCGCTTGCGAGAACTCGCCTTCAAGTTTCACTATTTCTGGCGATACTCATCTCGTTGAGGCGGTTCTCACACAGATTCGGGCGGCAAAGCCCGAGGCCCTCGCTCGTCTACTCAAGGTCGATACCGCATACCATTCTCACCATATGCAGGAAGTGGGAGATCGATATCTCACTTTGACATCTCCCCACATCGATGCCTCAAAGCCTACGGCCTTATCTTCTCCTTCAATGTTCTCTTCAGTGACGGGCAGTGTCCTGCCTTCGGGTTGGGTGGCTGATGCGCATTATTGGAGGTCAAACCTTGAATCTCCGGTGCTTTTCAACGCAGCTGTAACTGAGTTGATTGAAGCTCACAAGACTCATAGCAGCAATCACCTAGTGTTTCTCGAAGTTGGGCCGCACTCGGCCTTGGCCGGTCCTTTACGGCAGATTCTTGCGCAATCCTCGTTGAACCTATCCTACGCATCCTGTCTCGTGAGGGCAAAGAACGCGACAGAGTCTTTTTTGGCAGCTCTTGGACAACTCTGGCAACTCGGCATGGAAATTGACTTCAACCTCCTCACCAATCCCGAAGGAACTGCCAATGTGGTTGCAGACATGCCATCATATCCATGGCATCATGACCACTCGTTGCTCTTTTCAAGTCGCATTTCCGATGAGTGGCGACACCGAAGGTTTCCAAAACATGAGATTCTCGGCGTAAGGGTTCCCGAAAGCAGTCTCAATGAGCCGGTGTTTCGCAACATGTTGTCTTTGGACCACGTACCATGGATTTCCGACCACAATATCAAGGGCGACGTTATCTTTCCATGCGCAGGCTACATTGGTATGGCTGGGGAAGCTGCAAGGCAACTCAGCACGGATAGCTTCGCCGGGTACTCTATGCGCAACATTGTCATTGACATGGCAATGGTTTTGAGTGCGAACAAGGCCACAGAAGTCATTACGAGCCTCCGGAAAGAGAAGCTTACAGACAACCTCGATAGTCCTTGGTGGGATTTCACAGTTACCTCCTTCAATGGCTCCACTTGGATGAAGCATTGCAGCGGGCAAGTCAAAACCCTCGAAATCAAGGCTCAAGCCTTGAAGAGACCTCTTCGGGATCTTCCACGCGATGTCAATTCTGGCAAATGGTACCAAGCTCTCCGCAATGTCGGCGCTAACTACGGCCCTTACTTTCAAGGCCTGTCGGACGTCACTTGCTCTCCGACAGAGAATGTGTCTGCTGGTACAGCAACACATACCATTCAAAACGATTCCTACTACGCAATTCACCCAACGAAAGTGGACTTCTTTCTCCAATTATTCAGCGTTGCTGCAATGAAGGGCATCGGCCACAAACTCAACATCATGAACGTCCCGACATTCATCGAAGCTCTTGATCTTTACGATTGTGATTCTGAGTTACGGATGGAGGTCGAGGCAACTCAGACCCCGCGAGGACTGCTTTTGGGAAGTGGATTTGGCCTCGACTCTAAAGAAGGGATGGCCCTCTCGCTCAAGGGAGTAAAATTAAGTCCACTTGAAAACGACGTGGCAGAAGAAGATATTGATCCTCATGCTGGAGCAAGGGTTTTCTGGCAGTCGGATATCGATTTCCTCAAGATCTCGGACCTGATCGAGCCTCATTCTCAACAGAAAGCCTTCAGCCTTACTCGAGATCTCACGCTGTCTTATATCAAGGAGGCTTTGAGACGATTAGAGGGTGTGGTGAGTGTGCAGCCGCACCTATCACGGTTCCTCGCCTGGATGCAACAGCAACCAGTACTACCCGATGTTCACGATCTAAACAGCAATGACATTGATTTGGGTCCATTTGGTCCTCTCGATGTAGCGATGCGTGTCGTTCTGGAACACATTGGTCCGATTTTCAGAGGCGAAACTGAGCCTCTCGAGGTTTTGTTGCCAAATAATATCTTAACTTCTGTCTACGACTCCCTGAACATCACAGACAGGGAGCCACTCTTCCGAGCACTTGGCCACTCAAAGCCGAATCTCAGAATCTTAGAGATTGGCGCTGGGACGGGTGGAACTACAAGCAAAGTTCTTGAGTGGTTGAGAGGACCGACAGGCGCGTCGCTGTATTCCGAATACACATATACCGACATCTCTGCCGGGTTCTTCTCGGCTGCGAAAGAAAGATTTAGCTCCTCTTCGAACATGTCTTTTAAGGTGCTGGACATATCCAAAGACCCAACCGAGCAAGGTATTGAGACTGGGACTTACGACTTGGTGGTTGCGGCCAACGTTCTTCATGCTACTCCAAGTCTGAGGGAGACTCTAGTCAACGTCCGCAAGCTTCTGCAGCCCCAGGGGAGGCTATACATGGAAGAGTTGTCATACGATGCCTTACCGCTCAATTTCGTCATGGGTGTTCTTCCAGGCTGGTGGCTTGGAACTAAGGACCAGAGACCAGACCAGCCACATGTTTCGCCGGAGCGTTGGAAAGTGGAACTCAGGAATGCTGGGTTCAATGGCCTCGAGGACGTTGCCTATGACTCCGACCGTCCGAACAACCTGCTTGCTTTCATGACAGCCAGGCCTATGCCAGTCGCCACTACTCCCGGAGGTGTCACTATTTTGCATGACTTAACTTCTTTGGGCTTCGGAAAAACCCTGCGAGACGTTCTGAAGGAAAAAGGCTCGCCCAGTGTGATTCTACACGACATCTCGGAGGGTCTTCCATCTGAACCACGCGACTTCATCTCGGTGCTTGATCTTGAGACGCCATTCTTCGATGGTATCAGCCCGGAGGCATTCAACAAGTTCCGTGGACTAGTCATACAGGCTTCAAATCAACAGGCTAGAATCCTTTGGCTTACCGGCTCTTCTCAACTCAAGTGCTTCGACCCACGCTGGGGGCAGACTATCGGCGCTGCACGATCTATTAGAAATGAACTGAGCTTAGATTTTGCAACTTGTGAAGTCGATAAGATCAATTCGTCTTCGCTCAGCGCTATCTCGCAGGTTATAGACAAATTCCAGAGGACTCGCTATGTTACACGAAGCTCGTCGGAGTACGAGTACAGCATATTGGACGGGACGGTACACATTCCCAGATTGTATCCCATCAGTATCAACGATGAACTGCAAGCTTGCCGTTCAGATTCTGGCGACTTGATTCATGATCTACGCATCGGTAGATACGGCCGTCTGAACACGCTTGACTGGTATCCAAAGGCAAAACAGCCATTGGGGGGTGATGATGTACTTATTGAAGCCGAAGCCGTCGGCATGAACTTCAAGGTAAGCATTAGATTCGTCCGCTTCACAATAAAACTACATGTGAGGAACCACTGACAGTCTGTAGGATGTTCTCATAGCCATGGGCATTGTCGACTCGAGCATGAGCAGTCTCGGTCTGGAGGCCGCTGGAATAGTCCGTGAGACTGGACCCGACGTTACAACTCTTGTCTCCGGCGATAAAGTCTTTGTCTTTGGCGGCGGCTGCTTCTCCACTGGCATCACAATTTCGGAGAAGTTATGCGTCAAGATTCCAGACTCGTTGGCATTTCAAGATGCTGCTACCATGCCATGCGTTTTTTCGACTGTGATCTATGGCCTGCTTGACATTGGACGTCTCACCGAGGGAGATTCTGTCTTGATTCACTCTGCTTGTGGAGGTGTCGGCCTTGCGGCAATCCAGGTCTGCAAGATGGTGGGTGCAGAAATATACTGCACCGTCGGGAGTGATGAAAAGGTGCAATACCTTGAGTCGACATACGGAATTCCCAGAGAACGAATCCTCAATTCTCGGAACGATTCTTTCCTCGGGGATATCCAAGACTTGACTGGCGGTCGGGGTGTAGATGTCGTGCTCAACTCTCTCAGCGGAGAGCTGTTACATGCCTCATGGAACTGCGTTGCGGAGTTCGGTAAGATGATTGAGATTGGGAAACGTGACCTGATCGGCAACGGGAAGCTCGCACTGAATGTCTTCGAGCTTAACCGGAGTTATCATGGCGTTGATCTTGGACATCTGATCGAAATTAAGCCTAAAGAAGGAAACAGGTACGAATGCTTGGAGTTCTAGGGATGCGTTACTTTTCTGACAGATCACTAGATTATTGAGACGAATCGTCGAGTACTATGAGCAGGGGCACATTGGCCCGATCACACCAACAAAGGTTTTCAGCGCCGACATGGTGGAAGAGTGCTTCAGGTACATGCAAAAGGGCCAGCACATCGGCAAAATCGTGGTCACGATGGAGTCAATGAAGAAGACTCTGGCAGTCGGGTCTGCTTCAAGCGGCCAGCCCTCTTTTGATCCCGACTCCGGCTACCTCCTTATTGGCGGATTGGGCGGTCTTGGGCGTTCTGTCTCTAACTGGATGATCAAGCATGGAGCAAGGCATCTGGTGTTTTTGTCCCGACAGGGCGGAGAGACAACCGAGGACCAAAGATTTGTCGCTGAGCTCGAAGCTCAGGGATGCTCAGCCATCACCATTCGAGGAGACGTCAGCTCGCTAGCGGATGTCGACCGAGCCATCGAAACGGGATCGCGCCCAGTCCGCGGCGTGATCAACATGTCGATGGTTCTGCGGGACCAAAGCTTTGCCAATATGAGCCATGACGAGTGGACAGCAGCAACAGACCCAAAGGTTAAGGGAACGTGGAACCTCCATCACGCCTGTATCAACGCAGGCTTGGAATTAGATTTCTTTTTGCTCTTCAGCTCCATCTCTGGCACTTATGGGCAGAGAGGACAAGCCAACTATGCTGGAGCAAACACATTTCTTGACGCTTTCGTCCAGTACCGGCAGAGTTTGGGCCTGAAGGCCGGTGTCGTTGACGTTGGTGCTATGATGGACTCTGGCTATCTGGCTGACAACCCTATACTCATGGAGAGACTGATGGGACAAGGTACCTACGGCATCAAAATCCCTCAACTGCTGGACGCCCTGGCATTGGTTCTCAGCGGACCCGAACCTACTGCTCAATGCCCAACAGCGTCTTCCTTTGTCAACAGCGCTCAGGTTGTGATCGGCCACCGCAGTCTCACATCTTTGAGTGACCCAGCGAACAGAGTCCTATGGAAAGAAGATCGACGAATGGGATACTACTTCAACTTGGAAAACAGCCAGAAAGCTGCAGCCAGCAATTCTTCGGATCAAGGTGCTCTCTCTGCATTCTTGAAATCTGCAATTGCTGACGGATCCATCTTGGCTTCGTCGGAAGCCTCGAAGTTTATTGCAAGACAGATTGCGGTACAGTTGTTCCGCTTACTGTTGAAGCCGGTCGAAAACGAAGAAGAGATTGACGTGAGCATGTCGCTGCAAGATGCTGGACTCGATAGCTTGGTGGCGGTAGAAATGCGCGGGTGGTGGAAAGGGGTATTTGGGTTTGAAATCAGTGTTCTGGAAATGCTGGGCATGGGTAGCTTATTAGCTCTCGGAGAAAGAGCAGTGAGGGGGTTGAAAGAGCTTGTGGGGGAAGTAGGAGATGAGCGCCAAGAGCCTGGCGAGAAACATGATACGGAGGGATACTTGAGGCTGAAGATGCCTTGATAATATCAGCCCTCAGTCATTGGGACTGAAAACTATAATTAGTTTATACAGTCTGGTATGAAGAGCCCCCTGATTGGAATGCTCCAAGTCATCCTCATCACCTGTGTGATCAATTCGACGAGACAGGCGATGATAGTGGTGCTAATTGTTACCTTTCCAGATATCTCTCTGCTTTAGGCTGCGATCCAACTTCGGGAGTAGCATGGGCAGTATAGCGGTGATATCCGTGGGTATGACGCGCAAACTCGAAGGGCTTTAAGTTGCTTAAAGGCTCTGCCTCGGCTGTCTTTCTTGTGTGCGGAAGACCAACGCCATTTTCTGACTTGAAATTTTGCGCTTCGTGTGTGTGTGTACAAAATCACTTTCGCGGAACAGTGCTCTGGTAATGCGGCTACACATTTATTATGAACGGGTTTGCAGTTCCTGGTATGTTTTTTTTATTTCAGTTCAACTACCTCAAGGAAGTATCAATTTGCATTGGAATCTCTGCTGAACCTCCGCCGAATTTCCGCCGGTGTTTTTACCGTGCCACCGTGCAGCTCCCGAAAAGAGACCCACACCGCGTATCCGTTCAACCCCGAGAAAAAAACCAAAAACTGTCGGAAACGAGTGTATACGAAGTTCTACCACTGATTGCAATGGTAATGTAGATTACTACTTACTTTTATCAACCGAATGGTTCAAGCTTCCTCAGACCCCGCTCAAATTTATCACGAAGCTGATCCGAAGTTTCTCCTTCCAATACCTACATACTCACCACCCATATAGCAAGTTTTCTTGACATGCTCACCATTTCAAATAGCCGATCCTGTTATCATGTCACGTCACATACAGGTAGGTGTTTGGACTCTTTTCGAACATTGGCCTCACACTATGATTGCCAACCACATTAAAAGAGGGCAATGAATAGAGATTCTTGCCTCCGCCATCTAATGTAGTGACATACGTATGATCAACCCGCAAAGCGAATGAATAAGTTTCAAGCGAGCATTAACCAGACTCCCTACATAGTTTACGTGTTTTCAATAATGAAGCGTTGGGAACGTCACTCTAGCGGAGTTGGTTGTCGAATTAAACCTTGCTAATCAGCAAGCCATAAGAGATGCAAACTTCGATCTGCCACTTGAAGTCCACTGCACTCTTACACGGCTGCACCTCACAAGCGCAAATTGCTGCAATTTGTTCATCGGATTCGGCCAGATCATCGAGCAGAATATTCCATGGCAAAGAGTTAATTTGGTGAAGATGGAAGTCGGAGTTCTGACGATCAATCTTGCAATTGCCGGGTTTCTGAATTCCACTTGTGAGACACCTGATTGCCTATCTTAGGTAGCAGCCCAACTGTAGCTTGACAATAAACTCGGGATTCGATTATGGATCTGCCGGTAAGATTCCGATCAAGGCTTCCAAATGCGACGAGTTATCTATTACCCAGTCACCACAAGTCAACCTCGATATTACATACGCTTTGAATTCTCACATCCGTTTCTCTCTCACGATACATTGCACCAAGTGTCAATCATATCTGTTCACGGGTATCGTACCCTTTGACATGCTACTCACCACTCTCAAAATGAAGGCCGCTCCGGCACTCGCGTCCGAAAGTTCCATACTGCAATAATCAAAATGCAATAATCAAAATCTCGCAATTGAACCCCTTTTCAACCTTGTCTACTGCCGGACCCTCTGCCGAGGATGGCACCCCTGCCGGCGCCCCAGTCGGGTGCCGAGGTCGGCACTTCACACCCAAGCATTTCATCCCAACATGTAGGGTACGGATCCGCACGTCCAGCTTCACCGGCAGTACCGGTGTAGATAAAATTCGTCTGAAATCGCCGCTGCCAAGTCGAACTCGGAGAGTGTTGCATTAGAGTTGATCGGCTCCTGGCAAGACCTCTCGTTGTCGACTTTTCAACTTCCTTCTTAGGCGGACATTGTCCGAGCGGCCGCCAGTGGGCTTGCATATGCCTCGAACAAAGAGGCAAGGATATCCGTTGACTATCGGCAACCAGTTTCTGATACTTGCAAGAGCGAGTCGTCGATAAAGGCATCATGCGATTTGAGGGTTCTGGCGTTTACGCAAAGCGTCCGAGGCGGTGAACGGTTGTCGAAGTGCCGCGTTTTCGCCACAATCTCACCACGTTGACCTCTAACAAAAATATGGATTGGTTTCTTGAGGAATTTGGATAACAAGAGGTGCAGCATCTATGTGGGGATGTTGCAATCGGTGAGCGAGGGTGCTACGTCTACGTCTGCACCTTCGAATAGTCCATTGTCGTTGTAGATCCTCGGGAAAAACGCGCATATCCTCAGGGAAGAATTTCCTGGCAGCAAACCTTGACAGTGATCCGATTCGAAACTGCAGACGAAGGTCTAGAATTTGTAAACGAATCAACAACATCTGGTTTGGTCTAGACACATCGAAATGGATCATGGACATGGGACGAGCGCTTGGGTTTTCCAGTCTAGAGTGTGAATGTCAATGAGAATCAAAGGTTCAACCTGGCTATGCTGCATGCAGGCCGGTACTTTGAGTTTGTATCATTCGGAGTCTGTTGCTTTTTGTGACTACAGTAGCATTCCAATAGTAACACAGTTCAGAGAGTGTGACCGGGATTTAGAGAATAGATGAAGAACGGTTTCATTACCAGAAATCAGTTTAGAAGTGTACCTACTATAGTGATGTTGGGCTGTTCAGAGGCATGACGTTGAACGGAAGTCGTTCATATTGCCATTCCTCCACTGTTATCTCCCTGCAGGTGTTCAATATTCACACTTTGTAAATGTGCAATAGCCCTGTGTATCGCTGTTCTGACTGGGGACTTGGGGGAAACCGCAACACCCACAAAGCCGCCGAGGGTAAGTTTAATAATCAATGGCGGCATCGCCCATCACGGCATGTGTTGGTACTCTTCGTTATTAAAATCTATGATTCCGACAGACCGTAAGTCCACAAAGCATGTTGTGGACTACTCTCGGCGCCCAATCATCTCAAAATTTGTGCTTGTCTCTAACGTTTGTCACTGAGTTGAGAGGTCCTTGACTTCCATCCGATGCTGAGTTGAGATGGGACAGAGACAATACTCCAGTGGCGTCAGTGTTCTACAATCCGTACACTATAGTACTCCGTACAAATACCGACTATCTGGTATTAGTGATTACAGTAGTGAGCAATCATGCAAGGCGCTCGAAATTCCAGCCCAAATTAACCGAACCTTGTCGCTCAGCTGCAGCCACAACTAGAAAGGGGCATGAAGTGCCTATCAATGCGAATGGACCTGTCACCATCATGAGGGTAATAAGGCAGTGGAGGATTCACCATGGAATAACCGACATTGAGCCGCTAACCCCACGATCGGCGACTGAATTGACGCCGCTTGGGACTTTGTGCCCGTGTCCTAGGGTGGTATCCGCCGTGTCGGCGAGTCGGCGAGACCACCGTGAGCAACATTAGACCGCGTGTCGGCAGGGGTTCGGATCCTTCTGGCATGCAGACCTTGGTCAGCGGTGGCCTGACGAACCGGCCACTCAGTTACGGGCACTACGGCATCTCACAGTTTTGAGACAAATTTCCAGTCACCGGCTGGTGCCAGAGCGGCAAAAATATCTCAGACGACCCGCATCAACTTCGCCATCTGATGCGAAATAGGTAGCGAAGGCGCGAGAGTATCAGGGTTTGGTGCTTGGGGATTGAGTCATCATTTGTATTTTGTCATCCTGTATTTCTGTCCCACGGAGGTAGGATAATTTTCCCACTTGGTAAGTTTGGTAAATTAGTAATGTACCCTGACTAACAAGTGCGCTCTCACGTTTGTAATACTGCTTGCACAATTCATACGCCGTATGCAGCCATCAGCGTAGTACAAAGCCACCAGTCGAAAACGGTATGGTCTTGGCCAAGATTCGGAGTACACATCGGCGTCGCAAGCAGCGCCAGACGCAATGAATTAAGCCGATTTCTCAGCGAACCACCGACTTACGTCTTTGGCGCATTATGGACACAATTCCTCAGCACCGAGCGGCTCAACAGTTCATCCTCTCTCGCCGACATCTGTTGTTCTTGATGTTTTGAAATGCACGACAGTGAAGCCACAGCGCCATTATAGAGTCTTCATGTTCCATATAAGATTCAACGTTTCTTGATCTACGTCAAGGTTTGTTTGTCGTTCACAATAAGCACGGACAGAGAGAACAATATTGGTAAATCTTCACTCCCATCGCAAAGCCAGATTTAACATCATCTCCACTCAACAAAATGACCAAGGTCGAAGCTCCGCTGGCCGCAGACCAGGCACCAGTTCCCGGCGCATTGCAAGTCTCAGACCCCGGCTTGATCAACGAGGGAGCCAAAAATGTAAGACCCCTACCCCCAGTGCAGCGAGAGGCGTTCGTCCTGTGAAATGCCATGCTGCCAGCACTGAGACGGCGACTGCACCGCGGGAAATCCTCCGCAAAACCACCGTCTAGAGCTCACAAAAGTGACGTACGCGTACTGATTAGCCCGGATGAAAGGTTCCGTACTTCACCCCCATCCAGGACCCAGCTGCCGGGACTGCAAGGGACCCTCAGCCAGACGGCACCCTATTCTCGCCGCTCAAGATCCGCGGCCTAACGCTCCACAACCGCATCATCGTGTCGCCAATGTGCCAGTACTCTGCCGACAATGGGCACATGACGGCCTGGCACAAGACGCATCTCCAGAGCTATGCGGTCCGCGGCGCCGGGCTGGTTTTGACGGAGGTCCAGGCCGTGGTGCCCGAGGGCCGCATCTCGCCCGAGGACCTGGGTATCTGGGATGACTCGCAGCTGGTCACCGCTAAGGAGGTCATTGACTTTGTCCACAGCCAGGGAGGGCACATTGGTGCCCAGATTGGCCATGCCGGCCGGAAAGCGAGCACCGTTGCACCTTGGATTGACCGTAAGGCGGTGGCAGGCGAAAAGGTATCTACTTGGCATCCTGAACCCCCGTATCAGTGCTTTAGAGAGCCTCGGCTCCCGCATCACACGCACTTGCGCGTGTGACAGTGACGAGCGCACAGCTAACACACTTTCATTACAGGGTCGGGGATGGCCCAAGGACATCTACGGACCATCTGCCGTAGCGTACAGTGATGACACCTACGTTCCCAAAGAAATGACCTTGAAAGACATTGAGACTCTCAAAGCGAAATGGGTTGATGCCGTTAAGCGTGCTGTCAAAGTCGGATACGACGTAAGTTTCACTGCCGGGGGCCCCAGTTAATCACTGTCCCTTTTTTGTTTCCAGCTGCTGAATTATTCTGCAGACCATCGAGATCCATGCCGCCCATGGGTACCTGATCAACAACTTCCTCTCACCCACGTCCAACAAGAGGACCGACCAGTACGGCGGCAGCTTCGAGAACCGTTCCCGCCTGCTCGTCGAGCTGACGGAACTGACACGCGCCAACGTGCCCGACGACTATCCGGTTCTGGTGCGTCTCGCCGGCACCGACTATCTAGAATTTGACCCTTCGATTCCCCAGTGGGACATCCCTCAAGCCCAGAAGCTCGCCAAGATCCTCGCGGACAAGGGGGCGGATTTCCTCGATATTTCCGCCGGCGGGCAAGATGCGAGGATGAAGGTCGTGCCCGGACCCAAGTACCAGGCGTACATAGCGGAAGCTATCCGGAAAGCCGTTGAGGGCACCGGCACCCTGGTAGGGTCCGTCGGCGGCATCGCGACGGGGAAGGACGCCACGGAGGTCTTGGCGGACGGCCAGGCAGACGCCGTTCTCGTGGGCCGGGCGTTCCTCAAAGACCCTAACCTGGTATGGACTTGGGCTGACGAGTTGGACATTGACGTCCATGCTCCTAGTCAATGTGAGTTGAAGAGTCTCTCCATTTTCTCCAATCCCAAAGAGCGTTTTTTTCTCCATAAATTAGACTTTGGCTAAACTCATGTTCCCAGACGGTTGGCCTTTCGGACGTACAAGGACCCACAGACCAAGCAAGCATTGAGTTCTGAATTCTTGGAATCATGGCTTGGCCTCATCCACATTTCCGTGCCGTTTCCGAGGATCGAACGGTCTTGGTCTTTTAGAATAGGATCGAACGGCTTCAGGGTGTTGAATAGTAGTCTTTTTTCCTCTATAGAGCCCCGTGAGTTGAATCATTCAATGATGATTGAATTTTGTCCCATCCTTGTTTACCGCCGTTCTAGAAGTTTCATTGTTCCCACAGATTGCGTCACCCGTAATTCATATGTCTTCGCCATCATCAGACGGTGGTTGATGCGGATGAGGATGCGGGTGCGGATGCCGTTGACTTTGACCGTGAGATTGTCCAGTTGGTGGCTGGGTCCAAGGAGGATAACCCAGCGGCTCAAGTGCCTGCTGAGTTGCAAAATAACCGTGACCACCCAAGACTGAAGCATCTTGGCCAAACATTTGCACGTCGCCTAGGATGTCGTCAACTGTCGCATTCTCCAGTGAGAGGGAGGCCTTTCCCTGCGCCGTAGTCAAGGTCTGGACTTGGTCTAGCCTCTGGGCATACCACGCTCCTTCGTGTGATCTCTGCTTGTGGTAAAGCATAGCCTGGTCGCATAGTGCCTCGATAACCCTCCAAGCAGCAAACTTGCGCATGCTAATGTCCTCGTTGTTGTGTCTACGGAACACAATGTTCATTTGCCGCCATGCTCGGTCCGTAATCGGGTGTTTGGGTTGTTGAGCGAGACCGATGAGAATGTTTGAAATCGTAAAGGGTGTCGTCGGCCACCTGTAGATCCAGCCACAATGGCTTTGGAGAGCCACTGCTTCACCACGCTCTGCTTCCTCCAGAATTTCTACACACTCTTGATAGAACCTAGCGATTGCAAATGTTAGTAAGTGTCAAAGCCTCTTGGCTTTATGTCCCAACTTACCCCGATCGGAATTCAGCATCTTGACCAGCACCGGTATGTCGAGCCACAACGGCCTCAACTAGAAGTCGCATGCTCCTCATACTTGTTCTAAAGTATGATACAATTATTGCATGACTTGCAGAGCTACCGTCAACGTGGGATATGAACTTGGCCTTGATAAAGTTCTCAGTCTGGTCGATTATCCTGTTCAGCTCTTCCGGGCTCGTGTCGTTCCTCTTTCGCGTTATTGATTGCATTGTCTTGAACAGATGCTGCCGTATCAGTACAAAAGACATGTCTGTAATTCCATCCTGATCTGGAGGAGTAGAGCCTGGTTTTGCAAATCGATTTGGCATCCACTGGCTGTCGTTTGCATTCTTTGCGGGTTGGACGTCGGATATTGATGGCAGGCCAGAGTCTGCACCCTCTAAATTGTACACCGGGTTGTCCATGATTTCGAAGTGAGTCCAGACTCGGCGTCTCATATTTGCTATCCAGGGCGAATAGCTATAGTGACTCGGATCTCGGTGCAGTCCAAGTCTTGTTCCGAATCGACCAGCCAATCCGAGGAGAGAAACTGCAACTTCTCCATCACCCGTGATGAATTTTGCTTGCTAGGAAAAATTAGTCAAGACTATCTTCAAAGTTGTGAGTGGATGGTATGGGAAAGTGGCCGAACGAACAATATGATAGAGCAGAGCAAAGAAAGCCAGAACCTTCCTACTCCGCAAAATGTCTGCTCTTTCAAGGGCTAGTTGGGTAGCTTCCTGCAGGTGACGAAGGAGATCCTTCTTTGGTTTGCCTAACCTCTCTTGGATAAGGTTTGCCGGCAATGCCGCAACGGTCATGGCTTGGGTTGCAAACATGCCTGCCTCCACGTCTATCGGGATTTTGTGGACGCCCACTCGGAAATCTGTGATTTGCTGCCGCCAGTAGGACTCGTGGACTATCCGAACGTAGGGCTCAACATGCGCGAGGAAAAGGTCGGTCAGGATATCTTCCTTTTCGGGTTCAAGGTGTAGATGAGAAAGATCGGTCAGAACGGGTGTTCGGCCGATAGGCCAGGAAGACGGACTCGCGGGGTTTTTGCCCGTCTTATCCGAGTCGATACGGAATAGGCATCTTGGTTCGTAGACAACGTCTTGGAGGTTGAGCCAGTAGTCGGGACCAAGATAATAGGAGACATTCTCGTCGTACACCTGCATCCCAGGATCTCCAGCCAGGGACTCATCTCGTTCGTTGTAAAACTCGCCAAAGTGACTTGTTGCTGGACTCGCAGATGGAAACGAACTGCTCGTCGCCTTGAGTGATTCTCCTCGAACAGACATACCCTTCATCTCCTCGATCACCCTTTCCAGTCGGTCGACCCTCTCCTGCAACTGCTGTTGGCTTTCGGGGCTGGGGATGCCGGGCTCCCTCTGAGGATCGTAGACACAGGAAATGCCATGACGAACACAGTTGAGGCATGGCTTGGCCTTATCGCAGCGGACCTTTCGACGTCGACATCCGTTGCATGGTTTGTTGAAGTTCAACAAATTCGACGACATGGTTGTAGTCGAAAAAATCCCTAAAACTTGAACAGGCAGACTATCTGCTCGGATAAACCACAAGCGTGCTGACAAAAGTTTGACGATGAGGCTCTCTTGGGCGTCGGTGGGGAAAATTGGGCGGACGAGCAGTCTCTTTCGGGAAGGGATGCGGCGCCGAAGCCCTAGAAGGCTCGTCTGGCGCCGGTCCGGATTTCCCGAACGACGGCAGGCCTCAGCTAAACGATAAAGCAGTCAGGGGTTCAAAGGCACCAACAAGAGTGCTTGATAATTGCTTCAAAATTGCCAACATATCCGAGCGTGGGTCGGACTCGAGAACAAAAACGGGCAGGGCCCTCCCAAGTGGGAAGAGTGGCGATAGATTCGTCCGTGTTACTGTCCCGGCTCCGAACGCTGATCAAGACGAGGGTCGGTTGCCACGTGTGATGATCGATGTTAAACCTCTGGCGATGGTGAGGATAGAACCAAAAGACTCCACTTCGATGTGGGAGAAGATGGAAGGTCCAAGAGGAGAAGACCACGTCAGGGCCACCGCCTTTACTGCTGCAGCTGAAGTTCCAAAGGAAGCGACCGCGGCCGAACAGGCGGATCTGGGCGGCCCAATCCCGCTACGAGGGGTTTTGGGATCTGGACGAGGGTCGAGGATGGCAGTGGGGTACTCCCGTACGTAGTACGTCTGTACTCGGAGGAAGGGCTAGAGCGGTTGGGCGGCGCCGCGGCGGATGCTCACTGCAGTACCCTTGCAATTTTGGGCATGTGTGTCTCTCTTCCTTCTTCCTGTTCCTTCGTATTGCGCTGTTGACTCTTGCTGTATGAATCAATGTGCTTCCTTAGCGGCCTTTGAGCAGCGAGTCGGAGAATATGCAGTGATTCGTCATCATGACACGAAGATAAATCAGTTTGATCGTGGGAATCCGAATTGGGCCTATCTGTTGCTCTCGGGGCCCGGTCCCGAGTATCACGGAGAAAGACGATCAGAGCGTGAGCGACTGCGGCCATGCGGCGGCCGCCACGGAACGGGAATCTAGATCGTTGCTGTGAACGATTGGACAGTTCACTGACATAATCCTCCGGATGGTCGATGGAGCTTCCAGGCGACGGAACGGCAATGCAATATTGAACTCTAGATGGGACGACAGGGCCGGCCCAACCCGCTCGAGACAGGAGTTCAGAATTTCAGAGTTCAGAGACCTTTGGCTCAAGTGGTTGGGTTAGGCGACGCGGAGAAAGAAAAGAAGAGTGAGGAGAGATCTGCAGCTGTAGGGTTGCAGCCGTTGAGGAGCAGAAGTCCCCTTTCCCTAGTAGATGAGGTGACACAGATCTCTCAAGGCCGATTAGCTAAGGTGATGTCTCAGGTGAGAACGAGACCGAGGGACGTCAATACCTGTGACCTGTCGCACTTGTTCGAATTGCCATCACATTGACGCGCTATTGGCTTGATAGTGCGGATTGAGCGCCGATTGGCGAGAACAAGACTTTTGTTGTTTCCCTTGTATTCATAGTGTATCCGCCCATTTCTAGCTTGGCGCGGTCATGGATATTTAGTAGCACAAAAAGTAAAAAATAACGAGCATATGTGGAGAGTCCAGATTCATCCAACATTGCAGTGCCACCTCTTCACATATTATACCACTGCGGTCGGGACCCGCCTAGAATTGGCCAGCCCGGAGGATTCAGCTGGTCAAAGCAAGGAACAACCTCAGCTCTTATGCATCCAGGTCTTTTCACTTATCACCCAGCCTTACGTAGGGCGCATTACCTTATCTTAATCCCATCGCGCGCTGGGGGCCTGGACAGCTGGGCTCCTCCATGACCCTGGTAGACGGCTCGGAGGACCCGGCCTGGAAGTGGGTCTTCCTCCGGGGATAAGTGGAGACCTTGGCCTAGCGCAGGGTGGAGCTCTGTCCGGTTCCCCGATCCAGACGGTACGTACTCTTTTGCTATCAGCACCTGGCCCCTGTCGGTTAAAAAAGCCCGAGCTTCAGGTACAATCCCACCGAGGCGGGCCGGCTGCTTCCGTGCGCAACCCCGCGGCGCCGTCGCACCCACCAAACTGGACGCGTCTTTCGAGTAGGGCGATTTGCAGCTTCAAACCTCGACGGGGGCTTGCTGCAGCGACAGGTGTTGTTTGCGAAAACCAACGATGGCTTTGCCTCTCCCCTCGGGTCTCGTACCCACCGAAGTGGCTTTTCTGTGCGAGATGGAGCTCGTCACAATCGTCCCTCGTCAGCGGCTGGAAAGCATCGATCTTCTCAGCGTAAGAACGGAGCACAGCAGCAGCCCCTTCCACTTTACCCCGCGACGCGTCGCGGATAGATTCTTCTGCTAACTCTCGATGCTTTTCCCAGGGTGCAACTCCAGCCTTGCGACCTCCGGCACGTGCCAACTTACCGCTTTGGCTGGCACTCCTCCTCAAGAAGCAACGACGAGCAAACATCGTTCCACCCCAGTGGCTCCATCCAACCTCCCTCGCTAAGATCGTACATCAAGAAACGACACTGAACCCCGACGCCTTCTCTGCTCCCCCGCCACCTCCTACGCGCGGCGATGCAAGAGGCAATGCCCGTCGACTAGGCGCGACTCTCGACGAAACCCTGTCACCGCCGTTCCTGCCCTCATGTACAGCCGACGCGCCCCCAAATGCGCTCCCCTACCACTGGTTCGAGCTCGCCGAGGTGCTGCTGGCACACGCATCCGACGATATACCCTCTACTTCCGAGGTGAGGTCTCTTCTCAAGGACCTTCAGGAAGTACGATCTGCCAAGATGCGCAAGAGTACACAGGACCTATCCGACGGTGTAGGCGGTGTCATGAGTTTACGGGGAGTCGGAGCTATGGAGCTGGCCGAGAGCCGCGGCTTCTTCCTGGGCGTCATAGAGGGCGTGCGGAAGATTGGTGCCAGTGCGGAAGCCAGTAGGCGTGAGGAAGAGGAGGAACGAGGCAGTGGGGACGGCGATTATGACGAAGACGAAGATATGCTATGATACCCAGCGTTTCCAACGCCAATACAATAAAGAATAGTTGCGCGCCTGCGCGAATTGCTTCTACCACGTCCATCGTACGAACTGGGCATAGGGAGGAATCATGTCGGTCCAAACTATGCTGATCACCCCGATGCTGCGAGGAAATATGCTTCTGATCCTGTCAGTAACCCATCAGAGGACGCCCGTCCACGAGTTTGGCGAGCACTCTTCAAGTGGAGGAATCACCAGGTGGTAAGGTACGCGTATATGAAGCATATTCTTGCTAGCTCAGTAACGCTTCAATAGGACAAGTCAATTCGAACAAATCTACGGTTCTCTGAAGACCATACCAATCAAACATCTCCTTGCTTGTCTAAATCTCCTTCACGTTTCCCTTATAACACTCTCGTCTTCTTCGCAGGCTTCTCTACTGCTTCGTCAAGCGAGCTGCTTGGCCTCTTTGCTGTTGCCCGCTTGTCTGAAGTCTTAGGTTGTGACTCCCGGGGGCTTGGGTAAGGACATATTTGGCGATACTGGGTCCGAGGGAACTTGTTTCTCACTGTCGGCACCGCAGTCTTGCCCGTGTCCTCTCTTTGTCGCTTCTGTGGCCTGGCTTCATCGTCTGCGGCGTGATCTTCAGGTCTCCCCCTCTTCCCAGTGGCATTCTTCGTCTTCGTTGTCGCAGAGCCGCGTCCGCCTCCTGTTGACGAGCTCTTGTTGTTGTCACTGGACTGTCCGTTCTTTCTTCCCTGAGCTGTAGAGCCTTGCCCGCCGCTTGAGCCTGATAGCTGCTGCTGTCTCCCGGCAGATGGGTCCGGAGAGTGGCTGGGCGAACGATTATTCCGAGGAAAGACCGGTGAGACACCGCCCGGCGAGGATTGCCTCGAAAGATTCGACTCGCTGCCTCGTCCGTGGCCAATTTCAGGCTGGCCCTCGGTTTCGTCGGGTTCGAACATCGTGTAGTCGGGAAGGTGCATCTTAGAATCATCGTCGTCATCCTCATTGCCCCCATAGTCACCTCCGACGTTACCACTCTGGTCATACCGGTTGTCGCCATCATCCTCGCTTACATCATACTCTCCCCTCCAGTCGGGATCTCCGCCAACCGAACTTGGATAGTCCTCCAAGTTGAAAGTGTTATCTCCATTGTCAAAGGTCTGGTCTGGGTCAGGCCTCTCATGAACTAACATTTCCGTTTCGTCGTCGCTACCATAGTGAACGATAGTGCGTTGAGGCGATTCGTCCTCTGGCTGGGCCTCTTCGCTCCGTAGCTCACAGATAACTTCGCCACTCTCCGACTTGTCGCTGCCTGTTTGAGTCGAATTCGCGTTCTTCGACCCCTTTCGTTCTTGAGGTGTCTTTGAAGGGGTGGACATGGGCTCAGAGTCTCCTCCGACCGACCCGGGAGTTGATCTTCTCGACCGCGTGGCTTCGTCGGGTGTACCTTGGTCGCTATCCTGTGGACCTTCTGGGTCACTGCCTTCGCTTCTTTGAGAGTTGTTGGTCGGCTCCTCACTGTCGTCACGACTGGCGTCATCTTCGGGCTCTTCAGGCTCGGAGCTTTCTTCAGGCGCTTCGGGATCGCTGTCGGATTCGTCTGCAGATGGGCCAACGGGAGACTCCGAATGGTTGCCAT
The DNA here is from genome assembly GCA_001563135.1 of Colletotrichum simmondsii. Taxonomy (NCBI): domain Eukaryota; kingdom Fungi; phylum Ascomycota; class Sordariomycetes; order Glomerellales; family Glomerellaceae; genus Colletotrichum; species Colletotrichum simmondsii. The sequence goes on along the minus strand of JFBX01000628.1, from coordinate 84,896 downwards.
CAGTACCACCTGATCTCTCTGTAGTTGGTGAAGTCTGTGGTTTTGTTGCTGTTAACTTGATCTTGATTTCTGTTGGTCTTCCATTCGGAAGGGGCGTTCTCGTATGGCGTTTTGGCGGCGTGGGAGTCGATGAAGGACCTGCAGTATCATCACCAGATTCATTATCCGATTTCACCTCAGGTTCCTCGACAGGTTCATCACCTGATCCAGCCTCAGATTCATCGCCAGATTCGTTACCTGATTCAGTCTCAGGTTCATCCCCAGATTCGTCACCAGATTCATCGCCAGATTCAGCCTGAGAGTCTTCTTCAGATTCATCGCTAGATCCAGCCTGAGACTTTTCTTCAGATTCATCACCTGACTCGACTTCAGGTTCTTCGCCAGATTCGTTGTTAGGTTCATCGCCAGATTCACCGCCAGATCCATCATCAGGTTTGGTCCCAGGCTCACCACCAGCTTCGTCACCAGATTCATCTCCAGAGTCAGCATCATGGGGAGAAGGTATCGGTGGCAGGACAGGAGCAGTGGGCGGCGGCGGCGGCGGCGGCGGCGGAGCAGACGGTCCAGGAGGAGGCGGCGGAGGCGGCGGACCAGTTGGTCCAGGAGGAGGCGCCGCCGTCTGCTGTCCCCTTCGAACCTGGCGCACCGGGCGCACTAAAACATGGTTGCCTTGGGCGTCGTATGCCTCTCCTCTATCGGTGAGCCCTTGCCAGAGGTTGGGCTGCTGTTGTTGTTTCCGAGTCTGTCCACGAGTCTGTCGACGAGTATATCCTGCGGGGGGGAGCCAGGACTTCGGAGGGGCGGTGCCTTTGCCTTTCTTGGGGGGCATCTTGTTGGGTGCTAATGTGCGTCAGCGCCGAAGCGTAAGTGATAGATGGAGATCGTACGCGAAAGGGGAGGAAGATTCTATTGAATTCAATTGGAGGTTGAAATTGGCGTTGAGAATTTGATTGGAAACTTGGTTGGAGATGCAATGGATTCTGGGTGAGTTGTTTGGTTTAGGTTGATGGAATATGCTGGTTATGGGTTCTTGTGAGTCGAATATACAACATCTTTTCTAGAATACCGAAGTCATACATATACCAGAGTTCAGGTTCTCGGTCAGTCTTGTCGGCCATTGTGCAATTACTTCAATTCTTTCAGCTTTCATGTTCTTGAGTCTTTGACGCGGGTGACCTGTCTTGTCTGGCTTACAAAGTTCTTTGGGGCTTGTGTCTTCATGCATTTGTCTGGACTTGGACGGCATTGTTGTTAAGCAAAAGATAGGCGAAATCAAAGGTCTTTCATCATATGACAATGAGAACAACAGATATTCGCGCAAAAGTATTGGTTGTCTGGATGTCTCTGGTGATTTCAACTCAATTGACCTAGTTGCCTGTGAGTCTCTGACGCGTCATGAAATGAGAGAGACGATCCTCGCCCGAGTCAATTGGTCCAAGTTGACTCCACAGCCCGGCCTCATCACTTGGAATTGATGGTGTAGATTTTTGATCATGTCTCTGACGCCGATTCATTCAAAGTGAATATCCGATTCGAGTCTCAACATGAGGGTTTTCCAGAAGACTCACGATCCAATGCTGATATATCCTCATCCCTATGAGACGGGAAAGATTTCATCTTCTCTTACATCCATGATGACCATATGCCCAGGCGCATGTCCCATCACCGTGCCCTTGATATCGGCTCTCATCACAGCCTCTTGTGGCGTGACCCCGCACCCCCAGAAGACGGGCACATACTCCTCATCGTCATGCCCGAACACAGTTTTTCCATCCATCTGCAGCGCTGGATCGCCCCAGTGAGGCTTCGTGATATCCGTTACCCCGATCCTCTCCGCCCCATCCCATCCCCACGCGATCGGCTCCCCGTGTGTCGCCACGAAAGGCCTGGTGATATCCCTCACTCTCTCAATCTCCGACACCTTGTAAGGCCTCATGGAGACTACATACGTCGCCCCTTTGAAGACACCGGCTGCGCAAAGTGGGATGTTGGTACGGTACATGGGCACGTTGCGGTCATGCGTCATGTGTCGCGGCGTGAGTCCAGACTCATTGAGAGCCCTCTCGAAGCTGAAGGAGCATCCGATCAAGAAGCCTACGTGGTCGCCGTCAAGCCACTTGTCTTCCACGTTTACAGGTTCCCAGACGCCGTTGACTGGGACGTGTTTGCTATCCTCATAGACACGGTATCGTGGGGAGTCGTGGCGCAGATCAATGTTTGTGGCCACGGGTAGGATCTTCTCGCCGTCTGGTGATCTGACATAGGACTTGAGCTTGTCGAAGTCTCCTGGACTTGATGACTCTGCTAGGAGGGGGCAAGGTACCGGGTTGCGGTGGCATAGGAGACGGAAGTCATCGGCATATCGTCGTGGAAGAACAATGAGGTTCGCTTGGAGATACGTTGGGGCTTGACCGGCTGTGGTTGAGGCGAAGGTACCGGAGCGGCACGCCAGTCGAGCATCCTCGCCCGTCTTGTAGATATTAGCCATGGTTGGTTGGTGTTATGAAGTTGTGGACTGTTTCAAGAGGGTTGCGGGAGACTTGAGTCTCACTCCAAGGGCGATTTCAAGAGGTCCTCTAGTGAGGTTTAGTAGCAATCTCATGAAGCAACAATCTGTTGACGTTGAATGAACGGACTGATAAGACGAACATCTACATCAACTGGTTGACGGGCCCGAGCGCGCATACGCCGACCAGTTCACTTATCAACCGGCGTGTCGGTGACCCACTCCGATCTCCGAACGCAAGCCGGCATCGGCCCTCTTCCCCGAGGAGAACTCACAGAATCTGCATTCGCGCATCATTAGCGTTCGTGTTATGAGAGAGTTTAAACATAGACATTCCGCCATATGCTATATAGATAATCTGGCTCCAAGAGGCTGCAAAAGAGGCTGATTTATCTCACTTTTGATCACTGACCTTCACCCTCTTCCCCACATTTCGGGGCCTCGGAAGCTGGGGCCGGGACCCACGCCGACTCCCGAGACATCCCCGCCCCCATCATCACCATTCGCTTCCGTCATCACTCCCATCAAAGGCATCGAGGCATCCTCATTCCTCAGAGAGCAGGCGAATCAGAATAGTTGCCAAAAGCCGCACCTCGATCACCCTGCACATCCGCAGCATCAACCATAGCCCGCAACTCCCTCTCCTCCTCCTCGCCCAACACAACCTCCAACGCCCCCAAATTCTCCTCCAAATACTGAATCTTCTTCGTCCCCGGGATCGGCACCACATCCTCGCCCTGCGCAAGCAGCCAAGCAAGCGTAAGTTGCCCCGCAGAGCAGCCGTGCTTCTCGCGTCCCACGGCGGCGAACTCCTCCACGAGCTGCGTGTTCTTCTTGAAGTTGTCGCCCGTGAAGCGCGGCATTTGGCGGCGGAAGTCGCCCTCCTCAAAGTCGTCCGCCGACTTGTATCGGCCTGTCATGATGCCGCGGCCGAGCGGCGAGTAGGCAAAGGTCGTGACGCCTAGCTCGCGGCACGTCTTGAGGAGATCTGTACCGGCGGGGCCTTCGATCTCGAGGGACCAGGGGTTGTATTCTACCTGCACGGCTGAGATGGGGTGGACGGCGTAGGCGCGACGGAGTGTGGTTGAAGAGCATTCAGAGATGCCAAAGGCCTTGACCTTGCCCTCGCTTCGCGTACATTGTCAGCAATCTGGAGCTTCTGGGACATGACGTCTAGCCACGGTCCACTCTCATACTCACTTCTTCAACTTGACCATCTCTTCAATCGTCTTCTCAATGGGCGTAGTCTCATCCAGGCGGTGGATATAGTACAAGTCAATACTCTCGATGCCCAGTCTCTTCAAGCTGCGCTCGCACGCCTCGCGGCAGTACTCAGGCGAGCTATCAATTCTGATGTTAAAGGTCCCGTCGTTCCTGATCTCTCCGCGCAAGCCAAACTTGGTCGCCAGGAAAATGTAGGCGCGGCGCTCAGGGTGCAGCGCGAACCACTTGCCAATGAGGTCCTCGTTGTCGCCGTAGGCGTCGGCCGTGTCCCAGTTCGTGGCGCCGAGCTCCCAGGCGCGATCGAGGAATGCGAGACGTTCTTCGTCGGATCTGTGGAAGTATTGGCGTCAGTTCGAGATGTCTCTTTAGCAACTGGCTGATCAAAGGTCACGAACCCAGGCTTGCCGTAGGCCACGCTGAGGCCCATCAGTCCTACGCCGAGAGCGGTGATCTCAGGGCCGGTCTTGCTAAGGCGGCGGGCGGGGAGGCTTGCTGGAGGTGCCATTTTGTAATCCTGGGTGTTGCTGTTTTGCCGGTAAGGTAGTCAAGTTTGTATGGTACTTGATCTGATGAGAGGATCGAGAGTACTTCAGAACAAGACCTCTTCACCATCGAGAGTGAGGGTCGTTTATATAGTCCATGGCTCTCTCGCGAGAATTGCTCGCTTGAGTTCTCGTCCTTGGCGTCGAGACAATAATCCCCAGACTCGTAGCTGCACGATCCCTGAGATCGAGAGCTAAACTCCGTGAACTTCATCTCGTTGCCGGCATCATGCATAAACTTCGATCGCACAACGGCATGTACAAGGACTCCGTGTCAAAGGCGACGACTCATGCTTACTCAAGCGCAAGCTTTCAATTGCCTCGGCATCGAATTACACCTCAACGTACTGAGACTAGCCAGCGACTCAGCGGCTCAAGTAGATCTTGAAGAAGCAAGTTTGGTGATGCAGGCCCGCGATTGATACTTATATCCGGGCGTGCGGGTGGTGCGGCCGCTTCGGCCGCTCCATTCTCATAACTCCGGTGACATCTCCCTCGACCAACTTTCTCGTCAATTGAGTTCGGTGGGTCGCCGTTGGTGGGTATCCTCCGACAGAGATTCTCCGAATGAGGCTTTGTTCACGCACTGCCGAAGCCTGGGTTGCCCTTCAGACTATTGTAAGGCACACAATCATCCCTTGATCGAGGGCAGAAAAGCGGCCACCTCAGGGAACCTGGGCCGTGATGCTTTGTTCAGCAGGCGCTGATACCATGCTCGAACACCAAAGAGATTCAAGAATAACTCTAGTAGCTGGACGCTTTGTCAAGTAACACTTCATAAACATGGGTCGATCTGCAATTCGAGGGGCACATATCCCTGCAGCTTGCTCTTTCCAACGACCTCATCACATCTATACGCAGATACCAGACTCTGTACCACATCCAAAGCCATCTGACACATCCCATCAACCCATCATCTCCCAGCGAGACGTGAGATAAAATAACCATGACAGCCTCAACAAGCCCCTTCTTTCTAGCCATCCGGACAATGTGGCCACCAACCCTCCTCGCCGCAATCTTCACCCTCTTCATCACCCCCCTCGAAAAGGTCTTCTATCGCGCAGACCTCTCCATCGCATACCACATCTTCGCCGCAGCCTCAATCTACCTCACCCTCATCCTCAACGCCGCCATCGTGATGACGCCCCTCAAGACCAATTTCCAAAATATCAAGAAGAACGAACAAGTCTTCTCGCAGATAGGTATCTTCAACCGCTGGCTCGTCGAGGGCTACCTCCACAGCCTCTTCTTCCTCCCCAACCTCTTCGGCCCCATCATCGTATGCTGGGTATTTTTCGCTGACAATGGGTACCTCGACAATCTCGCCCATCTCTACGGCTTCGTGGTGGGCATGCTGCATGCGCCGCTGCTGCTGAGCCTGGCTGTTCATCTTGTCGTTCACCTTGTCTTCCTCATCCTTCGGTGGATTGTCTCAAAGACGTCGTGGCTCGTATGGACAGTCTCGGAATACATCCCCCAACACCCCTGTGAATCAACCCAGAAGTTCCTCCTTGCTCTATATGTTTGGCTCGAAGAGCTCCCTGACGAGACTGCGGCTGCGATCGACCGCAAATTGTTCCGTACCGAGTGGTTCTTCCTTCAGCTGGTCGCCGGCTTTGCTGTTACTAGTTTGGTCTGTATGCTCTACACCATGATCGTTGACACGTTCCGTCCGTGCCTGCAGCGCCTTGTCGTCCACATCACTGCTGATGTGCTGTTGTATATCGGAGACTTCATATTCGAAGTGGGTCGTTGGATTGAGGGCCTCGTGGTGAGGCAGACTGTTTGGGAGGATATGAACTTGTGAGAGGTTGAGGATGCCCGCAGCGTTGTCCACACTATGCAACTTGATGGGCAAATACTAGTGTTATTTCAAGCTATCTTAAGCAAATCGTCTGACCAATCCAGGGGTATCAAACGCCAAAGGTACATAGTACAAGAATGGAAACCGGTAGCCATCCAGAGAATAGGCAAATCCGATCCAGAATACATGATGTGTGAGGATAGCCCTCTATTCTAGCAAAGTGATTGATCCGTGGCCTACTTTCGGCCTTTGTGAATAAGCATCCTCGCCTCCCGCTGTCATCATTCAACATCATCTGCTGAAGCTTCTTTGTAAAATTCTTCACAGGATCATGCTATTCCCCGTGGTATTGGGTTCGATCGACATAAGCGTATGGCAGCGATGGACACGCCATGCCAGGTGAGTCTCGGCCTTGCGGATATAAGTTCGAAAAAGGGGATATGATAGGCTGCACAACATTAAGCGGCCGACTGTCCGGCAATGGTGATGCCGTCGGAACTAGTCTCGATGACTTTGTAGCCGTCAGCGTTCGCGGTGCCCTCGGCCGCCTTGGAGTAGGCGTCGTCGCTTCTGCAGAATATGTTAGGAATATTCAAATCGCGATAAAGGCCACTGATAAACTTACCTGTTGCATAGGACATCGAGATCCTTGTCACTGAGGACCTCGTGGTCACCGGAGTACTTGAAAATCTGACCATCCTTCAGCAGCAGAGACTTGAGCGTCTCGCCGTCAAGGTCTTCCTTCAGGTCAATCTTCTGGCCCATCGTCTTGAAGGATCCCTTCTTGATGATCAGCTTCTCGAGACGACGCTTGGCATCAGCGCTCATGAGAAGCTCCTCCTCAACGGTGCCCTTGGTGGCGAGACGGTAGACAATGACGGGGCGAGTCTGGCCGATTCGGTGGCAGCGGTCCTGCGCCTGGAGATCCTGCTGCGGGTTCCAGTCACTATCGAAGAGAATCACAGTATCGGCACTCGCCAGGTTGATGCCCTGGCCACCGGCGCGCGTGGAAAGCAGGAAGATCTTAAACTCGGGGTTTTCGTTGAACTCCTTGATTTGGTCGCGGCGACTTTCCTGAGAGACGGATCCGTCCAATCGGCAGGCCTTCCATTTCCGAAGCTGACAGTAGTCTTGAAGGATGTCAAGTTGAGTCTTGAACTGGGAGAAGATCAAGACCTTGTGGCCCTTGCTGAACAAGGCAGGAAGCAGACGATCAAGCATCAACATCTTGCCAGATGATGTGACAATGCTCTCGTCAACGGGAGGACTACCCTCGTATCCCCAAGGATCGAAGAAGTTGTGCGGAGAGTTGCACACAAGACGAAGCTGCATGATGGGGTTTCCGAGCTTCTTGGTTGACATCTCCTTCTTCGCCTGCTCGAGGATGTTGACCTGGTGTTGTTCCTCAGGGGAAAGAGCAGGGGCAGAATCATCGTCATTCTGGTCGGCTTCCTCTGCCTCTCTAGCAAGCTTGGCCTCGAACTCATCATCGGAGAGCTTATCCTCGTCGTCAGGATCGGAATCAACATAGCGTCGACGGCCACGGGTGACTCGGCCTCGGGTGGTAGTCGAAGGTGTCGACTGTCTCGATGACTTTGCACTTTTGGACTGCGGGGTTTCGAGAGTAGGTGCTTCCTTGCGCTTGGAGCCAGCGCGGGAGGATGCCTTTGACGAGGCCTTTGACGTTACCTTGGTGGCTTCTTGGGGTTTAGAAGATGAGCTTCTAGCCCTGTTCATCATTGCCGAGAACGCATTGGGTTTCTTGGTCTCCGGCGCTGCCTCACCCTTAGTCTTTCTAGGACTGCTCCGGATCGGAATCTCGAGCTTCTTGGCAGAGACTTTCTCCTTCTTGACAGGAGGAGCGACGGCACTGAGACGGTCGATGACCATCTTCTCTAAAAAGGCGCGAGTATCGACATCCTTGTCGTTGATGGCATTGTACATATCGGTTTGCTCCTTTGTCATTGGCGCGAAGAGGACGTATTCGCGCTTCTTGGGAAGATGCGCGGCAACGTCGGCCTTGACGCGACGAAGAAGGAGCGGTTGGAGGATGACGTGTATCTTCTTGATCAGCTCTTGATTCTCGCGATCGGCAATGAACTCCTGCGCGCCCTCTTCGTCCTGGAGGTCGTCAAAGTCAAACCATGCCTCAAAAGCCTCGTAGCTCTTGAAGATCATAGGCAGTAGGAAATGAAGAAGAGCCCAAAGCTCTTTCAGGTTGTTCTGCAGGGGTGTTCCCGTGATAAGCATACGAGTCGCGGATGCGAAAGTCTCCAGCTCTTGGAACAGCTTGGACTCGAAGTTCTTCATGCGGTGACCTTCGTCCTAAAGGATGTGAGCAAGTAGGTTTGATAGCCTGTATGTTGGTGAAGAAGACTTACAATGATGATGAAAGCCCAATTGAACTTGCTCAGAGTAGCCCTTTCTCTTAGGACCATCTCGTAAGATGTGCACACCACAGGGAACTTCTTGGTGGGGTTGCCGTTCTTCATGTTTGGCGTCAAGTGTTTCCTCTTAATTTCCGCGCGCTTTTGGGCGTCTCCATGGAACAGAACGACAGGAAGGGAAGGACACCACTTCTCAAACTCGTCCATCCAATTTGAGAGAGTACTCAAGGGTGCAACGATGAGATGAGGGCCAAGATAGTTTTCCTCTCTCAAGTTGGCAATCAACGAGATGGTCTGAACCGTCTTGCCTGAATATAGTCAGTATTCGACTCTCTGAAGTACCTATTCTCGTATATAATGGAAGAAGAGTGTAAATTGCGCCAATGGTGAAGAAGAACGACTTACCAAGACCCATCTCATCAGCAAGAATGCCAGACAAGCCCTGAAGGCACACTTCCCGCATCCAAGTAAGTCCTTCCAGCTGGTAGTCTCTCATGGTGCCACCCTTCATGATCTTTGGTTGGGCAGTCAAAGACAAGCTGTGGTCACCCAAGGTCTCACCCTCCAGACTGGTGCCAACCCGACCCATTGCCTGAGTCTTTTCCATAAGCATTTTGCTAAATGCCTGGGACTTCTTGAGCAGTTCATCCAGCTCCTTGGCCAACTTGAGCTTCTCCTCTTTGGAGAGCTCATTCTTGCGCTTCCTGCGGTTCTTGAGATTTTGCGACTTCTGTGCGGCTTTGTCTTTCTTATTGTTGTCTGCTTTGGCCCTTGCCTCTTCCTTCATAATGAGGGCAAACTCAGAATCCATGGGCTCAACACTCTCATCCCGAGGTGGTGAGGAAGGTGCACTGGTGTCAAGCCGCTGATTAGCGGACATGACGGACTCCACGTCCGAAGTTGATGAGCTCATATCGATTGCAGCTGAGACCAGATCCGGGGAAAAGTAGCAAAAGTATGAGGTCGTGACTTTTCTAGAAGTTGATAACTCCTCGAGGGCCTCGATTTCGTTCTCGGCTTCGTGAGTGAGTGGGAATAGTCCGTCAGTGGTGATGGGATCCAAGAGAGAAAAAAGTGATCCAAATCGATGATGCAAGGGGAGACGCTAAATTTGGCAGCGAAGGTCTGTGCCTCCAAGGCTCAAAAATGTCGAAATAGTGAGATTAAGGCAGGGAAAGGTGCTAGAAAAAGAGGCTGGCGATGTAGTGCTGTCTAATTTGGGGTGAGATTTCCTTCCAGTATGAAAACAAGTGAGGTTCCTGAGATAATTGCGTGAGGGTGTGGTGGCAAGGGGAAATAGGAAGCAGGAACGACCGGGCTTCAGCTGCCAAAGGGCGCGCGATCGCGGGGCGACAGGGGAAAGGGCAGGGGCGCGACGCGAAGAGAAAGCGCTAGCACGTGATCTCGTGTCGTTCTCAATTAAAGCCCCGGTTCTTCTTTCCTTTTTCTCTCTTTTTTCTTTCAGGCAACCGTCGTCATGAAGTCAGTCGGGGATCGGAAGGAGATCGGGGTCCCAGCGATGCAATTTAGACCCTTGTCTTGCACATTTCTCTTCCTGCATAAATTAATGCCACTAAAGGCAATGAATGCTGTATGATGAGTCGCGACATATCTTAAAGGTCAATTGCATATTGCGACCAGGCGAGAGAAATAAAAACAGGCCGAGGACAGGAGTGGAATGGCGGATCATGATGAGCAGTATTTCCTTAATCGAACGCTTTTTGGCATTATTTGAGATACCTTAACGTACCTTGATTGCAGGCGATACAACGGTCTCCGGAGAACGCTCACCTGTGCACACCGAAAACTCGTCCCGGTCAGCTCTCGCCGGTCACCGAGAGCTTGGGCCTGAGGCATTCAATCGAGGTGAACGGCGTGGAGGGGCAATCCTCCCACCACACCGTTGCTGCCACCTACCCCGCAGAGCCACACAGGTAAAAATTCCACCTCAGACTCACACCTGATGCTTTCTTCACTACGCGCTATCCGACCCAGCTCACGCAGCATCTCCCCGTACCGATTCGCAAGAATGGCCTCCAACACCATCTACACTCCCAACGAGGAGACCGAGATCCAGCAATGGCTCACCACTGCCACTCGTCTCCAGCAGTCTAAGCCCGACGAGGCCTCCCCTATCCTCGATACCCTCAACTCCCACCTGAGCACCCGCACCACCCTTCTCGGCACCAAGCCCAGCAAGGCCGACACCGCCCTCTACTCCGCCGTCCGTCCCCTCGTCGCCTCCTGGTCCCCCGAGCAGCGCACCGGCGAGAAGGGCCACCCCAACATCGTCCGCCACCTCGACTTCGTCCAGAACTTCCCCGCCTTCGCCGCCGATGTCAAGGCCGACGACAAGGTCAAGGTTGACCTCGACGAGGTCCTCTACGTGAAGCCCCCCGTCGACGCCAAGGCCGAGAAGGAGCGTCTCAAGAAGGAGAAGGCCGCTGCCGCCGCCGCCGCCGGTGGTGCTGCTGCTGGTGACAAGGCCCTGCCCGACCGCACCAAGGAGCCCAAGAAGGATAAGAGCGCTGGCGAGAAGGTCAAGGAGGTTGTCGCCGAGGCCAAGGACAAGGTCAAGGCCGCTGTCGGTGCCGGTGAGGGCCAGCCCAAGAAGGAGAAGAAGGCCAAGGCTCCCAAGCCCCAGAAGGCTGCTCCCGCTGCCGCCCCTCTCTCCCCTGCCCTCATCGATCTCCGTGTCGGCCACATTTTGAAGGCCATCAAGCACCCCGAGGCCGACTCCCTCTACGTCTCTACCATTGCCGTCGGCGACGAGCCCAACGATGACACCACCGAGTACGAGGGCCAGGTCTGCCGCACCGTCTGCTCTGGCCTCAACGGTCTCGTGCCCCTCGAGTCCATGCAGGGCCGCAAGGTCGTCGTCGTCTGCAATCTGAAGCCCGTCAAGATGCGCGGCATCAAGTCGTGCGCCATGGTTCTGGCTGCTTCTCCCAAGCTTAAGGAAGGCGAGGTCGACGACCACAAGGGACCTGTTGAGCTCGTCACTCCCCCCGCCGATGCCAGGGCAGGTGAGCGTATCAACTTTGAGGGCTGGGAAGGTGAACCCGAGGGTGTCCTGAACCCCAAGAAGAAGATCTGGGAGACCTTCCAGCCCGGCTTCACCACCACCGACGACTTGGCCGTTGCCTTTGACGCTGGTGTCGTTGAGGCGCTTGGAAAGCAGGGTCTTGGCAAGCTCAAGACCAAGTCTGGCGGTCTTTGCACCGTTCCCAGCTTGAAGGATGCCGTTGTCCGGTAAAAGTTCTTTCATTGTTGTTCAAGTCATGATAAACAAAAGTCGACGCAGCCATGTTCTGCTGAATCATCCAAAATAGAACAAGATTCCATGATGCACCTATGTTATTCTCGCAGCACCTATGCAGCCTGTCCGCCTACGAAGTTTGCCATGTGACGCTGCCTAAATACTATGATCCCGACCCATCCAGTATAATCTACTGGCTGACTACATAAAGACCTGAGGTGTTCGTCACAGGCCACATCATGAGACCTCTCGTCTTTCTGGCTCCTTCCCGATCCTTCCCGGACGACCTTGGTCGCATCTTTTTTTTTTTTCAACTCTTCAACCTCAACATTCGACTTCTACCGGGATATAATTCAGCGTCCATAATCACCCGAAATAGACTATGCCTCCCACCTTCTCCCACAACGAAGCTACCCTGAGAGGCGTCCTCCTCACCCTCATACTCGCCAACCTCGTCTGGATCGCAAGCATGCCCGGCTCTATCTACGAGGAAGACATGGCGTGGGATCCCTACACCGGCCTTCCCATGCCTAACGACGACGGCGATGCTCAAGGTCAGGCAGGAGCATCTGTTGCCACACGAGCTCGCCCGAAACCTACACTTGATAATTTTCTCATCTCTGCAAGGATCGGCACGCCTCGCCTCGTCAAATTTGCCGTCCGCGCCTTCTTTGGCTCTTGAGCTATGAGTGTACGGGGATATCATGAAGAGACCAGCGGTATGGGACAGCGGACTCAGGAACATGGTGCCCGAGGAGGATGAGGGCAGAGTCATCAGCAAAACAATACCAGGCCGGATATGTTCGAAGAATGGAAAGGGTGACTCGAAGTGGCGTTAGGCGTTTCTTTGCAAGAGCATGAGATACCCAAGAAAGCAACTCAGGCATCAGCATCACAAAATCAAGAAATCAGCTGCCTTGTCGCATATTCCTTGATCCCCATTATTATGAACATGTGCTTTGTACATTGCAATAACTTTTGTATGACCTCTATTCTAGGGTATGACCACAAACACGCCTCGAATCAAACACCAATGCGCGAGAACAAAGAAAGATCCCCGCAATCATCTCTTACCAGCCTTGCTCGCCGCCTTCTTCTTCACCGACGCAACAAGCCTGCTCAACTCCTCATCATCGTCGCCGCCGCCGCCAACCTTCTTGGCCTTCTTCGCCTTCTTGCCCTCCCTCTCCACAGGCACATCCTCCACATCCCCACCAGCCTTTCTCTTCTTGCGGCCCTCCTCCAACAACTTCTGCATCGCCTCCGTACCCTTGAACTTGGGGTTGCTGGGATCAATAGCAAACTCGTGGCTATCAAAGACGGCCTTGAAACGATCGTCGCCGACATCCATCTTGAAGTCCTCCTGCAGACCGAGCTTCTCGCCGTCGGCAGCCGCCTTCTTGGCCAACCGCTTCGCGGCCTTGCCCTTCTTCTTCTTGGCCTTCTCCGCCTTCATAATCTCGTTCATGTCAAAGTGATCCAGGTGCTCCGCCCCATCCACGTCGTCGTCCGCCATCAGGAGCTCCAGCTGCTTCTTGTGCTCCGCCTTCTCCTTCTCCTCCGCCTCGCGCGCCGCGCGCTTCGCGAGACGCTCTTCCTTGCGGACCGAAGTCTTGGTCTTGACCGGCTCGTCGGTCGTGAAGAAGGGGTCGTCGAAGCCGAGGTCCTCCGCGCTGTCGTCCGCGACCTCGATCTCCTCGGCCTCTTCGGCGGCGGGGGCGCCGGTCTTGCCCTCGCGTCTGGCGCGGGCGGCAATACGCTTGGCCTCCTTGCGCTCGCGTTCCTTGCGCTGGTACTTCTCAATCGTCGTCTCCTCCTCCTCGGGCTTCTTGTTCTTCTTGCTCTCCGTCAGAGCGGGCGTGAATGTGATCTCCATCTCACCGACGGGGGCATTCTTGGATGACTTCTTCTCCTCCTCGGCGCCAAGGCCAAGAGCTTCTCGCATCTTTTGACGGGCGAGCTCCTTCTTGGAAAGCTTGGGCTTCTCGGCAGCTTCCTCCTCATCCTCGGCCTCCTCCTCCTCGTCGAAGCCCGCAAACTCCTCGCCAGAGTCTTCGCTGTCGCTGGCCAGGTAGGCCTTCAGGTCGTTCTCCTCAATCTGCGACCGACTTCCAGTGAAGGCGCGGTTGATGGAAGCCTTGCGGGCGGCGTCGTCGGGGTTGACGTCCCAGGTGAGCTTGACCTTGGAGTGCTGCAAAGCGTCCGTAGTAAACTCGACAGGCTTGTATCCCTCCGGCAACTTGTCGCACTCGTCTCTAGGCTCGTCGTCGAATGTGGTATCGTCGGGTACAAATCGCAGATCGAGGAAGTTTGACGAAGAGGCGTATTCTGTGCCGTCGGTCGCCTCGTAGAGCTTCTGCGCTGTCGCCTTGTCAGAGACAGTCATGACGGCGTAGAAGTACCGCAGCCGATCCAGCTGGTATTTGCGCAGCGCATCGTGGTCGAAGTCGTCGGCGTCGCCCTCCTCCAACAGCTCTTTCTTGATCGCCTCGTCTTCCTCCTCACTGTCCTCACTCTCCTCTTCAGAATCATCCTTCTTGAAAATGTCCTTCGGGGGTCCCTCCAGCTCCTCGCGCTGCATGCGCTCCTTGCCGAATTCGCTTGGGTAGACCGCAACCTTTTCAATGCGCCCGCCAGTTGAAGGCAGGAAGCTGTGGAAAAGAGCAAACAGATCGGCCGACTTGATGTTGTCCCAGTCCAGGTTGACGATTGCTATCCGGTTCGTGACCTCGCCCTCCTCGACCTGGGCCTCTTCGTCGCGCAGGCGCGACACGGAAGCCTTGGGGTCAGCGACAGCCGTCTCTTCCTCGTCGGACTCATCATCTTCAGATTCGGACTCTGACTCGGACTCGGAGAAGCCGCCGCCGCGAGCAGGGTCGTACTTGGCATCCGCCTTTGCCAGCTCGCGCTGGACAACATCGTCGGCCTCGACCTCGATGCCCTCGCCCTCGTCTGAGTCTTCTTCGTCGTCCTCTGCCTCGTATAGGTTCTTCAGAGCCTTCTTCTTGTTGTCGGACTTGACTTTGCGACCGTACCGGTCGACTTTGGGGCCGGATGTGAAGGATTCGTCCTTTAGTGCATGTGCGAAACGCTTGTCGATCTTGGTTTTGGTGTGCTTCTTCGAGGGCATTCGGAACCGAGGATCGGTCTCGAAGTTTGCGAAACGAGAGTCGGCGACCTTGCCATTTTTGCCAGATTTTGAAGACATCGCGACGGTGTTGAATTGGCAGTGGTGAAAAAGGCCTAAATTTGCTGTCGCAAGTGCTTTGAGAAATGCAATTAGAGCGTGGGGTCGATGAAAATTTAGTGGGGCCTACATTCTGCCACTGGGCGGTGAGATGTTTTCGGTAAGGCTCACCGAGACACCGAGGTAAGCCGCTCAGCATCTTGAGGTTATTCCCAAATTTAGAAATAGTGGGGTATTCTTCCCATGGCATTGGTTCTTTCCCCAGGCAAGAGAATCACTTCAAAAGAGCGACCTCCTTCCCTCGATTAGTTCTGAGCTCTTTCCTAATGCCAGGCTGATCTGTTGTCGCCCTCCCAATCCTCCCAAGTCTATATAATGGACTCCTCTTCACCCACTTAACCTTGCCTCTCACTTCCCTCCTTCACACCAACTCACCGGTCTCACATTCCGCGCGCTTCAGAGATCAATCAAGTCATTGCATGGCTTCCCTTACTTACCCTCATCTATAACTCCACTCACTTTGCTTGAGGCTTCCAAGTTGTTGAGTTCAAGCAACTCTTACTCGACTCAACTACAACAACGCATCGAAGAGCTTCATAATCCCATCTCTCTTTCCTTGAGCTCAACGAAAAATAATTTGACTAATTGGTCTTTTCTTCTTTTTCACTTCAGCGACTCTCTCGCATTTATTGGTCAATGACCTAGTTCGGCCACACGATCGAACGAATGAGTCTCCTCATTCAAGGGTCCTAGAACCTTTTGCACAAGCCATCATGGATCCTTCCGAAGAGAATTACTGGGACATTGCAGAATCAGACAGAGAAGCATCGCAGTCATCGCACACTACACTGGGCCGTGACGTCGATTTCACAGCCTCTGATCAGCACGACGGGGATCTATTCGTGAAACAAGAGGGCTATACGGACAGATTTGTACTCGATGCACCAGATCCAGACTACGAGTCAGGCTGCGAGTCGCTTAGCGATGGCGAGTACTCCGATGATGGCTCTGAGTCGGATATGAGAGAAGAGGGTCACCAGGTCACACTGAAGCCAACAGCGAACCTCAAACCCCCGCAGAGAAAGAGGGCCCCAAGACGAAAGAATGCCAGAGATTACGTCGAGAAGGTGGTGAACGATAAGATTCTGAGAAGCCTGAGAAATGAGATACGAAAGGAACTCGCCAAGAAGAGGCCGATCAGTCATGAACCTTTGGACATTGTGCCTCCGAAGGCCAAAAAACCAAGAAGAACGAGGGAGATGAACTCAAACGGAATGTCTACAACCAGCCAACCCCCTGAAGCGTCCCAGGAAGCTATCGAGGCTCCTTCAATTCGTTTACCTTTTAGTGAGATGACAAAGATTTCGAACGCAGCGAGGCAGAAAGACATTTCTCAAAGAAAGAATTCCGGAAGCAACAATCGCCGGAGTGGCACCCAGAGCCGGGACATCAACGAGGCTATCAAAGTCTTCGGGCATGGCAAGATCGAGTGCTACACAGATTTGGTGAACAACAGCCGCCGCTACGGCCTGAAGGGCATGGTCAAGAGCACAAAGCTTATTGAGTGGCAATTAACGCCAGCTGCGTGGATGGTAAAAAGAGAGAATGGTCTCGCACCGCCGTACGGCGGTGTCCTGGCCGACCAGATGGGCATGGGAAAGACGATGGTGTCCTTGGCGTGCATCGTCGGCAACCCTCCTACAAACGCCTCATCGAACGGGTTTTCCGGGGCGACCTTGATCATCGCACCCAAAGAGGTAGTTGCCAGGCAGTGGCAGCAAGAGATTTCCGCTCATGTGGAATGCATTGGCCCCAAGGAGGTTTACTATTATAAACGCAACAATCATGCAGCCTCCGGTGGCGATATCTCGCGTTACAAGATAGTGTAAGTCTCAACTTCCCTGCATTCTTATTCTTGCTGACACTTAGCCACCAGCATCACAACTTACCAGGAGTTGGTGCTCAGCCTTCCTCCTGATCAAGTCATGAGTAGACTCAAGAAAGACTGTGAAGAAGATGAAGATTTTGAAAAGGCTTTCAGAGAAGTAGCCGGCGAAGTTTTCTCGGTCAGGTGGTACAGGGTCATCTTAGATGAGGCCCATGAAATCAAGAACACGAACACGAAGGGTATGTTTCATCTTCCACGGCTCCATGCCGTCATATGAAATTTGTATACTAATGATACAATGCATAATAGTCTTCACTGCTTGCAACTTTCTAACGACCAAAAACATATGGCTACTCAGCGCTACGCCTTTGATTGACAAAGCAGACAAAGGTTTGAGTCGATCGCAACTCCACTGTCCCATTTGTGCCCTGTAGCATAAGGATGATCCCGCTGATGCATGGCGCAGAAACATTTTCCATTGTCAAGACGCTCCGAGTTGAGAACATGAAGACGAAGGAAGACTTCACAGCCGCATTTCCGGAATCGGTGAGTAATTGCAGTATCTATACGTTGGGGAATCATGCAGAGGTACTAATTTGTGGTACTACCCAAAGTCAACTCAACTTGACGCCCTGATGTACGTCTGCACCTACAGACGGTGAGTAATTCACAGCATCACAATCAGCGCAGATGTCACATAATAACTTTCGCAGGACTGAACAAGATGAGTTCCTCGGCGAGCCGATCCTCAAGAACATGATGCCCTTCGAAACTGAAGTCAGATGGGTTCAGTTATCCAAGCAAGAGAGGTTGACCTACGAGTAAGTCAGAAGCCTACCCAGGAGGAACAACATCCTCGACTTCACAACACCTAACGCTGTTTGCAGTCTGATGACAGAAGCTTACGGCAAGTCTGAGGATAAGAAAATCAGAAAGAAACTGAAAAGCATTCGTACGACTCGCCAGAGACAGTTCATTTCACACCCCTATGGCATCGAGAAAGGCCTCAGGACGGAGCTCGCACCTGAACTACTAGAACATATGTTCAACAGTCTAGGAGTCTTCAATGATGGCATGGCCGGGGATGGCGTTCCAATGGGACAACAACTTTCCCTACGATCTCTGATTCGTTACACACATAACGAGGCTATGATGAGCTTCAACAAGTGTGGCATTTGTGGAACAGAGAGCATTGAAGAACCACATATCATCGACACAGTGAGTCGCCTCATCGTTTGCTCTCTGTGTGAAACCTCTGATGTACTAATTGTTTGGTCCTCAGTGCAACCACGTTTTCTGCCGCGACTGTCTTCGAGACACGTGGCAGTTCAAAGCAAAGGAGGGCGTCTGCCAACAAAAGGGCTGCAAAACTGCCTACGATAAGGAGGTTGATGTCAGAATGGTCATGACTCTCGCCACCAAGGAGGTTGAATGCGACAGACTGGATGAGACCGAGGCCGCAGCACATGCATCATCGTCAGCCCAGACTCTGTCTTCTGGTAGAGGATTGAAAAGAAAGAAGACTGTGGGCAAGCCTTCGCAGGTGGCAGGAGAAAAGCAGATGAGGGCATTCATCAACAAGAAGTACGGGGCTGATTTCAATGGCGCTCTCCCAAAAGTCGCAGACGAAGGCGTTTCCTTCATCAAGCAAGGAATGCGAGAAAACGAAGGCGAGATGCCCCTAGGCACCAAGCTCACAGTGGCAATCAACCTGATCGTTCAGTATCAGCAAGAGCGAATCAAAGTTTGGGACAAGAATGATATAACCCAAAGAAGATATGAGATCCAGAGCCCAAAGACCATCGGTAAGTCCATCCTAAGCCGCTCCCCGACTTGAGTTCCTCTCGAATGATGAGTTTTGACAGGCTGACATCATGACAGTCTTCCACGAGTTCACCAAGACTGCCGTAGCTTTGGGTATAGCTTTGAACGCCCTGGGTATTACGTTTGTCTACCTCAATGGGGGCTTGACAGAGACCCAAAAGAAAAAAGCCATCCAGGCCTTCCAGGAGAACAAAGATATCAAAGTCTTGGTAAGCCCCTTTGCGATTTGATCTGCTCAAACTGCCCGTAACATCATACATCTTAAGTACTGACATGGTCGTGCTAACTCACTTTCCAGATCGCATCCTTCAGAATCGGCGGTCAAGCGTTGAATCTTACTTGCGCAAGCAAGATCATCCGTATCGACTCGTGGTGGAACGAGTCGGCTGAGAAGCAGGCCGACGGCCGAGTCCACCGCGTCGGCCAGATGCAAGTTGCGTCGTCGGTCGACATAAAGGTCAAGGATACCGTCGATGATCGCATCTGCGAATTGCAGGCCGCGAAGTCCGAAAAGATTGATCATTGCCTCCAAGATGACGGTCACAGCATCCAGCTCTTTAGCGAGCTTGAACTCATCAAGTTGACAGCTCCACAGCGATACAAGGAGTTGGTCGAGTTGCAGCTTGGCATTATCAGAGAAGAAGATGCTGCGAAGAGAATCGGGGTCCCAGTTCTTCCATCTTTCGCTCGTTGACGAAATGGGCTTATACATCATTGGCATCACGGAGTTTCTGATTTTCATTATCTTACACTAATTCCCGATATATTTACACATTCATAGAGCAATTCCCATAGACACAGCGGCACACACCGTACTAGATTGAGCTTTCAGACTGGCCACTTATTACAAAAACATTTACATACTTGAAGAAAACCATGTGGATAATGAGATCTGAATTCTCAAACAAGGCCAATTGTCTACGTAGGCAATACCGGGTCCAATCTGTTCCGCGGGTAAAAAGATGATCAAGGCTCGGCACCTTGATAGCTACCGTGCAACAGTTACAGAGATAATTTTCCCGTTCGGACTCGACTCCGTCGGACGTGCCCTCCGGCCTCGGTTAATTCGGGTAACGGAAGCAGCTGTGACAAGGGGTGACATCACGAACGATAGGTCTGTGACTCATTCCGTCCACAAGAACAGTCCTAGACACAGGGATTTCCCTGCCCTTTCGAGGTCTCCATTCATAGGGCTGGGTTGGCCCCAGCCCGGTCTACGGAGGCCGTTCGCAAAAGGCGTTGTTCTCAGAGAACCATCCTAGAACTCATTAGATTTCTCCGTGGGGGGCATGAAAAACCGAAAAGCAAAGGTAAAAGAGGCAATGACCGGTCATCTGATGGTCTCCATGGTCATGAGCATGGCCATGGCGTTGCCATAGCTCCCCCACAATGAGCCCAGTTATAAGATGATTTGAGTGCTGGATTCTTTGTGAAACGATAAACGTCCCGGGTAGTATTGGATGCATAGTCTCGACTCGGCAAATCGGGGCGGCGAGTTGAAGTTCGTCTAATAAAACGCGGGTAACGATAGGCGCGCGACTGGTCATTGTACGTAACCATATCCATGCCAAGAACAAATAACGTTCGCGCCAAATACTCTTTGACGGCAGAGAGGCATCTCGTCCTACGAGTTCTGTATCAACATTGCCCTTTGAGGAATGTTTAACGAAGCTTTCAAGATCAGATTTCTGCCTCCTTCAAAGCAGCGAGAACACAAAATTTCTTTCTGCTCGTAGATGACGGCACGGTACGAGGTCAAGTTGCGACAATGAGAATATCGGCGATCGCCTACACATGAAGTAAGCAATACCCGAGTCGGCAAGGCGGATGAGGTTAATTGAAACACCCGTGTGAAGATGTCTCTTGTTGGCAAGAGTTTGTGTCCGTTGAGTCTGCCTACATAGCTTCTAGAGGCTGCATGGAAGGAATCTGGTGAGGTTGGTAAGTGAAGCATTGAAATGCCAAGACTAGGATGCGTGCCTTTTGAGCAGAGGTGGCGCATAATCTTGGGCATTAGCCAGACTGTATTCATTCATCTTCAAGTTTTGGTCGCACGTCTCCGAGCCTCGATTTTGAACTCGGAAAGTTGAGTCGCCTCGGGACCACGGGATAAGTCAAGTTGTCCAAGTGTGCTCAGGTGTTGTAAAAGGTCCTACCAGAACCCTCCGAGGTATGAATATGGCCGTCGTCTGAAAGTTTAGATGGTTGCGAGAGAGAAACGGTTTTCTCAAACGAACTCAGAGGGCTTGCAGGTTGCAACAGGTCAAAGACCCACATGCTTGCCGGCTTGATCTCGAAGTGGCTGAACGGCGAACGCGGACTAGACATTCGAAGCTACCCCGAAATGGAGGTACCCATCATGTCCGTTCGCAAACGTATTCGCCGTGCAGGATATCGGTTTCGGTCTTTCGTAACGCTAACCCTGGAGGGGCATCGAGCACGGCCAGGTAAGATGGAAATAGAGGAAGAGTAATTATCCGTGTATGTGAACGACGTGATGACAGCATCGAATTCGGACGAATGGTCCCCCACAGAACCGATAGGAGCGCCAGCACAAAGTAGTCTGGCGCCACGTCGACTAAGAAGATGTTCTGGGTCAGGTCTGGGGTTGTTGTAGGTAGGATGTTTACAGTTTCCCCAACCTCCGTAGGATTCCAAGACCTCGGGGTCGAAAGGTAGCCGAGATGGATAATTAGGAAGCGCATGAATGACGAATAGTGTCGTGCTGGGCAGTAAATTGGTCGAGGAGAACCCAAACATGTAAGCCTGACTGCTCAGAGCGGGTTATGTGTTGGTTGAGTGGCAGGGACAGCCCGACCTGGCTCACCGACAACAATGGTCCAAGTCCCAGAATGAAGGTTAAGCTTTCCATCGCCGACCAGGATGGCACGGCTCGAGTGGGAATAATCGATGCAATCAGCCAATCATGGGAATGTTGCGCAAGCAAGATCTGGACGATGCTCGGCAGATGGCGATTTCAGCGTTAGACAAGGGTCGGTGGGCAACCAAATTACCCCGTTTGAGCAAGGACTGCGGGAAGAATGAGCCCGGTTCAGGTGCTTGCGTGGTGGTAAACGCCCGCATTTGGCACCGGCTGAATCGGGTTTGGGAATAGACTCAGGGTCAGGGCGACGGTCTGCCACGACGCTGCGTGGAGGCGGAGAGCGGCACAGAAGAGGTGTCTGTTCCTTTTCCCGCGTCTTTTACGACGCGTGTTGCGCGACTAACAATTGACACCCGAAGGAGAGACACCAAAGGCTTTGCTTTCCGTCCAAAGAATTTCAAAAGTCGGACCTAGAGCTAAAAGAGGGTAAATTAGTCTTCGTATTCCCAGGCACATACTGCAGGCTACCGCAGGCGACCGCAGGGGATTTAAAAGGGCATAGGCTAACAGACGGGGTCAGAGCTTTTTCGGATCGTTGGTCCACAGGATGACCGACGCGAGCGAGAATGGTCTGCATTTCTTCGGTGATGGTGTGCGGGTGACGAAAGCATACCGAGTAGCGTTGCATGTAATGGCCCTACCGAAGCACGATATCCAGATGGCGCTGAACCTATCCGTCTCACGGTGCGGTTTCCGTAGATTCAACCTCGATAGCAGCAAGCCATCATGTGACTGTAGAGCCTGGTCCCATTGTGTTAGGATGCACACTGCAAAATGCGAGAAAGTAGGTACCTAGGTAGGGAGGATGTGTCAGCGTGAAGAGGACCAAGATAACCCCAATGGCGCCGAGACCTGTCTCGCGCTTGTGTTCTCGGCTCAGCAGACTGTCTGCATCTGCAACTCACGAGAGATTGCGAAATGGGCTGGAAGGACGAACCAGCCCACATTTGATCCAATGGGCGACAGAAATGGGGGTCATGTCTCTGTTGCTGTCGGCTACAAAGTTTGGAGAGGGAGGAATGCGGTGCTGGTTGTCCCATCGAAAAAGAAACATACGGACGTAGACCTGTTCCCAAAACACAAGAACCCAGAAGGGGGAACACAGGGAATGGTGCCTGGCGTCTCGGATCGGTAGCCATACCAACGACGAGGATGGGGTGGACGGGTAGGTGATACCCTACCCAGCTTGCCAGGATGTCAGGTATGGATATGTGCACTTTGAATTAAGGCTTCGGATAACGTACTGTAGATACGTTTCGCTCGAGCTAGGTACGCCGGCCAAGTTGCCGTCAGAGATGCGGATGGTCGTCAGCACCGCCCTTGGTCAGTTGTTGCTGCTGCCAGCGATGCGCGGAAACGGCGGTGTTTCACCGCTCCTAGAGATCGTGAAGTGCTTCAAGATGACTCGGGTCAGCGAGATCAGATGCCTCGAAGGTATTTTGGATAGGCTGCCGACGGTCCAAAGAAAAAAAAAATCAAAGCTGATTAGTTGTCTGCAAGGTGGTGAGGAAGAGGGAGACAACAGTCCCTTGGGTGAAGCTCGGAGTCGGTGAGCAGGAGCTGAGGAGCGTACCTTGGCTTATTCATGGGGTGCCTCGAGGTACGTAGCCAAGGTACCCCCGTCATTCCCGCAAGCGGACCAGCATCCGTCATTGTTCCTTACCTCATTGGACAAACAGGGGGTCAATTTCTTCCCGTGGCTCGTGCTTCACATGGGGCATCGGATGCGACGCTCGGACCAGCCAACTGCAAGGCAGGTACCTAGGTACTACGTAAACTTGACAAAGACAGGGCAAGAGCATGAGCCGGGCAGGAAGGGTAAGCTGTGGTGAAGTAAGGCTCTGCATCTTATTTTTGTTGGCCATATTACTGTCTCCCTAAGCTATGAAAGGTACGCTCAGTACATTATATGATGTAACAATGAAAGCAGCGAAAAGGAGCAGTAATGGCGATAGTAATGGTCCTTAAGACGCTTGCTCAAAATTAAAATGCCGGGTGATGGCGGCAGATCATGGCAGGGAACGAGGGCATGAGAACCCCGAGAACGGTAGGCAAGTGCGTCCAATGCAAGCGGCTGCCCCGTGCAACAAGCAAGGAGCAACTGCAGGCACATCTCGTCTCCTCGGAACTGGGTCTTTCTTCATCATCTTCAGGTGAAGCACTTCAGCGTCCAGGATGGAAGTCTGACAAGCCGATCATCAATACGATCCCGAGATGCTACTGATGGGCGGAAGACTGAGCGCTATGCGTACCAGCCTACCAGGTGTATGAGGAAGTCTGGTTGGTGTTCAAAGCGTTGAGGGCCGGCTCTGGTGTACCTAATGTAAGGTACCTTACCTCATGAGATATTGCCCGTTCTCTCCTAAGCTAATTGTGCCCATTCGTACCTGCCTCAAATCTATTCGTTCCTTCTGTACGGAGTACGCTGTACGAAGTACGTACTCGTTGGTTAGTGATGCCTCTTGGACAGATGGAAAAAGGAAAGGGAAGCGCGTCTCGTGCCCTGTGCACCGTGACCTGCACCTGCAGCTCTACGAACAACCACTTTGGAAGGCAAGAACCTAGGCCACCTTATGTCTCTCCTTCCTGCTCACGTTGCTGCAACCTCAGCTCCTGCCCGTCGTACCTGGGTACCTAGTCAGCTCAGCTCTATCCGTACAAAAAGATACATTGGCTGCGCCAGCTCCTGCCTCATTTCTGGGTTTGCTTGGTTCTTGCCGATCATGAGCTGTTCCCGCCCGTGCTGCTTGCCTCGGCCATGTGCCCGTCGTGCCTTCCAATTATCCCACTTTAGAATCCCGTGCCACTTGCGCATTCTCTCCGTCCGTGATCACCGCATCGCACCCTCCAGTCCATCTCACCACCTCACGTTGCGTTGAGGCGGGATCTTATTTTCCCATTACAATGCAACTGCGCATCTTCACGATCCGTCATGAGCACTCATTAGTTGCCATGATGTTGCCGCGGCCCTCGGGGCTTATTCGATACATGCTTTGCACACGTCAGCATCAGTGCTGGGCCTTTGCCGAGCCTGGCGCTCATGGCTCCTCCCGTCTCAACCTGAAGCTCCTCTACCTATCCAATTCCCTCCATACAACACCAATAGGCGCATCCGTTGCCCGTTTTCGGCTTCAACCAGAAGGGATGGTCGAAAATACAACGTCCCGTCCACGTCACCTGGCAAACCGCAAGTTCGGGAAACGCACCGCTAGAGAGTCCCTGCGCACCCGTCAAAGCCAAACCTCCTGTCTTGACTATTCCTGCGTTCCTCTACATCTCTACTCCGTACCGAGCTCGATCATCACTACGTTCGAACGGGCTTGGTTCTGCACAAGTTGCTTTATTATGCAACACGCATACAGACTCTGCCTTTGCGGACCACCACATACACAGCAATATCGCCTCGACCACCAGCTGGGCTGTTCCCTTCATAGCGAAGCCAAGGAGTGGGCGGTCCCCCATCCCCCACCGTCATGCCGGCACTTCTACCTCTACCCACAGATTACCAGGCGTTCAGTGCCGTTCCCGGGCACACGGCAGCGAGGGTCAAAGTCGCTCAGCGACGGCCATTCCGCATCCGTGGATCAACTTAGGTTTGGTTGTGGCCATCCCGTCACCATCCCATCAACCACTGAGTGACATTCATGTTTTGGAATGTTTCCAACTCGACGTGACTTTAGCCGACGGCGGCTGACGGGCGAGATTTCCGCCAAAATACCTACAAGCTACAACAGCATCGGTTGGCCGGGTTTCTTCTCCCTGTTGCCTCACCGCATCCAGGCCCGATTTCGCAAACGAAACTCTCGTTAACCCAAAAACTACTCGCTAGGTGGCGCTTGTGGTTTCCGCCATTCGTCACTTGTCTCGGTTCGCTGAAGCTAGTCATGGGCCTGCTTAGAGCTCTGCTGATGAGCAAACTCGGCCAATACCACCAACAAGGCAGAGCAGAGCACTTGCATACCGTTCGGCTGTCTGCTGCATAGCTCGAGGTTGTCGGCACCTTTCTGACCATACGCATCGCATCGTGAGAAAGTCATGGCTGTCCTGGGGATCACACGGAATGGATGAATGCACATCGTCATCACTGATCGTCACCTCCTTGTTCCCCCATCCGCCCACATCACTGCTTACCTCAGGTTGGTACCATCACCTCAGAAGCATAACCGCCCTGTTTGGGAAATAAACACAGTTTTTTGCTTTTTGTTCAACAAGCGCCCGGCGAACCAGACGAGAAGACAAGTCCAGCAGACCTAAACTGCTAGCTCGCCATCCAACCCATCCCAGCCGCTTTGCAGTGCTCGTTACCCCTGTGCCGCCGACTATACAGAGTACGGATACCAGCAAGTGACTTGTCTCTTTCATGTCTCTGGTTTTGCTGAGGTCGCCGACCCCCAAACCATCGAGGATTATAGGTAGCAAACGCCCACCTATTGTCTACCCCCCTCGGCTCAATAGTACCCATCAACCACCAAACTCTCGCACTCTGCCACACACCGACGCCAACGAAGTCAGGCTCGAAGCATGCTGGCTCGCTCGACAGACGCCCTCACCGCTCTCCACGCCCCCAATCACACGATCGACGCACAAACACACAGACACCACCACACCGCACCGGATGCCTATTCCCTTGGCCGCCTGTTTATTGGTCAAGCTGACATCCGCCCAAAAGCCTCAAATCACGACGCTAATAGCCTGTCTTGCTTTTTTGGGCGCCTCCGACTCCCGTCTCCCCTATTCGCGGTCAAATGTCTCGCCTGCGTCCGTCCCTTTTTAAGCTTCTGTCGCCCTTTCCTGAGCGGCAATCCGATACCAGGCGGAGGACGGACCTCATATTCCACAGACCCTGCTCATTGAAGGCTGAAGGCTTACCAAAATAGGACTTACGTACCATCACCTTTTCCCTATAACCACCAACCTATCCTCTCCCACAAACTCTGGCCTTCTGACGAGAAGAAGCACATTTGTACTTCCCAGCCAATTCAATAGTCAACTTTCATCCTGGTCCATCCACGACTGGAAACTTCCCTCGCAAGATTGTGGCTCGGGTAATCGCCGTAACCAAAGTTATACCTGTTTTCGGTCACCGAGGCAAACAAAGCACCACGGAAACAAAGTTTCGCCCACTGATCTACGCATATCCGACTTTTGAAAAGGCTGGCCGATCACAAGCGGGGGATCTACGGAAATCGAAGCGAGCGTTACACATTGCAGGGAAGCTGAATGACGGGCCAAGACACGAGCATATCGCAGAAACCCGCAGTTGGACAAGGACAAAAATCGAGGGGTATACAAGCAGATTCGCAGCTTCATCGCCGACATTTCCAACGCCAACATCAACCACGAGGGTCGTCTGAGTGGTCAAGATCATATCATCATGAGGAATCCGAAGCCTCCCACGTAAAACGAATCATCCCGCCGACTCCAAGGTTACGTCCGGTGTCCAGGAAACCACAGCCGTCATGGCACCGTGGCCCCACGCACTGGACAACATTGGTGCATCACAATCACCAGCTGCGTCGCCGCCCGAAGTTATCAGCAGCCGTATAGATACGGCTTATACCCGCATTCCCGATGGGTTGACCGATCACCAGTGGACGATTATTCAATCCACGTCACTTGCTGCCGCTGCATTGAGTTTTGCGTCTGTAACCTTCGCCTTTTACTGGTTTTCTCGGAGGAGGCGAAGCTTCAGACATGAGTGAGTAACGGTCACTCGGGGGTGCATTGCCATCGCTGGATAAGGCTATTCGCACCAAGACGGAAAACGGGCATTGTGCTGACAACTTAACAGTCTCATTATGCTGCTCATGTCGAGTGACATGCTGAAATCGCTGTGGTTCATCATATTCCCGATCGTCGACTTCAAGAGTGGTCCAGTTGCCTCGAGCTCATCATTCTGCCAAGCCAGCGGCTTCTTCCTCGCAGTCGGCATAGAGGCATCGGACATTGCTGTTGTGCTCATCGCTTTGCACACGGCCATTTACATCTTCAGACCGCGGCATTCCGGGCGTCAGAGTGGATTGTACCCCCACCGTCGTCTTGCCTTCGGCGCTTTTGCATTCTTTCCACTTTTGATGGCTTCATTGGCGTTTATCAACTGGCCCGGCTACGTCAACAACGGGGAGTACTGTTATCTACCCGCCCGCCCCGAATGGGCAAGACTCGCCCTGAGCTGGGTTCCCCGCTACATGATCTTGCTCACTATTGTTGCGCTTTACGCCTACATCTATATTTATGTCACTCTTCGCATGCGGCGTTTCGGTCGACTCAGTGCCATGCGACGTGCGAGTGCAACACATATGCTGGACGATGGGCAGTGGGCCCATATTCCATCAGTGCCAGCCACCCCAACATCACGGCGCGGGTCGGAAACCTCGATGGAAGACTCGGATCAGCAACGTACCTCTTCCACGAACACTACTATGACTGCCGAGATTGAGCTTCTCCACAGCCGGCAGAAGATTCAATGGAACTGGCCGAGCTATGGAAACGAGGACGATGGCCGCATCCCGGAACCCAATGATAATGTCTCTCCCCGTGCATTCGAGGCCAGCACAAGTCCGCTTTCCACCAACTTTGAACCTATTTCACCTCCTCCGCAAAGCTACATACGCCGCGATACGGTCGACTTGAACCCGCCCCAGACACATCATGATCACGGGAGCTTCAGCACTCAGTGGCAACCACCCAGCAGCCCAACAAGCGCTCGAGCCAAGTCGCTCGCCAACATTTGGTCAATCCTCCGTCGAGGCACCTCCCTCGACTCTGACACAGACCACAACAATACTCCCTTTCTTTACCATCCTACTATTGACGGCACGGGTATGGCAAAGACCCGCGACAAGATTCGTCGCCAACTAAGACTACTTTTTGTTTACCCACTTGTATACATACTCATTTGGGCTGTTCCTTTTGTCGCCCACGTCATGCGCTGGGACAGCCCAGAGCAAGCCGGCCCCTTCGTGGTTGTGCTTTTATCACTTGTGAGCCTGTCAATACAGGGTCTTGTTAACGCATGTCTATTTTGTGCCGTAGAGAAGCCGTGGATTGACACGCAAGCCAGACATCGGAGGACGCCGTCAAAATTACGGCGGGATAAAGACGAAGCCCGGCAACGGGCAGGAAGGAGAACATCATTAGCGTAGTCATTTTTCGCCTTGATACCACATGAATTGAATGAACAAGTATTATTACCATATTTAATACTCAATCGATCCCCATCATGCTCTGGTAATTTGATGTTGTGCTTGGCAGTGAAAGATTTATTTGCCGGCAACACCGGGATGCGGACCCACAAACTCCGGCGCAGGAGGCCTGCACGCGCGGCAAGTTCGGTCCTTCGGCCCCACTAGCGCCGTAGGAGCTAAGGACCGAAGCATGCAACGACGCCGACATGTTTGCGACAGTGGTGAGACGTCCCCCAAGGCTGCATATGTCGGCACGAGAAAACGCCAAGTTTGTATTTAAAGGTGTCTGACGCGGGGAACTGGCGAAGGATTGAATAGGATTGAATACGAGAAGTCTATTTTTGAAAAGCAGTCTATGTGTTATGTGAGCTTTGAGACGATGGCTGAAGCTGTTCTCCAAATCTCCCGAGCTTGTTGTTGAAGTTATTTCTCCTCGGCCTCTCTTTAGCCTCTCCATTTCCCATGAAAAATGCCTCTATAAATGGCATCAAGCTGTCCTTTCCAAGCGGTCCTTTCCACGCGGTCCTTTCCACGCGCACTCCTCCCTCATCCGGGGTGCATAAAACTCCATCGCCTTGCCGGAATAGACCAATCTTCTTATTTCGTAAAGTCTCGGTGTGTCCCAGGATGTCCAAGTTTGGCTGTATATGTTCCGGGGATATATGGCACCTTCTCGTGGTGCATTTGAAGAAGCAAGTTGTAGAAATCATAAACGTGTGTCGCAAAAAAAAAAAGGAAAAGATAATGAGATGCTGCTTGCATCATGTCGCGCCGTGGTGTATGGGCGCAACTCCAAGCTCTGATCTTGGTTCAAGGGTGTGGTAATTAACGGTCGTGGATCTTCACTCCTCTTCCGACTCGTCAGAAATGGAGCCCATCCGCTCCCGAATCGCCAACCTGCGACTCTCCAGCTCCTCATCTTCGTCTTCGGGAACAACGAAACCTTCGAGGTCGTCCTCTTCTTCCTTATCAGAGTCGTCTTCGTCGTCATCTTCCCCATCGCTATCATCCTCATCGTAGTCAGCCGAGACATGCTGGATGACCCCATCTCTCATCGTGACTCTGCCGAGAAGGCTAGCTATATCCTGAAGGCTAATCTTGGGCGCCCTGGCCATGTCGTCTTGAAGAGCAGCGTCAATGGAGAGGATCTTGTCGGCCTGCAACTGTAGCATGCGCTGCTCAATCGGCGTATCGACGATGAAGCGCACGAAGTGGGTTTCCTTGATCTGACCGATGCGGAAAACGCGAGCGAAAGCCTGCTGCTCCACGGCGTGGTTCCACCAGAGCTCGATGAGAATGACGCGGTTTGCGCGTGTGAGGTTCAGACACTGACCACCTGCGCGAAGCGACACAATGAGGACCTTGATTTTGTCGCCATTCTGGAACTCGTCGACGGCTTTGTTGCGCTGCTCGGTGGTCTGACTCCCGCTCAGGTAGGCAAAGTCGATCCCCTCCGCTTCGAGCATGCGGCCGACAATCTTCATGACGACGTTGAACTGGCTGAAGACTAAAGGAATTCGGTCAGATATCTGAGAAATATAAGAAATTGAGATATGAGAGGGTACATACTAATAATCTTGTCGTCTGAGGCTTCGGCCTGCCATCTCAAAACTGTCTCCTTCAATGCCGTCAACTTGGCACTGGAGGTAAGAGGCAGACGAGGATTTCTGTCTGCCACTTGCAGGAATCTGACTGCATGCTTGTCATCCTTGTCATCTTCGGTATGCTGGAATCCGGTGCAGTCGAACCCTTTGGCATACTCCTTATCATTAGGGGCCTTCGTGGCAGACTCTGCATCTCCATCGTGATTGTCGTCGAACGGCGTGAGTGGCTTCGGAAGGCCAATAATCCTGCGACACTTTGGACAAGTTCTGCTCTTTTCCCCACCTGAGTTAGCAATGGAAAAGATTCTGGGGGCGCAGAAGATGTATACCTTCAGTGCTAAGTAGGACACAACGCAACTAGAGCAGAAGATGCAACCGCACTTTGAATCATATTAGCTATGTAGACTCTGCAGAAGATCATGTCGGTGCGTTCGACTACTCACTTGGCCCTTGACAGGATTCGCCGGGGGCTTTTTGCGACAAACGAGGCATTGGGTCTTCTTCATCTCCATGACCTTTTCCAGGTACTCGAGTTGCTTAGACATGTCAAATCCCAGACCGAAATCGCTGCGACCAAAAGGCCGGAGCCGATCTTCTTCCGCATCGACATCTGAGGACGCTGCATTCTCTGGCCCTGCTCCGGAAATGAGAAATCTCTCCGGTACCAGACCATCCTCATCCTCTTCTGCCTCGTCTTGGCTGTCGACTTCGTCGCTGTCATCGACTATCATGATAGCACTCTCGCCGGCCTTGGACTGCCGATGACTTCTGCCCGCGACATTGCGGTGATCTGGCTCGATAGTCTGGCTATCGTGAGCGTCGAGGAGCTCTTTGCTGTCAGCTAAAATCTGTTGCTGGCTGCGCCGATATGTTTCCTCGATGACCTCTCTGATGCACTCGCTGGCAATATGGTGCCTCTGAGCCCAAGAGCCGATCTGGTTGTAGA
Organism: Colletotrichum simmondsii; assembly: GCA_001563135.1. Taxonomy (NCBI): domain Eukaryota; kingdom Fungi; phylum Ascomycota; class Sordariomycetes; order Glomerellales; family Glomerellaceae; genus Colletotrichum; species Colletotrichum simmondsii. The sequence continues at coordinate 53,654 of JFBX01000628.1, read as the reverse complement.
TAGTGCTTCCGCCTTTGAGGTCTTTCAGTTGTTTCCGAGTTGCTTCCAAGTCCTGCTGAGTAAAGTACTCTGCCATCATTCCTTCGAGCAAGAAGGGGTGGGTAGAAGCCTGACGCAATCGAAGTAGCATGACGAGATAGCACCTCAACTGCTTCGAAGCCTCCCCGGTCTGGATGTCGTGATTGATTTTCCGACGGAAGCATTCCTCCATCATTCTAGCTACTGTCAACAACTGAATCGTGACTGAGGACTGTTCCTTCACTCACCTGAATATGACCATTTCTTCTTTCGAGAGTGTGAGGTACTGATGAGTGGGATTGGTAGTAGGCAGATTCAGGATTGGTTGACCCATGAAGTAATCGCCTTGAGTTCTGGTGGAATGGATAAGCCTACTGTTCTTGTAGTTTCAGGGCAGTGATCTTACCTTCTGTACATAACCTCATAAATGAGTTTGTTATGCTTCACTCGGCTTTGAGTCTGATAGAGGTCAGTATTTCCACCTACTTGTACTTCTTCAGGGAAAATTGCCTACCCCTGGGCGATACTCCCTCTCGTAGTCGCTAAACTCCTCAATTCCGTCGCATCGAATGAATTTTAGGTAGGAGAAGAACTCTGTGAGTTGTGAGAAGTCTCTCCTGTCATCTGACGACGATATTTTAGACTCACCGGTAGCTGCATTGATGAGCGGTGTTCCGCTCACTGCCCAGCGGTGCTTGGCTTTGAGTTCGAAGCACGAGAATGCAGCTGCAAATTTCAGAAGTTAGCAAGTAAACTTGGACAATCAGTCGCCAGCTCCTTACAGTGAGTGAGGTGGTTTTTGATTGCATGAGCTTCGTCAAGCACCACGCGGTGCCATTCAATTTGGTGCAAGACGCCGGTGGACTCTTGCAGCCACTCCTGATATTTCTCTGGGTCGACAGTCTTCTTCAGCATCTCAAGCCTCTCCTTGGCATGAGGGATGCTATCCCGGATTTGGTGGTAGCTAGCGAACCTGTGGCACAATCATCAGTCTACAAGTAGCATACACGTTACTGCACCGTACTCACACCATGTTGAAGGAAGATAACTGCTCAATATCCATCTTGTTACCGATTTTGAAATGGATGATGTTCTTGGAGAACTTTTTGTCGCAGTGCTTCTTGACTTCGGACATCCATTGACTAATCATCTGTCCTGAAGGAACAACCACCAATGTTGCTCCCTTCCCTTCTTCTTGGAGCATCTCTGACGCCTGGTTGCCTACAATGCAGGAAAGGGTCTCGATGGTCTTTCCTAAGCCCATGGCGTCAGCAAGAATGCCTCCTCTGGGCAGTTTGGGCGTTGCTTTGAGCTCGCGGCCCATCATCCAAGAGCCAACAATTAGTTGATGGTGGTGCATCAAAGACCGCAGGCCTTTGACCTCCCAGAAGCCGTCCTTGGCGCGGACAGCGCGCGGACCCCAAGCTTTGGTCGCTTCTAGAAGTTCTCTTTTCTGACGATCTAGAAACTTGGGCTCAAAGTACTCAGGTGCAGATTCTCTCATCTTCTTCAGTTGGTCTGCTCTCGTGGTCGCGATGATGACTGGCGCAGCTGTCAAGTCACCTGCTTGCGCTCGTTCCTGGATTGCATCTGTTGGACGAAGCAGCGCTTCTATCTGGCGCTCAATTCTTTTGTTCTCTCTCTCATCTCCAGCAGTAGTTGCGCTATTCAGAGTCCTCGCGCTTTTGGTGGCGCGTGAACTGCGTTGAGATGCCCCGGATCTCTTCTGTCCTTTCGCATCGCGGTTGCGGTCCTTCTCTTCTTGTCGAGCCCAGTACTCTGCCGCACTTTTGATGCGAGGGTTCGATTTCTTCTTCGCTTTCTTCTCATTGCCTTCAACTGATGCTTGATCCATATCGGCTGGAGGGAAGGGTACCGCCATTGGCGCGTTGTTGCTGATCTTCACTTCTTCTTGAGCCTGGCTGAGCTGAGTGATGATCTGGCACATCTCTGATAATTCTTCCGCACTCAGAGCACCTTTGAGTGCTTTCGATTGCAACTCTTCCTTCCTCTCTTCTAATTTCTTGACGAAAGACTTGTTCGTGTGAACAGAGGTGCTTTCACCGGCGAAAGCTTCTGCGTCGGGCTCTTGCTTGATACTCTTGTTGATGGAACTGTGATGAGTGTGCTCGACTGGCTCTGTCTTGACCATTGACGATGGAGTAAGATCAATTGTCCATGGACCTCGTGGCTTGGACCATTCCTCTCGCGCTTTTGATGATGCTTCACCCTGGTCGATGATCATCAGATCAAAGTCATCGTCAGACTCCTCAGATTTGATGGGTACGACGGCTTCATGCGAGAGCTCAGCGTTCTGAACTCGCTCATCTCTGAAGACAAAAAGATCGTCCATCTCGCTGTTGCCATGATATGACGAGGTTGCAGCCTTGCCACTGGCATGAATGTCGCGACGGCTTTCCTCGATCATGTCTTCTATAGACTCATCGAATATGTCGAGCTCTGCTTGCGGGGCGATTGCTGGGCGAACTCCGCCTTCCGCCGGACTATCGTCGTCGTCGTCGAAACAGAAAGGCTGTTTCTGGCGCTTGGCGCCCTTTGCAACTGCATTTCCAGATTTGAAGCAGCTCATGATGAAGAGCTTCGGAGTACCGCAAGTGCAATATGTAGGCGAAACCTGGAAGTTTGAGTCTTAGATTAGTGACCGAATGACCGCGGAGGAAAGTAGCCGATGAACAATGAATTAGAGCTGCTTAGCGCTGAGAACTTGGAACTTTCGAAGGGTCCGACTAGTAAGGCAGTAGCTACCCAAGTCTCTAAGAGCAGTCAGGTATGGTAGAGGAAGAGAGTACGTATGTGTGAGAGAGATAGGAAAAAGATGTATGAGGGAAAGGAGGAGCGAGGGAAAAGATGTGGGAGGGAGAGGATATATGAGAGGAAGGATATATGAAGTGAAGATGTATGCGAGAAAAAAGGTAAAGCGAGGAAGTAAGAAGGTGCTGTAAAAGTCTTTCGGCTAGGAAGGCGCGCCGTAGATAGCAATTGGTACGAACCTGCTCAGTGGTTTCTTGAAGTTTGATATGTTTTGACGAAGACGTGCTAAGAAGAGTGTAATGAGTTGAAGAAATCGTGTCAGGTACTGCAAGATGAAAATACGAAGCTCAAGATGTTAGAAAAAGAAGGATTGGGTTTCGAGGTTGGCAGTGACGGGGAGAAGTTGAAGAAGACAAGAGTCGAGAAGGGTGAGGTTGTAAAAGAGAAGAAAGAAGTCTACGATGGAGAGAGTACATGAGGTCCGTGTGGGTAGATGGTATTTGAGGAAGGAGGTAAGGGAGGAAGGAAGGAACAGCGCGTACCTTAGTCCGTAACTCTGAGATACCAGTCGTCCTTCCCAGACGGAGGTAGTTGCAATATTGATTTGCTCTTGCGCCGAGGGACTGGAGGGACTGGAAGCGGTAGGAGCTCTAAGCACGTTCAAGAAGGATTGCTTCATAGTTTAGGTCAGAGACATGGCAGGTTGGGGGAGTGAGATTGGTATCCAAAACAGTCGCTGGTCTATTGGGGTAAATAACTATAAACGACGATGTATCATTCTCTAAGGAAGCGCAGGAAGCCGCGAGCGATATTGACGCCATCGTGCTCAATGTTTGCGCGGTTAATGGCATCGGTAAACATCGCCTCGTCAAAGATGCCAGCCTTGTGGCGAACGTTGAGGATCTCACTGACGATGGGGCCAGTGAACTCGGGGTGGCCCTGGACAGTGATGAACTTCTTTGGTGAGTAGAAACCCTGGACGGGGCACAGCTCCGTGTATGCCAAAGACTCGGTGCCCGCCGGGTTCTCTGTTACAACATCGCGATGCATTTGGTGGATGCGCTGTGACATGTGAGTACTTGTCCACCGAAATAGAGACCGCCTTCACTCGCGCCGAGTTGAGGGACGAGAAAGTCTGGGTGGAATGCTTACCATCTTCTCCAGCTGGAAAATCTCCTTGCCCTTGGGCGTGAGGTTGACATCCACGACGGCAACCTCCCAGCCGAGGTCGCTTCTCTTAACCTCGACACCTAGTGACCGTCCGACGATCTGGTGGCCGAAGCATACTCCAATGACTCTCACGCGCCCGCTGTCGATGCACTTCTTGGTGAACTCGACCAACTTCAAGATCCACGGGTCGTTATCGAACGAGTTGTGCTTGCTTCCGGAAATGAGAATGGCGTCGATGGAGTCTAGGTCTGGGTAGACGGCATCATCGCCGACGGCGTGGTATACTGAAAGGTCGACGATGCTGTCGAGCGGCGCAGGCGGGTCGCTGGCCAAGGCGGCGGTGCGCAGGAGTGCTGTGAAGACACCGCCATACCCGCCGTATTCGGCGTTGGTCTGCGGCTGCGGTGTATCGGCCTCGAGGATGGCCAAGCGAATGCGGGGTGGTTGAGAGCCCATGTTGAGTTTGATTGACTGAGTATATGTACAAGATAAGGATCAAGATGTTGTGAGAATGAGATTCAAGATGTTTTTGCAGTATGAGACTGTGTTGTTATTTACGACGAAAGATAATGAAGCCGGAGGACAAAGCAGAAGATGAAGGAATCGTGAGAACAAAGCACGGAAGCAAGTGACAGGTGGTGGCTGCTCAGATGCCGGCGCCCCGACCGCGGTCCCGCGGCGATGGTGGGGTTCACGCGGGTCGCGGTTGAGTCAAGTGAAAGGCGCCCACCCCAAGCCACCTGAGTGCCCCGCGATCCGATAGCGGGGGAACTTGTAGCGATAAGGGACCGCGCTATGGATAAGATAGCGATAAGACACCACACCGTTGAAATCCACAAAAGTCAATTGGACCGCCCCGAAGGGACCTTACGCTGTGCAACGTTCCGACGTCATCCCCACCACCACCACCACCAACAGCTCCAAGCTGTGAGGACCGCGCCTCTTGATACTCCCCGCGGCAACCTGCATATGCAGTTCCCCATGCGTTAATACCACCAACGCTCGAAGCCTTGTTCCAACAAACCTACCTAATCCTTCTGTTTCAATGCCTCCAAGGGTCTCCCTCGGCGCTTTCCTCGCCAACGCGAGATCGGCTCTGACAGCTCCGCAACGGGCCAGTCCCTTGACATTGGTCGTCGGCAACGAATCTGCAGGTACGAGAGACACCTAAGGCTTGGCATTCCTCTATTCGTGTGTAAATAAGCTGATGATTTTATTATTCGCACCCAATAAACAGACCTCGACTCTCTCTGCTCTGCCGTCGTTTACGCCTACCTTCGCAGCCACGCTGCCCCTCACACACTCCACATCCCCATCTCGAATCTACCCCGCGATGACCTCAAGCTCCGTCCCGAGATGACGGCTGCTCTTGCGCACGCCAAGCTTAAGCCGAGCGACCTACTCACCCTCGATGAGATACCGCAAGACCTCGCCGCGAAGGACTCCAGATGGGTTCTCATCGATCAAAATGCCCTGACGGGAGACCTCGCCAAGAAGTACAGCAGCAGTGTCGTCGGCTGCGTAGACCACCACGCCGATGACAACAAGGTCCCCCAAGACACGGGTGACGAGCCGCGCGTCGTCGAGAAGTGCGGAAGCTGCGCGAGTCTGGTGGTGGAATACTGCCGCTCAGCATGGGAGGACCTCGCAAAGTCGGAGACCGGAGCGAGCGAGGTGGACGAGCACCTCGCCAGGCTGTCGCTGGCAGCAATTCTGATTGATACCACGAACCTCAAGTCCAAGGATAAGACGACGGAAAAGGACACCAGCGCAGTCTCCTTTCTTGAACGGTTTACGAGCGGACGCGACGCGTTCTTTGACGAGATATCTGCCGTTAAGGAAGACATATCCTCGCTGGGATTTCGCGACGTATTCCGGAAGGATTACAAGCAGTGGGAGGATCTCGGGGAAGGGTTTGAGGCGAGCAGCCGCCATCAGGTCATGGGCGTGTCGGCTATTGTCCAGAACCTGGATTATCTACTCGACAAGGCTGGCGGCGATGATACTGTCCTGCTGGGCGAGTTTAAGGACTGGGCCGAGGAGAAGAAGATGGATGTTGGGGTCATCATGACGACGTCGCATCGTGGTGGCAAGTTCCAGAGAGAGCTTCTCTTGTGGGCCTTCAACGAGAACGCTGTGGAATACTGCAAGAAGTTCTACCAAGCATACAAGGATGATTTGGGCCTGGAGAGCTGGGGTGATGGCAGACTCGATCAGGTTGGTGAAGGGGAGTGGAGGATGGCCTGGCACCAGAAGAGTCTGTCCAGCTCTCGCAAGCAGGTTGCGCCTATGCTACGGCAGACGATCAAGGGCGGCACCAAGCTTTGAGACAAGGAAGATGTGTTAATAGTGCGGCACTCGAGCATGAAAAATGGAGTTATCATTCGGTGGACTGCATCAACTTGGGACACGTTACGCAGGCAATCCCCATTCACTTCGAAAGGCGAAATAGACTGGTGATGGATGGCAAGCAGCTAGGTATTTGTAGACAACGACACTATTCATTTAAATATTTATCAACGTCTTCCTTTCATTGGAACCACGAGCGAACGCTTGTTGGGGTTCGATCAAGCAAGTCGTGGAGTCAACCAGAAGTGAAACTTCTGGTTGCTGCTTCATAGCTCATTGTCCACTTGAACAGGTTGATTCAATTTACAGTCACTGCTTTTCCAGGAAACGGATCTCATCATGTGGTCTCAAAGTAGACCAGTAACCATCATCATATTATGGATTATGTCATATGGTCCGGAACCGCTACATCATCATACATCATCTCAAATTTCATTGACCTTTGTCACATCCTTGGTATATCCAAAAGCACCTCATCTTATCCCGACCATGCCGCTTCAAGCAAGCTGGGCAACAATAGCATCCAGCCACTTTGCAAGTCTACACAACGTCAGTCTCTCAACTTCATCCAACAAGAGCAAAAGAACTGAAGACGGAGCTTACCTGTAACCCTGCTTGGCGACCTGCATGCTAACAGTAGGCTGCGCATTCGTCGTATACGCGCCACTGATATCCTTACCCTCCACAGCCTCACGACCATCCGGCAGGACAACAGAGCACACAAACTTGTTACTCTCCGTCGCCCACGCGAGCGCCTGCGACTCCGGGTCCTCGAGGCTCAGCCCGCCAATCCAGCACTTTGACGCCGTCTTGAAGTCGCCGGAGCTGATCTCGGTGCTGAGCTTCGAGGCCCACGACTTGGCGACGGCCAGCACGCTGCTGCCCGTGCCGGTGATGGACTGCGGGATGTTGGTGTCCCACGCGGCGTGCAGGTTCGTGCTGGACCCGTTGAACTCGACGGCGATGCCGTTGCCGCCGAGCTCGAGGTTCTCGCAGTGCAGGGGCTGGCCGATGTCGCCGGTGAAGTGGATGACCATCTTGGCGGCGATCTGGCGTTGCTCGAGCGAGAGGGCGGGCTGCTGGAGCAGGCGGTTGGTGTAGTTTGCGTGGGCGGAGACGATGCAGCCTGTGGGGCCGCAGTCGCGGTCGAGGTCGATGCCGCACGAGTGCGGGGGGTCGTCGAGGGCGTCGATGTAGTGGAAGGTGGAGGTGAAGGCGCCCTCGGTGGTGTAGCGATACGAGTCGGCCCAGCTGGCGACGTTGGCGAGGTAGTCGTCCGTGGTGTCGGCCAGGAGCTGCTGGAAGTAGGTCTTGGTCTCGGGGGCGACGAAGTTTGTGGCAATGTAGGCGATTGTCGCGTGGCCCATGGAGCCCCAGGCGAGGGCGGCCTTGGGAAGAGCGGCGGCTGCCAGGAGGGTGAGGGGGGTGAGGCGAGCCATGGCTTTGTTGCTATGGGATTGCTACCTTGTGACGGGAGTGAGAGACGAGGAGAGAGGGAGGAGGACGAGGAGGGATGGATATGAAGGGCGGGAGATGTGTCCTTGGCGAGCGGGAAGAGAGGAGAAGAATGTCACGGTGAGGGAGCGAGGCGGGTTATATGTAGCATTCTGGAGACTCGAGGTCCCTTCCGGCCCACGTGTGGCCAAGACCGGCGCGCATTAGTCCACTTCCATGATCGATGTATGTTCCATGGAGGCGGTAAAGGGCGTGAGATAGGCTGTGTGTTGGCACGGCAAGACAAGCGAGGCGCGGGAAGCAGGCCTTGGAGGCTGGGTTGGTGATGCAGCATTTCGCATGACCAGGACCCCCATCGTGTTGGCCCTCCTGCTTGTTCGGGCATCGCGAGCTTCACATAAGTACCGGGCTAAGGTTAACCTGGAGCGTCGATCTAGACTGCGGAGAGCGTTTCCTAGACGCTCATTGGTCGACAAGATCCGAGTTGCACAGCTTTGCAATCAGACATTGCCATGCTATGCCGATATCCGGGCGCGAAAGAGAGAGAGAGAGCGGAGAGTCAGAGAGTAGGAAATGTCTGCGTGTGATGGACCAGGGGCTGGGATACAACCTGCATGTTCAGACGACGCAGATTGACGGACGAATGCCATCTTACCATTACTCACCCGTGTCACCACGACTCGGCTGATTGTTCAGATGCTTCTCTCCAGCAAGTTGCGGCGGAAACGCTGGCGCATTGAAGTTGGATTACACCTGCATTAGTGCCGAGGTGAAGTGGGAATCAGAAAAAAGATAAAATAAAAATTGTGTCAATGTCAAATGATAATAAGTTAGACTCCGATCCTCCCCCGCAATCCTGCCGGGCTCACCCAGAGATAAGACGGAGCACTTCCCGATTAGGAAGGTCTGGGATTAGAGCTCGGGCGGGCTGAAAAGAATTTCATCGTCACCAACGCCAGAGGAGGCGAGTTGCAGAGTCGCATTACCCATTCGTGCAGGTCTTTAGACGAGTGAGATATTTTGTAACATGGCCGTCTATCCGTAGTTGGCGTTGTTATTACAGTATGGTACATTTGAAGTTTGCTTTTGTGTTGTGTGTTGAGTGTTGTACATGTCGAGGTGAAAGCCTCCATATCTGCCGCGTCTTCCGCAGCTTCATTGCTGAGTCGATATCACAATCGGTCAACATCGGTGAGCGCCGAGTTCCGCCATCGGACCAGAGACGCCCTTGCTTGCAGGCGCGCTATCTCGCCAAGAACATTTCCCCTGCCGTCACCCGTCCCGTTGACGTATTCCGCTTCGGATCTTAACATCTTAGCTTGGAAATCGATTCCAGGTTCCACGTGAAAGGCCTCAAGCGTTCCTTCGCAACGCCTCGAGCTCCTTGAACATCTTGACAAACTCCAACTCGACAGTCTTCTTGCCGTCGCTGGCCACTTTACTGCCGGATACCATGTGAGCGCTGATGTGTTCCGCATTAGGGTCGGCGACACGGATGCAAGCCTTGATATCGGGCCAGATCGTCTCGTCTGGCAGCACTGGCGGCTGCTCAAGAACCATCTCGGGTACACATCTCCGGAGGGCGTCGATGCTCAGAGACCTCCTGTTGATGCGCGCAAAGATGTGAAACACTTCCCGGTACAATGCTGGCCCTCTGCGTTCGCTGTATCGTGGGGGAAGACTCCAAATCTCCCAGAATTGATCCATGTTGCGTTGAATGGCATACGCTCTGAGAAGACGTACGAGTTGCGCTTCCGAGGGACAAGATTGCATGCCCTTGAGCATCACAAACTCCAAGTTACTTTGGATGCCCCGCAGCTTTCCTTGCTCAGGTCCGCCTCGCGCAGGTGATGTTGCGATCGCCTCGATGATTGTCGTGAGCATTTCGTGGTCCATGACCGGCATTTGCCGTTGGTGCATCGTCTCGATGACCTTGGTGGCGAGGTCCGCCTGGTCCTGGCCCTGATCCCCCTCCGCTGTAGGCGCCTGGAAGATCCCCCTCAAGAGCCCCAAACAATCCTCGACCTTCACTTGCTCCCCCTCCGACCGGATTTTCTCAATTCGCTGGCGATATTTATTCAGCGGGTCTGTGACAGGGCTCGAAGTTGCTGAAGGAGTAATACCTGCGTCTTTTGCGCCCACAGCCGCCTGCTCGGTGTCTGTCGAAGGCCGAGAGAGACTTGTGGAGAAGTTTCTCCTCTGCGACGTGTTTGCGTAGTTGGGTTTCCGCGCTCGGATCGTGGTCGTCGGCAAATCACCGTATCGGTTGTGATAGGAAGAGTCTTCGTCGGCCAGTTTACGTTCTTGAGCCTCGCTTCGTACGAGCTGCTGGCTCCATAGTCGTTCGAGGTCTAGTTCGTTACGCCGAGACTCGGTCATGACCTGGACAATAATGGTAGATCCAGTAGCTGGTCCACCAAAGCCAGACATCTTGCCTTGCGAATCGAAGCGTTCGCCTTCGCTGTATGTGGATCCGCTGGTACCGAGGTTGACGCAGATCCACCCAGTCGAGATTCCATCGTCGCCGCCCTTTGCAACCATGGCACTCGAGCCGAGTAGCTTTGCCTTCCTCCTCATTCTTCGTAGCTTTGTCTTGAGCTCGCCCGGACCAATCAGCCCATCCGCGTTTGCCTCGATCTTGTGGTGAAAGCGGAGCCACTTCACTAGCCGTGAAGCCGAGACGTGCAAGTGCCGCTCGCTTCGCGACGTTGCAAAGAGCATGAGAAGGTTGGGTCCCAGAGCAGGTGGAGGGTCGAGGGCGCGCAGGTCGAGGAGAGAAAGATCATCGAGTCCCATTTCTTCGTAGACATACTTCAATAGAGGCTCGAGGATAGGAGGTGGGTTGCTCGGCAGTTCGGGTAACGGTGACACATCTTCTTTCGGTGGATGTATAGGCGCCTCGACCTCGAGGAACCATGGCGTTTCTTCTTTTTCGCTGACAGGCTGGTCGTCGATGTTCTCTCCAATCTTTGCTTCAGCTTCAGGTGCCTGGGCAGGAACTTCGCCTGGCGTCTTGGGTGCCTCGGGCGGGCTCGAGAAAGCTCTTTGCAGGTTCTTAGGTCGCAGGCTTGCGGAAGTTGTGATGGCGGGAGCTCGAAGAAAGGTAGCTGAGCTGGAAGTGACAGCTCGTAACACAGTGTTGCGACACTGGAGACAGCCCAAAGCTGCAAACGCAGGTCGGGAGGCCATCTTCACTTTGGCTTGTTGCACTCCTCGGAGACTGTGGTTGAACCTGGGAGCTTCCTGTCGACAAGAATTGTTGGCGGCCAAAATTCTTGTCCTTCCAGAGCTTGGACCGTGGCGTGGGAGCGCGACAGTAAATTTTGGCGCATTACCTAATCACCCGGTAGAGTGCCCCATATTTCCGGCCCGTCGCTCCCTGAGCCGCGAACTTTGACTGACGGGAAGGTACTCTCAACGGCGTGAAATTGCACTGCAATGGCCGTGTTCGAAGGTATCAGTTCCCGATCGAAATGACCGTTGATTCATGGCTTACGGCACACCGTTTCAACTTGCCTCGTTGGAGCATATTGCAAGTAACTTGAATCTGTGCACTTTGGGTAAGGTATGGGCAGGCACAATGGTTCTTGCCTCCCACCTCTTCAGGTACGAGACGCGCGCCTGCCATGTCTGCGTACCTAAAGACATGCTTACCTAATAGATGGGGAGCCTGCACGTGCGTACGGGGTCGTACTGACGAATCAGAAGCTCAAGAATCAATAGCCAATTTGATTGGCTCTATGCCCCACCATCCCCTTTTTGAGTGGCCAGAAAATTCCATCCAACGACGTTGGCCATTCCACCCCGGCGGATGGAGTGGGACGACCCCCGATTGCCCGAGTCAAAGGCCAGGAAAAAAAGGACGGCAAAATTTTGATAGCTCGCGCCTCCTATCGACAAGCTCCCGTCCGTCCCCCCCCAAAACTTCTCCCTCCACCTAAAATCTGTTGCATCCGCCTTACTGTGTATGCGCCCCAGCATCGCAACGCATTAGGTTCATTCTCTGTACTTTGTAATATAGCCACGTTCTTTTCATACTCATTTATACTTAATGCACCGATACCTCTCCTAGATCTTCAACAGATTTCCTGTTGTTGAAACGACGTCACTTACCCCGGTCTGTCCTTTCGTCGCGTGAGCTTTCAAGATGCTCCTCAGGAACAGCCGGAGAAGTCTTTCCCTCCACCACGCAACCGTCTTCCGACCCTCTCGACCGACACCAAGATACCCATTGACGACAATAAGCGCGAGCGACAGAAGCAGGCGTCTTTTTGGCACACAGAATGATGGACGGCCAACGGCGAGAAGAGGTAGCCTCAGCGGCGGGCGGAATCTTGCCACCGCCGTAGATGACCACCAATCCATCGCGAGCTCCAACTACGACAGACTGGACAGCTCTGTTCTGTCAGCATACCAGAACGTCTCGGCTCGCCCAAGATATCACGAGCTGCGCGCCTTCGATCCCGCCTCGCCACTGGTTCTCCAAGAGAGCAACGCTCCGCAACAACCTCGGGGGAAAATAAACAACTTCGGCGTTCCTGGCGATGTGGACGAATTGTTGCCGATATTCGATGCCTGCATCCGTGTCGGCAAAGTCGATCGTGCGCAAATGGTCCTCAAGCGCTTGGCTGCTGTCCCAAGCTTCCCTGGCGAAGACTTGATTTTCCTCCACAATCGATTCATCCGAGCCTCTCTCGAGCAACTGCGCCTCCATCCCGACCGGAAACAAGCCGAGAGCCTTCACAAGTGGTACGAGTTGCACATCAACACCAGGGGCCTCCCTCAAACTGCCGAGACTATCGCTTGCATGCTCAAGGCCTCTCTCATCTCCGAACGCGATGCCAGCAGGCGTCACCGCCTGGTTACTCGCTACATGAGACTGGCACCCGGCGAGGCAGGCTTGCAAGTCTTATCGATGGCCGAGATCCTGAGCGACCAAGACCTCGCAGTCATTACGGAAATTTGCCCCATATACAACCTTGCGCCTGAAGAAGATATCTCAGCCGCTGAAGCCAATGATGAGCACGTTGCCGTTGAAGAAAGTGAAGCTTTGAGTTCCGCTTCCACAAAGCCTATGCCGCAAGTCATGGCCACACCTCAGAAAGGCTTCGGACTGAAGAGTTTAAAGCAGACTCTGAGTCTTTTCGACGAAATCCCTCAAGAATGCGACATCTCCACACTTCCCCTTCGCGAACGAAGGGAGATCCAAGCCCGTCTCGAGCGCGACTGTGTTGACGCGGCCGTAGAGCGATGGCGTGAGGAGAACGAATCTCTACAAAAGATGGGTCTCAATACTTCGGTAGCTCATGCATCACTGAACTCCCGCTTGTACGACTGGCAACTTGCACTGGAGGCGCGACTCAAGGAGGAAATGGTCAAAATCGAGAAGTCCGAGGCCGTCGCGAAGAAGACGCCTGAAGACTACGACCGATGCGTATACGGACCCTTCTTCAGACTTTCTACGCCTAGTCGTTTGGCTGCTGTCACCATTCTCAGCACCTTGAGTTCCACTGCCATCACTGGTGTCGACCGTGGCATGGGTCTCGCTACCGCCATTAGCGGCCTCGCAAAACTCACCGAGGAGGATATTCGAAGTCAACTCGCGAGCCAGAAGGTGAAGAAGGCCGATAAGAGCAGAAAGGTCGTCATGGCCAAGCCTGCGGAGGTTGCAGACGACAAATCATCAAAAGAGGTGGCCAGCAATGAATTGTTTAGCGATGAACAAGCCAGAGAAGCTGTGCTAGCCGATGCGGCCTGGCCCCCTGCGGTGAAGGCCAAGGTTGGCGCGGCCTTGATGTCTGCTCTCATCGAGACTGCCAAGATCAAAGTTGTGAGGGAACATCCCGAAACGAAGACCCTCGTTAGCCAGTTCCAGCCAGCTTTCTCTCACGCTACTCAGCTCAGGAGGGGCAAGAAGATCGGCATGATCTTGCTCAACAAGGAGCTCGTCAACATCATGAAGCGAGAACCTCAGGGAGACTTCCTCGCTAAACATCTTCCCATGGTTGTAGAGCCGGAGCCGTGGCAGGCCTTCGACAAGGGCGGCTTTCTGGAAAGTAAAGCGAGTCTTGTTCGTATTAAGCAGGGTGACAAGGACCAGAGGCTGTACAGCGAAGCAGCGATCGCCCGCGGAGACATGGACCAAGTGTTCAAGGGATTGGATGTCCTGGGCAGAACCGCTTGGCGGATCAACAATTCAGTTCTCAGCGTTATGCTCGATGTTTGGAACAGTGGCGAGGAGCTGGCAAATATCCCGGCGTTGAACCCCGATATCCCTACGCCGCCCGAGCCCGCGCCCTCCGAGGATCCCTCTGAACGCATTCTCTGGATCAGAGCCGTCAAGGCCGCCGAAAACGAGAGGGGCGGCTTGCATTCCGTTCGCTGCTTCATGAACTTCCAGCTGGAAATCGCCCGTGCTTTCAGGAACCAAACTTTCTACTTCCCTCACAACATTGACTTCCGGGGTCGTGCCTACCCACTACCGACATATCTCAACCATATGGGTGCCGACCATGTCCGTGGCATTCTTCGCTTTGCCAAGGGCAAGGAGCTCGGCGAGCAGGGTCTTAAGTGGCTCAAGGTTCACTTGTCCAACGTTTTCGGTTTCGACAAGGCCAGTCTCAACGACAGAGCGGCGTTCACCATGGACAACTTGGCCAATGTCATAGACTCAGCCACCAACCCGCTTACTGGCAACCGCTGGTGGCTCAAGGCCGAGGACCCTTGGCAATGTCTTGCAGCTTGTTTCGAGCTCAAGGCAGCGCTTGAATCCCCGGAACCAGAGAAATACGTCTCTAGCCTTCCAGTGCACCAGGACGGCACCTGCAACGGTCTTCAGCACTATGCCGCCCTCGGTGGTGACATTTGGGGCGCTCGCCAGGTCAATCTCGTTCCCGGCGATAAGCCTGCCGACGTCTACTCTGCCGTTGCCAACATTGTCAAAGACCACATCGCCAAGGACGCGGAGGGTGGCAATCCTTTCGCGAAGGCTATGGACGGAAAGATCACGAGAAAGGTGGTCAAGCAGACCGTCATGACCAACGTTTACGGTGTCACATTCGCCGGTGCCAAGAAACAGGTCTGCAAGCAGCTTGATTCGCTGTACCCCAACTTGCCGAAGGAGTGCGGCTTCGAAAACATCGTTACTGCATCCTATGTGGCTACTCTCGTCTTCAAGGCTCTCTCGTCCATGTTCCGCGGTGCTCACGACATTCAGTACTGGCTCGGTGAGATTGGCGGCAGGGTTTGCAGAGCTTTGTCCGCTGAGCAATTGGAGCGGATCGCGAATGATGGAATCGTACCCGTGCTGTCCAAGACCAAGGCTGTCGAGAATAGGACCTCAACTGACGAACTCCTGGCACAATTCCGCGCCACTATTGTCTGGACCACACCGCTACGCATGCCCATTGCCCAGCCCTACCGCAAGAGCGGAACACGAATCATCAAGACGTCCCTTCAGGATCTATCCCTCACAATCCCCGAGCGTTCCGATCCCGTACACCGCAAGAAGCAGCTGCAAGCATTCCCTCCTAACTTCATCCACTCTCTCGATGCAACGCACATGCTGCTGTCCGCGCTAGAGTGCTCCGAGCTTGGACTGGACTTTGCTGCTGTTCACGACTCCTTCTGGACCCACGCCGCTGACGTCAACACGATGAACCGTGTTCTCCGTGACGCCTTCGTCAGGATTCACGAGGAGGATGTTGTTGGCCGTCTCGCTGCTGAGTTTGAGGCTCGTTACCGTGGCTCCATCTACATGGCAAAGATCAATGTCGGAACCGATGTCGAGAAGAAGATTGCGGCCCTGAGAAAGAAGAAGAAGGTGTCGTTCAAGGATGAGCTCCTGGCTGAGCACAAAAGACAGACGCTGCTCCGCTCCGGGGACCCCGACCTGATTGCGGAGGCCAAGGAGATGGTGACACCCGCTAGCATCTTTGAGGAGATGGCGGCCACCGAAGCCCTAGTGAAGGGCGAGGACCTGAAGGCCATCGGCCTCGGTGAGATTTCAGAGGATGCGGACGAGACCGACGTCAAGATGGAGTCAGGTGCTGGCGATGAAGCCAACGACGCCGAGACATCTCATGCCGTCAATGAAGAGCTCAGCGGAGCCAGCTCCCGATTCGCCACGAAAATGCTGAAGAACATGGAAGAATCGCACTTCAAGCAACACCTTCTCGCTAAGCCCGGGAAGTCGACCTCACGTCCTAAGACGATCCAGGTCTGGCTTCCTTTGACCTTCCCCCCGATTCCCGAGAAGGGCGACTTCGACGTTCAGAGACTCAAGGAGAGCGAATACTTCTTCTCATAATTGCGTCTCTAGTCTATGCATCAGGGCGGAAGCGAGGCATACTTGCCACGCATGAAGAGGACATTTTATTGGGGAGATAGTGACTGCATATTTCTGATTGATTGCATCCGCGATGGCGTTGATGATTGTATAAAAAGGGGGCGTTTTTCTGATGGTCCCGAGGGCGGCGTTTAAAACACAAAGAAGCAAGATAACTCCCAAGAAGGTGGATTTGGGCATGTGTACGATGTTTGATAACTAGACAATTGTATAAATATGGTGGATGGGACGAAAGAGCTCTTGGCTTCAGTTGTTGATGCCAGGCGTACCTCCCACCGCACAAATAAATATTTGTAAAACAGACATTTGATTCGGTTAGATAAGGGTGAGATCCCAACACGCAGTTGAAATGCCAAACGTAAGTTAGGGCGTAGTTGTGTGTGATTGGGTGCCCGCTAAATCTGCTGAAATCGGAGCGACACTGGTTCTCGATTCTGACGATACCTACCTCATCTTGCCCAGTATTGGAGCTTTTCTTCCCACGCCGAAAAACGCGAGGTTCGAGCCTGAAAGGATCACCATGCTGTTCTCGGTAACAGCACCCTCGTCAACCGCGTCAATTGTGATTGGATCGCAGCAGCAGAGCCTGCTCCAACAGCTTGCGCCAACAGCGGTTCCTTTATCCATGTCTTTTGCTGCACGCCCACCCCCCCTCCGTTTGGTGCGTTGGTTGGCGGTAAGGATTGTTTCGCCCCTCCTCTCATTCTTTCTTCTCTCTTTCTTCATCGATCTCGCAAAAAGTATTCAGACTTAATTCCAGTGACCAGGTCTCAGTCGCCTGTTTTTTTAAAAAGATGGTCAACACGCCAGAGGCTCGGCCGGCTTCGCCTCCTGTCGCGACCTCACCCTCGGTGCCGGCCGCGGAACCCGCGACAACGGCCTCACCCCGGAGCCCACAGGACAGCTCACTACCGACGACCAACGCTCCCGCTGCAGTTGCGGAGTCGGATGCATTGGAGGCGGAGGACCCGGTGACTGTTCGTCAATGATTGAGTCTCAAAATGATCATGTGCGCTGATTATAGGACCTAGGAAACGGATGACGGCGCTTCCATCGATGACCAAATGTAAGTCTTCCTTAGTCCCTAGCGAAGACGTGTTCAGACAGATTGACGGTCGACAGCTCCTCGTACACGGCTTCCCTGGCATCGAGCGCCGTGGACTATCCCATTGAGTTTGGTCGTCGCTACCATGCCTTCCGACCCGGAGGTAAGGAGTCTTATTCGTGAATTAAAAACATACGGGTATTCTGACCATACTCGTTCCTCAGCTTACTTCCTGCCAAATGACGATGTAAGAAAAAGAACGCTGCCCGTGGCGACAAGGGTGGGAGCTAATGTTTGCAGACTGAGATGGACCGCCTGGATATGTCTCATGACCTTACACTAAGGATGCTGGGATACAAGCTGTACTTGGCACCGATTGAGAAAGAGAAAGTCAACAGAATCCTTGACATCGGAACTGGTACCGGAATTTGTGAGTCGTTGACGGACTCGGTCCTGTTTCCCGATCCAATTAGGATGACACTAACAAGATGTTAGGGGCCATGGAGATGGGTGATCTCTTTCCCAATGCGGAGGTATACAAAACTCTCGTTGTTGAGCAACTCATAGAAGCTGACCTAGGCATTCGTAGGTTTATGGAAACGATCTGAGTGCTATCCAGCCAGAATGGTGAGTTCCAGATGAACGAAGCCCATGATTACGAGCTAATGTCCGTGACCATAGGGTTCCTCCGAACGTCAAGTTTGAGATCGACGACGTCGAGAGCGACTGGATCGGCGATCGGAAGTACGACTTTATCTTCTGCCGCTACATGATCGGCTCGATCGCCGACTACCCGAAACTGATCAAGAATATCTACGACAACCTCAACCCCGGAGGTTGGGCAGAGTTCTCAGACATGAGCGGCAAGTACTACTCGCCAGACGGCAGTCTCAAGGAAGAGCACGCCACGCACAAATGGAACAACATGCTCATGGACACCATCGCTTCCATGGGCCGCGAGGCCCGTCCGGGTCCCCAGCTAGAGGGATGGGTCCGCGAAGCCGCGAATTTCCAAAACATTACGCACAGAAAATTCATCCTTCCCATCGGCCCGTGGCCAAAGGATCTTCACTACCGGGAGTTGGGGCTGGTCAACTTGACCCAGATTTTGGAAGGACTTGACGGGTTCTCCATGAGGGTGTTTTGTGGCGTGTTGGGCTGGACCAAGGTTGAGGCCGAGGTCCTGCTTGCCCAGGTGCGGAAGGAGTTGAAGGCGGTCCATACCTTCCATGCTCAGTTTGACATGTAAGTCCGATTGAAAAGTTCAGTTTGTGGACCTTGTAGCTAACAGGGTGCGTAGCCACAACGTGGTGGCTCAGAAGCCTTTTGAGGAAGATTCTTGAGATAAGGTAGTCGGCTTGAAAAATATCTGCCATGTGTGAATCGCTCGGGATAGGTCATCTTAGTCCCATCATGCATTTCCTTAAGATGATGATGCGCACGAACGTCAATGGAGCTCAAGGAAATTATTCCGACGTCGATAGCGATACAAATACAGTAATAAAGTACACAGCAGCACTCTTGCTAAACTGAACAATGGCCTTCGAAGCTATAAGATCGGTGGCTTTGTTTTCCAGGTTCTTGCATTTGTGGGGAGTACCAAGTAATACACATCCTGAGGGAGGGTGTTCCTAAGGCATAGTGACCTTGAATGCTTAAAGCTCACCTCACCTTTAAATCTTTGCGTTTTTATGCAATGGAAGAAAAAACTCTTCCAGGGGTGTGTGACAACACCATTATGGATCAAAGACGGGACTTTTGATCACAGACCACGGATATTCCCAACTTTGCCGACCCCAGAAAGTTCAAAGTAAAGTCACCAGCCACCCAGGTACCGCTAAAATCACTGATTGAGACTTCTTGACTAGTTATAAAAGGCACTCACCCTCATCGCTTGCATTTTTCTTCTTTCACAATCATTGCTCCTGTACTTCTCCCGCCATTTGCGCCTGGCAACATCAATTTCTTAAACAACCTACTTGCCTTACCTTTAGACGACCCACCTAGAACATAACACTCAGCACATTCAACTCGGAACAGCCTTATCATACCAACTGGCCAGTCTCATATGATGGACGATGCTTCGAAAGACGCCACAAGTCAGCCTTCACCCGTGTCCGAAGTCACGCAGCTTGCGTATATGCCCGATGTAGTGGTCCTCAACATCGTTGACATGCTGCTCAACGATGGCGACATTCCTGGGTATTTTGAGAGCGACGAAGAACGTTTCGATGTCTGTACCGCCGCCAACCCGGAGAGTAGGCGCAGCTGGGGAGTGCAGAACGCCACCAACTTAGCGAAAGTTTGCTTGCGGTTCTACAACATCGTCAGTCCAGCAGTCTTCAGATACGACATTCAGCATCGTTGCGCATCCTCATTGCTACTATCAGCTAAAAGAAACAACCTCGACGGTGTTTTAGCTTCACTTCGCCACGGCGCCAGTATCAATCAGACTGATCAATCGATGATGCATATCGAAGAAACGGAGATCACGGAGGAACATCGATTCGAATGCTTGTTACTTCCGGTCAAAACATCCTTGACCGCACTGCATTGGGCTGCATTGTACGGATACAAAGATCTGGTACATCACCTCCTCAAATTTGGCGCCGATGTCCATCACAGGGCCGACCTGGGCTTCTATCACTACTTTAGCTGCGACCCGTACGAAAACTGCTGGAAGGAGTCTGAAACCGATGTGGATGACCCTCATCGAGCTTTATTCTGCGCAACGAAGGCAGAATACAGGGAGTCGATAGATCGGAGCTCCGCCCAAAGCCAGAGAAAAACATTACCTTCGCCAATGGGCGCCAACCCGCTGTTCTTCGCCTTGAGAGGCAGTTTTGACAGTGAGAACCGCGCACTGTGGGAGGCAACTTCCACAAAATACTACAGATTCGGTACCGAGCCTTTTGTGGCCGACGACACAAGTGGCTCACGTCTCGATATTGTCAAGACTTTGATCAAGGCCGGATCATCCCTGGTCACTCGCGAGAAAGACAAAGTCCATGCTCTACACCAAGCCTGTGCCTATGGAGATGTTGACGTGGCTCGTTTTCTCTTAGAAGAAGTAGGAGTCGATCCCAATACTGAGGATTCAAAAGGCGACACTCCTCTTCACTACGTGGCTGCCAGTCAGCAATACCCATGCTATGCCTGCATTGAAAGCAGCCACGAACCCAGGCGACGTACGCAAGAGATTGTGAACCTACTCATCGATGGAGGAGCAAATCTTGATTCCAAGAATATCGACGGAAAAAAACCCACTGATTGCGGCTTGCTTTCCATTTACGACAACGAGGTAGAGAGAGAGGTGCTTGATCCATTGGTATTGTGCGCTTGACCACCTACGCAATGTTTCTTGCCATCGAGCGAGCACCAAACTCTGCAGACAAGACGTCAAATGAATAGAGGCAAATAAAAAAAACCTACTTAAACTAAAGCACTTGGTAATTGGGCCCTAAAGATTTATTTGTATGTGATCTCACCAACACAAAGTGGCGCAATGCACAAATTCCGATGTCTCTGCAATGATAGAAACAAACACTTTCCTGCTGATAGAGCAAGGGAGCGGCCTGATTCATTGCAGGATGAATTTGATGTCAAACTAGCACCTTGAAGAACTGTCACGGCCTTCTGCAGTTCCACCGTTGCAGTGCTCAATGAGATACCAGAAGTACGTAAGTAGGCAGACAAAGCTGCCATCGGTGAGTTACCACACTAAAGCGTCAACAAAGGACAATGTTCAATGCCGCGTGTTGAAATACTTTGGAGACTATGGATTGCCAGCGACTGAAGTTATGAAGGACGAGAAATCTTTGGAAGCTAGCTTGCCCTGGATTGGTGTATGCGTTCTCAGTGTTGAAGTAGAACCTAGAAATAGCTTTCGTAAAACTGTCCACTTATTTCACAACATAGAATGCCTTGGAACTCTAAGCACACAATAAGTTGATTGCAGCAAATGATAGGAGCTTTCTTTGACGATTGTGTTAGGCAAGCTAGGTGGGGTCAGTAGGAAGACGACATGTCTTGCAAGCAAACCACTTGGCTGAAAGGGCCTTCGTAACCTTCTAGAAGTGAAAGAAATCAGGAAAACACCTTTCCGCCTAGGCGATCAGAAATCTGAAATCTGAAGACTGATTCTAGGTTATTAAGAGGAACAGTTCTCCCACTTTGCTCTCAGACACACCAACTCTTAATGCCAGGAATCAACAAGCTATCAATCTGATCTGATAACCAGAAACAGAAAGCGAGCTCAACTTTTCCACAATCCCTCACACATATCATCTTGATTAACACATTGTCGTGTCTTCTCACTATCTCATTACATTCCTATCATTCCATCTTTCCATCTTGTCATCTCATTATCAACTTCCCTTATCGTCCCCTCCATCTGTGCTCTCTCAGTCCTGAATTCAAGGACGAATACGACAAGATGCCCCAGGGGCAGGGTACAAGCGGCACCGTGCTCGACCCTGATAAGCGCTTTGTTGGCCACGAGAATGCCTTTGCGATTCGCCAACGCCATTTGGCGTACCGAACTGCAAGCCTTTTTCTAATGCACACCAATTCAATCAACCCCGAGCATGGAAAGTACACCACGTACTCCCATGTAGACGATCTGCCTCGGCTCCAGACATCCCAAGTTCAGACGCCACATGAGGTGAAGTTAACTTGCGACACCTTCATCTACTTGCAGAATCTCACCCCATTGCTCATCAGAGATACCGAGATCATCTCTTTAACCCCTGTGTGTTCTTTCAACACCACCCTGAAGCCGCGTGAGGATGTAAACCCTTATGTTCGGCCGGATTCGAAGCCTTGGGTTGAAGTGCCTTCCACGCAACCTCATCTCAAGAAAATCTTGATCTCAAGTAATCCGGATTGGGCCAATCATCGGATCCAGACCGCTCACGACAGGACATATTGGCCCTCTTTGGACGTCACCCTCGATCGTGCGACGCCTCTAGTCGACATGCCGAAATGGCTGGGAGGCGAGCTCGGCCCAGCTGCTACTCTGCAACATCTTCTGCCTAAGGAGCCAACACGTCAGGAATGGCGTTCAGCATTCACCATCGACGTCCACTGCAGAACTGTGTTTCATCTGCTCGAGCGGCTTCACTTGGCGGCGGCCCAAAAGCTCGATCAATCTGTTGAGGAGTCCATGGTCACACTGCACGACTACGTCACGTTGACCAGTCTGAAAAAAATCAACAGTCGATGGGCATTCGGATTCGGAAAGAGGAACTTCGGCAGCATCTTCAAGACAAGGATCGTTGAGATCGATCATGACTTCATCCGTTTGCCCTTTCATGATACGCACTTGAAACAGAACGTCCTTCCTGCCGGACGCAGAAGAATCGACTCTCCTATGCAGATCAGAACTATGGAGGCAATCTATCAACAGTTACCAGCGTGGAAGCGAGATAAAGTCCCTCTCGACATCGACGCCAAAATCGCGTCTGGCCGGTCCTACCTTCCTGAATGGAAACACAGTGATCTCAACATTCTGCCAGGTTCTACCTTCGGATCATCGGGAAGGACAGCCGGATACGACGAGTTGGGCCGCCTGGAATTCCAGAGAATCTTTTCCTCGCTTTCCCGCGCCTTCGAACACTACACCGAGAATACCCGAAAGTCATACATTGTGATCAAGTTACTCTTCGCTAAAGAAGGAAGACTGCCACCCACCTACCATGACAGAGGACTAGCCCTGAGCAAAGATTTGCGCAATCTCCAGATGGTCCTGCTGCTTCTGAGTCAGGTGAAGCTACATTTCGGGGACATCTTACGGTCGCATCTCGTGTGGCTCAGCCAAACAAAGGCCGACGAAACCCAACATGTGTTCAAGGATAAGGAAAGCTTTCGAGACCACGTCGACCGCGCAGTATCGGGCAAGAAGCCCAAAGTCAGGGCTATCCGAGCGTATCTTGGTGCCGGCGAAGGTGTCACTTTCGGGGAACACCTGACCATCGATCGAAATCAACAAAATCGCTGGGTGGCAGAGAGGCAGAAGATGATGGCTCAGTCCAAATTCTCGGCGGACACGAAAGGAAAAGGGCTTCCTTCGACGCCTGGCCGTGGCTCTCGCAATTATTCAACGGGGAATACATCACAAGCAACGTTGATCGAGGAACAGATGAGCCAGCTTCGCCTCGATGAAGACCCATCTAAGAAGTTCAGGGGACCGGATGAACCTGAAGATCCCATCGATCCGGAGACTCTCGCAGTGGAAAGAGAACGGTTCGACAGAGGCTGGGTGCCGGCGGCGGAATCCTATATCGGCATCGTCTGCCGATATCAGGATGCTTTGAGGACGATCATGGCTGAATTAGGAGCCGACTTTCTGTCTTTCTTCTATGGTGCTCGCTCTGAAGCCGAGGAAGGTCCCGAAATCCTCATGGTCCACGCAGAGCCATGGTATAAAGACTCTAGCGTCCTCAATTTCAAAGAATTCTTCAGCAAGTTCCCGAAGACAAATGGCGATCGTTGGTCAGAGCAAGAGTTGTTGACCATGGAGGACAACATGATGGCTCGCGTCTACGGTCCCAAGAGAAAGGACTGGCCGCCCAAAGATAAGTTGACGTACAACGGAACATGGCACGCAGAGACTATTGTGCTATCTCTGCATCACTTGGCGACGGAGTTGTTTGAGCGGATGGACCAGACTCTTAAGCGCGAATCCACGGGATCAGCCCTCTTTGAAAGTCATCTCCTCCCCAAGTTACAGGTGCTCGGGAATTTCCTTAACCTCTCATCTGTTCTAGCTGTTTCGAAGAGATGTTGCCCCAGCTGCAACATGATGGTAGAAGAGACTGAGGCCAGCCGCAAGATGCAGATTCTCCGCCCTGGTGATCACTCGGATTGGTTCAGCACCTCTCTACCCCCATGGCTTCCAGAGAAAGTCTTTTCCAAGATGGAGGCTCGAATCTTTGAAGAGGTGTCAAGAAGATTGGCAACGCCCTTATCGGAAACCGAACTTCCAAGGTCTGGCAGCAGCGGAGGATCGGGACCGGCGCAAAGTATCCCCGATGCCCCTAGCCGCGATCACATGTTCGATGTCATGGTCTTGAATTGGAGGTCACTAGTCCGGGGGTCTCCAGCTTCGTCTGTAGCGCCGTCTTCTCCAAAATTGGGTATAGCCGATGCCCTGGCTAGAGGAGGAGGTGGAGAAGGATGGGGATTCGGATCCAGAGGCTCGACTAACAACAATCGCAACAACAGAGGAAGTGGGAGTTCGCGGGGAGGCGGTAGCTCTCGTGGTATCAGCTTCCGAGGAAGAGGAAGTGGTCCGGGAGTCGCCTCGCGCGGAGGTAGCTCACAAGGAAGCAGCTCACGAGGAGGCGGTAGTGCTCGTGGGAGCGGAAGTGATAGAGGCAGGGGTGGACCGTCTGGACGTGGAGCTGGCTGGATTCAAGCCGGAAAGCGTGAGCCATCGACGACAGTCCCAAGGGAGTCTGACCCTCCATCCCCGAAGAAGCCCAAGTGGTGATGTACTTAGTATGAAAGTGAGCGTTGTCGGGTTCAAGAATTGGGTGGGAGCGGGTTGAAGGGTTGTTTGATGTCATTTTCTGATGGCTTGGTGTTGCTCAAGAGGTTCGGCCTGTTACCTCGATAGTTAGTTGTCCTCGGGTAGGTTTGCCGTTTCCTACCCCAAATGTACGTGACGAATGTCAGGGACCGAAAGAGAAAAAAAAAAGAAAAAGAACAGAAACGACTCGTTCTGGAAGAAAGCATTGCAATTCGAGAACGATATCACCTGCACGTGTAGTCGATGATCCCTCTCCAACTTGAGTCACTGACCTTCGCAATGTAGAAAGCATGGACTTTATCTAATGATTTGATGAGTGTGTCCTGCAAAAGGTTCTCCGAAGCGCCAGGACATGTGATTAGTGGTAGTGGAAGTCAATATCAAACCTTTCCTCTCCGGAATTATCAAAGTCGAGGCAACCTTGACCTCGACATTGGTCTCAACTTCCACAGGGCGGGAGGAAGATATTCGATTGGAAAGGAGAGCTTCACAAGCGATATATACTGTAAAATGGGGATAGTGACTTTCGATGCACAAATTCCACAGGCTTTAAATCTCGCAGAAAGAATTTGATTTATTGAACGCAGTGAGAACATTGACGTAAATATTCTGTGAGAGTTGCTAAATCTGAATCAGTAGTTGAATTGGAGCAGCACGCCGATTTGTTAGGTTCTCTGAAGGCCACACCACGGAGCTTTAAGGCACTAAAAGGATGCGTCATCTCTATGCTCTTAGTCTAGTGCATCCTCGAATCCAATATTGGGACTGCAAGAAGACACCACTGCAGACTGAGTGCCATGGATTAGTTGGGTCGATAACAACGAGGTCGAATCTCCTCAAGAGCTAGAAAGAACAATTGTTAGCATGCGGCTTCGTAACTATTGGGTACGAAAGATACAGAATTTGAATGACTTACTTCCACGAAGACCTTGTTCAGCTCCATCAAAGCCACGTTTCGACCCAAGCACTGCCAGCGACCGTACCCAAAGACAAGCTCTAGCGTACCTTCCATCAAGCGCAGCCTTTCAACGTCAGATTCTAGCCATCGTTCTGGCCGAAAAACGTGGGAGTCCTGACCCCAGATATCCTGCCTGCGGAAGATTCCCCATGCACAGTACCCGATACGGGTACCTTCTGGAAGATGAACACCCTTGAAGTCATCGCCGGCTCCTCCATTCGAGACTTCCTTTGACATTTGGCCGACTACTGGTGGAAATATACGAAGACCCTCCTTGATGACGGCCTGCAAGTATGACATCTCGCGAGCCTCTGCATCGGAGACGATGGGCCATGACAGCTTGGCAGCGTCGATTTCGGCCCGGAGTGTAGAGGTTACCTGAGGATTTGTGATTATGTGAAGGATAGTAGCCCGAATGGCGGTCGCGGTAGTATCAGAACCAGCTAGTCTGCTCAATATTAGGGGAATTGCCACGATCGCCTCACGAGTGTTGGATCTTACAACTGCATAAGAATCTCCGACTCAGCCTCAGCTTGTGTAAGTCCTCGCGCGACAAATGATCCAAGCATATCTTTTTGGACCTTCTTGTTTGGACCGAAACGCTCTGATGCAACTTTCTTGGCAATGCTAGACCCGGCGAAGAATGCCAAATGTGAGCAGAGGCGACGTGTAAAAGTGGCTGCATGGGCAGCAAGTTTTTCGGAAGAGCATGTAACTTGAACTTACCCCATTGTCTTTCCCACACCGATTGCATCTTTTTCGGAAGGCATCATGCTCCTGAAAATAGGCGAAGAGAGGAGTGCGAGAAGCCATGGCAGAACACTCGTCACGAGAATCGTTGGCATGTTTTGCTCCATGGTCTTGATGTACTCGTGGACATCCGAATCAGTTGCCAAGTCTCCAAATGGCTCACCGAAAGCCAGGTCAGAGATGACATCGAGGGTGAAGTATTGCGCCTTGGCTCCAAAGTCAAAAGCTTCGTCGCGAGAAGCATACTTCTCAATCAAGCCGATGAGTCGGAGGACGTTTTGATCAATTTTGGCTTCGAGATCTTCGACTTCTTTACCCGAGTACTATCTATCATCTTAGTTCACTGTGCCTCTCTCTTATACATTAAGCATTTATGCAATTGCTTACACCTGCGGCCATTTTTGACCGGAGTTTATTATGCAGCTCATCATCTCGGGTGGATAAGACATTGTCTTGGCCAGGCTTGAGTCGCATTCCATCATACCAATTAGATCGCTTGTAAGTAGTCCGCACATTAAGCATGCGCTTCATGAGATCTGGATCGCTGGTGATGAGATCATTCGGCCCGACACGAACTATTGACCCTATCCGGCAAAGATGGAAAACGGTTATTTTTGACAAGCGCTTTAGCGCAGGCTAAGGGGTTGAAGTATAAAACACACCATATTTCTCGCACGCCTCATAAAAGTCGAGGTGCGTCCTACCGCCGCCGACCGCGCGAACGAGCCACCATTTCGAGAATCCGGCGCTCGGTGGCCCCTTGATGTGCCGAAGCCGTAAGTATTGGCGAGCGATGGATACGACGCTGTACGCGATAAAGGCCGAGACTGCGATGCTGGCGTATGCGAGGTATTCCCGACTCATGGTCGCACTCGAGCCCACGAGGAACCGATTCGTGTATGAAAAGGTTGAATCATGGGATTGTGAATGTGGATAAGAGGAGGAAACAGTGTCTCGGGCCACACATGGGAAGGGGGAAAAAAGAAAGTCTGAGAGGTCCTGAGACGAACTGCCTTCTCGGTCAAGGATGCCGCGGCACGGTGGAGGGCACGGGGAGCCTGGGAGGAGCTGGGGAATATTTTGACCGAGAGGACTGCATCGATACGACGGTCAAATCCTTCAATGGCTCTGCAATAGCAATGCAATAGCAGCGAACATGACGCCGAAATGTTACCAAAGTTTCTGACGAGTTGACGACCCATGGCGATATCATTGTCGGTTCGGGGCCTCTGCCCAATAGCGTCTACACTTGCGACGGGTCTGGACCCCCTAGTCTTTAGGTGGCTTAGATGATTGACACGGCAGACTCGGGAATGCAACCTTCCCGCACGGAGCAGGGGCCGGCGTTACGGGGTTTCGATCCAATGAGATTGTTGCCGTGTTTTGCAATGCCCTGCTATCCCTCTCCTCCTCCTCAATCGCATCGGCAATGACCAATGCCAACGGATGCGTCTAGCGGGGGTATGATGCAACGTTTAACGGGCACGGCTTTGCCCGGGGCGGATTGCCAGAAGGAGGAGAAAGAAGGAGAGAGGGGGCAAGCGGTGAGGTCGCATCTCCTGATCTGCACCGTTAGATGCCATCTGCTGGTTCATTACGAGAGGCACAGCCCAACCGTCCAATTAGACTCTGCCTAATCTTCGATCTGGCGATTAAGGAAGCTTGTGGCTTTTATTTTTCTGGAGATTCTTCTGCCCTTCACATTTTTTTCGCGTTTCACAACTTTTCTTCAATTGCACATGTTGGCTTGATTCCCGTTGACTTTTGAATTGACACCCCATTAAAAGGGTGTCATCGTTCGATATCTTCTTGAGCCTCGACCCTCCGAGGCTCCAACAGGTTTAAACATGGCGGATCCAGTACCGGCGGAAGCCGGCCCGCTCGAAGCAGACGTCAGTTCGGCGACCTTTTCACGTATCTGCCTACGCTAGGCGGACCTTGATGCTGATTCTTTTCGATAGAATGGAGAGGAGAACGACAATACCAATGATGACAGCGACTCGGCCATGGGAGTGGTGAGTAGTGCTACCTCGGCCTAGCGGTGCAATGTTACGCGTAAAGCTAATTCGTGTTGCAGTCTGTGCTCGGGTCATCTGCATCCATGACAAGCAGTATCATGCGTTACCGCGAAGAAAATGGGAGGACATACCACGCCTATCGAGAAGGCAGTAAGTGATTCAAAGCTCTTCATCTTGGTAGGATCTCACAGGTTTCATTGTACTGACCATGGCTTTTGCTTAGGATATGTTTTGCCGAATGACGCGGTAAGTGGTCTTTAGCAGCTTAACCGCCCTTCTCCAACCTCAGCTGGGAACTAACGCGTCTCCTATCTGGAATCGCAGGTCGAAAACGACAGGCTTGGTAAGTGACATAGAATTTTTTTTCTCTCGTCAAAAAGATGCTCATGCCTGCGTAATAGACCTACAACATCATTTATACACACTTACCTTTGATGGAAAGCTGTTTGTATCGCCAGCTGGCCGAGACAAGCCTTTAAAGAGAGTATTAGATGCTGGAACCGGGACTGGAATTTGGGCAATGGACTTTGGTAAGATAGCTGTATCCGCGAACTTAATGACTCAAAATAGCTAATGCCCTCTTCCTGACAGCCGACGATCATCAAGAGACACTGGTAAGCTCGCCCAGAGCCCAGTAATACCTTGTCAGGCAATAGCTAAAGACTGGCAGATAACCGGTGTCGATCTCAGCCCAATACAACCGCCATTGTAAGTACCATCGGAACAACAATCCTGCAAATCAAGATTTTTCGACGCGCTGATTTACTAACCAATGTTCAGTGTACCTCCCAACGTGACATTCTACATCGACGACCTAGAAGATGACTGGACATACTCCTACAAGTTCGATTTCGTCTTTGGCCGAATGCTCACAGGTTCCATAGCAGACTGGCCAAGATTTATCCGCCAAAGCTATGAGTAAGTTCTTACTCGCTGCACCCGGGCTTTAACACTGAATATGTACGCCTCCGCGGCTCCGCCTTCTTGTCTGACGGTATATAATAGATACCTCGAGCCCGGAGGCTGGATAGAGTTGTCCGACATCCTCCTAGATCTCCAAAGCGACGACGGAACAGTCAGCCCCGAATGCGCGACCCAAAAGTGGGCAGGGCACATGCTCGAAGCGGCAGCGATATGGAAGCGACCGCTGGACAGCTGCAAATTCTACAAGGAGCAGCTCGCAGAAGCGGGGTTCACCAATATTGAGGAAAAGATTTACAAGTGGCCGTCGAACCCCTGGCCAAAGGATCCAAAGTACAAAGAGCTAGGTAAAGGCGCTTCCTGATCAACCCGTACTCGTGACATAGGATACAAATGCTGACTGAATCGCTTTCCGAAGGCGTGTGGACGTACGAAAACCTAGGAAACGGCTTGTCCGGACTTAGCTTGGCTCTTTTCACTAGGGCGTTAGGTTGGTCGGCGGAGCAGCTTGAGGTCTTCTTGGTGGATGCTAGGAAAGATATGAGAGACAGGTCCATACACGGATGGTGGCCAGTGTAAGCAACCATCTTTTCCCTTGTTGGAAGATCGAAGTCCAGCTGACAGTATCTCAGATATGTGGTTTACGCACAAAAGCCGGAATGAAGTCAAAAGCGACCGAGTGGCGAACGCATCGGATGGAACGACAGAACACATGAGCACAACGAATATAGTTAACCCGCGCCGGAACGCAGACATGATATCTTGTCCTGAGAACAAGCAGGTCTCTAGAAGATTCACATAATTCATTCAACGACCAGGATTGTCATCTGAAATACAAGATCTCTGTTGAAGCTCTCTCGTTATCGTTCAGAGTGAGGCGATACCATACTTTTCCTTGATGATATCCGCAATCTGCAATGAAGTTAGTAATCGCGTACTAAACCGCTTCCGAGGCCGTTCTTACCTTTTCTCCAGATGCGTAAGTCGTTGCCGTCGGCGCAGCAGTCAACACCATGGGCCAATAACTAACATCAATAACCCTCAACCCCTTAACCCCATAAACCTGCATCTCCGTATCCACCACACCTCCTTTATCCTTGGGAACCATAGCCGCAGTACAACACGAATGGGCATTCGAAGGTGACATGTTCGCCGCCAATAATGTCTTCATCTCTTCCTTGGAAGCGGTATCATACGGCGCCGCCATCTTGGGCCCAAGAATCTTCATCGCCGGCGCAGACATGATCTCCTTCCCCTTCTCAAACAGCGCCACAGCGAGGTCGAAGTCAACGGGATCAGAAGCAGTGCGAAAGTCAATGACGGGTTGCTGCAGCGGATCCGTGGAGTTGATCTTCACCGACCCGCGGCTCAGCGCCCGGAGGAAGTAGAGCGTGATACTATTGCCGGTGCCCCAGTGGACCATGCCGAGGGGCACGTCTTGTCCTGCGAGCTGGTCGAGAACGATTTCCCGCTGCTTCTTGTAGCCTTCTTGAACGGATGCAGGGGTACCTGGAGCAAGATACTCGATGGGGTCGTGGGACTTCGCAGTGGCGAGAATGTCACGCCAGGATGAGGTTGTGTTGGCTAGCGGCGGCACGGCTAGGTTTGTGCTCAGGGTTCTGACGATGGTGTACGCTCCCTGCTTTTGGGCATT
This sequence comes from Colletotrichum simmondsii, assembly GCA_001563135.1. NCBI lineage: Eukaryota > Fungi > Ascomycota > Sordariomycetes > Glomerellales > Glomerellaceae > Colletotrichum > Colletotrichum simmondsii. The sequence continues at coordinate 22,666 of JFBX01000628.1, read as the reverse complement.
GTAAAGGGCGCGTTGTTCGGCATCGTATGTTTTGTTGGTGTCTAGAGCTCCAGAATTGGGGAAAATATTGTTTTCAACTGCGTCGTTCTCTTCAGTCACTGTACTTTTGCTGTCGAATCGGAATGGTACCAACATGCGAAGGGGACCTTGAGTTCACCCTGATCCATAAAGTTCTCACCGACTCCAGGCAAATCAGCAACGGTGTCGATTCCAAAGGTCTTCAAGAACTCCTTCGACCCGATGCCAGAAAGCTGTAGAATCTGTGGTGTATGGAGCGCCCCAGCTGCCAGAAGGACCTCCTTCTTTGTGAAGACCTTGAGGCGCTCACCTCCAGCTGAAGGCAAGTACTCGAGACCAACGGCCCGCTTCCCCTTGAATAGGATCTTGGATACAGTGTGTTCAGCCAAGATGTGGTAGTTGGGACGGGAGTCTTTGACGCGTTGGTAATGGTTGATCCGCGCGTGGCTCCGGGTCCGGGTTGTTGCGTCGGCGAGGGTGGGGAAGTTGAAGAGACCGACGGCCCGGTCGCCGCCATTGGGGTCCGGGGAAGGGGTGAGGCCGCTTTGTAGAGCGGCTTGCCAGAAGTTTGCTACGCGATTTTAGTCGAAGTTTCGTGCCGGAAAACCAATCCTCTTTGTATTGAGCTACATACCAGCACCGGGGAAGTAATAATTGGGATACGAGGCACGGACAGGTCCGTTGTGGCCGTGAGCCGACTCTACCCACGAGATGTTGGCAGCGTCAGCAAAGTCTTGAGGCGGGGTCGTGAAATTCTCGCTCTAGAAAAGGCGTGGTCAGCATTCAGAATTCTATGCTGAATGTACGTCCAGATGGAACTCACCTTCCGAAAGTACGGCAACAGGTCATCCCATCCCCAGCCTTTGGCACCCAGCTTCTCCCAGGCCGCATACTCTGACTTTCCACCACGCACAAAGACCATGCCGTTGACGACCGAGCCGCCACCGACTACTCGACCGGCAGGCACCGGGAAGACGCGGTTGTTCAGCGCAGACTGTGGTGCGCTGTTCAAGTTGGGCCAAAGGTACGGAACAGGGAAGAATGCACCTGGGACGAGGACGCTGTCTTCATCCTTGTCGAAAGGCCCGGTCTCGATGACTAGGACTTTGACTATATCACATGCATTAGGTGGAGGATCCACGTCTGAGGTAGATGGAGTATGACACGGTCTCTACTTACTGCTTGGGTCTTCGGTCAGCCGATCAGCAACGGTAAGACCCGAGACGCCTCCGCCGGCAATGACGAAGTCATAATCAGTCACGGCAACCGCATCTCGCGAGGCAATTGTGGCGTAGCGAGGGACCTGTAGTGCTAGTGAAGATGAGCTGAACGCCAGCAGTGCCAGAATGGCCTTTGCGGGTGTTGTGAGAATACTAGGCATCTGGACTACTAGACTCAGACGAGGTTGAACGGGTTTCTTGAGGAGGTGAAGGGACAACAACAGAGAAGAGCCGACGAAGAAGGAGCACGCCGAAGACTCTCTTTAAAGACGAGCTTCTCGTCAACGAGAATGGCAACGATCTCGCCATTGTCGCGATGCGGAAGCCCTGTACGTGCATATGCCAGTAAGCTGAAGTCTAAACGATGTTGCATTGGAGTAACTCAAGCCGGGAAAAGTCGCAGGAACGCCAATCGGAATGTGCTGCGTGAGCTAGTTTCTAAGAACGATGGGGATGCTTAAGCCTAGAATAGCGCTTGTTTGCTTTATTTTGTAGAGGTAACGAATTGAAGTCGATCCTCAAATGACTATAGAGGGAATGACTGCATTCAAGTCGGGTTGTTTCGTGCGGGGAAGGGCTCAAAGTGCGGTATAACCGGGGGCTGGTACAGACGCAAGTAAGCAGTTGCTACGTCAAGTCAGTCTTGGCATAGTCTTCGTGATAGAGAAGTGGCCGTTATGGTTAAGCGCAGACATAATTAGACAGTGTGAAGGTTGATTGTGAATTGGGAAGAATATTAAATTACGACTATATCTTTCTGTGAATGGTATCTCTAACCACGATCTCTAAGTGAAGACTCGACTCATCGTGCCTCGTACAGGGTTCCGGATATCCATGAATCAATTACGTGAAATCATTACATCGAAGTCTTGGTACATCCAAACTCGATCCTTAAATCTTGCTAGGCAGGTTGTCATTGTTCTCCGCAGGGCGAATCTGAACGTCGTCAACCGCAAGAGTTTGCTGGTCGTTCAACTTGGGGTTCCTCAGGAGGAAGGCGAACGCGATAAGAGGGACCGTCAAGCAGATACCGGTAATGGTAAGAAGACGTTGAACGTGCTGGTACGAGTCGATGATGGCCGCGCGCTCGGGGGTTCCAACGGGGTACTCAGCGATGGCAACAAAAGGTTGGGCGTATGTTACGGTAGCCAGAGAGTCATTGCCGAAGGATGCAAGGTTCTCTTGAAGGACGGAGGGCAGAACCTGAGTCCAAATAGCGCCAGATACTGTGTTGCCGAAGGCAGATCCAATGTTATAAGTGGAGAGGTAAAGACCGGTCATGATTGCAAGGTGCTCGTGCTTCAGAGTGGTCTGGAGCGAGGCTTGCGCAGGATAGGGGAACATGCCACCTGCAATACCGAGAAGGACCTGGGCACCGATGACACCGCTTTGCCCGGCGGAGGTGGGAGAACCACGGTAGTGGATCAACAGACCGAAAGCGACCATGAAGAGCATGGTACCAGCGATGATAAAGTATTTGAGGCGGCGGACCTTGAAGACGATGAAGCCCAGGATGAAGCCGGTGATGACACTGCAGAAGGAGTAGAGCGACGTGATCCGGGTAGCGGACGCAATGCTGAAGTCGAAAGCAACGATACAGACAGTGTAGAGGTAGTCTCCCTGCATGTACCAAGCCCAGTTGAGACCCAGTGCAATACCGAGAGGGGCCAGGGTACCACGGTCGCGCATCAACTTGAAGGGAACGAGAGGGTGCTTGGCCTTCATCTCCCACACAGCGAAGACCGGGATGCAAAGGATACCGATGACGAGGGGGGCGATGACGTGAGCCTCGCGCCACGTTGTCGAGAAGCCACCGGCAATGGTAAGAGGAACCAAAATCAGGGCGAAGATGGCAATAACCAGGATGATACCGATGACATCGAGCTGCCAGAACAGCTCAATGAGGAACTTCTTGGGGCCGAGCATACGGAAAGGAGATGAGTAAGAGTCGAGCAGTCCCTGCTTCCTAGCGCGGCGGCCGACAATGGACAGGCTGATGATGAGGGGGAGGGCACAAACAGGGTAGATGATACACCACATGCCGATACCCCACTGCCAGGTGCTTTCGCCGAGAACCTTGGCGGAGATGTTACCGCTGACCCAGGTGTTGATGATGAAAGGAAGCGCAGGAATGTAACTGAACAGCAGACGAGCACGGGTGGAGGTAATATCGGCGATGATAACCTCGACAAGCAGCATGATCATGGTGTAGCCAACTTGGTAGATAACGGCGCCGGCGGCGAAGGCCTTGACCTCCGTGGCGCAGGCTTCGACGATGGTACCAACGACGTAGAAGATAACAGAGACGCAGATGAGCTCGACACGACCAAAGACATCGGCAATCTTGGCGGATGTGGGCTGGGCAGCAGCAGCGATGACGGAGCGAAGGACGTTGACGGTAGCCAGAAGGGAGTGCGTAGCGTAGCTGCTCGTGGCGGTGGGTTGGTAGGCGTAGCGGAGGGTTCCATCGAGACCGTAGGCGTAGGCGACTAGGAAGACGCCGAAGAAGATGAAGTAGCGGTCGGTAGTGGTGATGGCGGCAGAGAGAGCCTCGATTCTCGCAACACCAGGCGACTTTTCGCCGTAGATGTTGTTGGACTCATACGTGGGAGGAGGAGGGCTGTTTTGGGAGAGAGGAGCACTCTTCTCTGTCGAGGTGAGATCGGCTGTGGGCGAGACGATATCCGAAGGAGACTCAGTCTCCTTCTTACGACCAAGGAGACCCATCTTGAGTGATTACAATACCCAGATGAGATGGATGATGAGAGGGCCTGGGATGAAAGTTAGTACGAGAACAGAGAGTTTTCGCGAGAGAGTTGTAGTCTAGATGAAGTTGAACTTCGCAAGATCCCCGGATGAAGTCGGCGAAACTCCACTTCCGCGCCGACAACCTTGAGGGACCTGGCGGGAGGTGACGTTGAAGGACGGCGGCACTTACTCGGGAAGGAGTCGGGGCTCCGGTGACGTCTTGCGGTCTGTGGCAAGAGCTGCGACACACCGAAGGTCAATGCGCCGAGGTGAGCGTTGACCGAGAAGGTGAGGAATTCGGGGCCTAGGTGAAGGTCGCGTCTCTGAGTTTCGAGTCTGCTCAATTGCACAGAGCACACTGCGCAACTATTTGTTCGCAGGCAAGAAGAGCAACGAGGCGAAGTCGAGCTGATGACCTGACCGGGGATGGAATGAATTAAGAGGGAGAAAATTCAGAGAGGGGATCCGCCTGCAGGGACGACAGGGAGGACGAGGTGGTGAGGTTACATCCAGGGCCCTTTTTAACTTTCCAGACATGGCGAATAGAGCTTTATCAATGTCTCTCAGGCTCGTAGGCAGCCTGCACGCTGCCCAATCAAGGCCGCTCCGTCCATCTCTGCCCATCGGAGCCATTTCGGTGGGCAGCTAGAGACTGAGAACCTACGGGGAGGGGGCGAACCACTGGGCCAGTCGATCCAGCCTGACGCAGCCTGCGCTAGCCGTGATGATTTTTTTCGCATCTTGTTAGTTAACAGACTAGCGCCCTTTCGATCCCTGGCCCTGGGTCTTCAAGCCTCGGAGTTGAAGTCCTTGAATGTATCCAGCACTCCAGGTTGGTGGCGTGAAACTTGGTGGTGTCGGGATCAAGGACTCGAGCCATCAGAGAATTTTTTATCAGATCCATCTTATCTGATTTAGCGTGCGCCTTTCGCACCACAAACCGCTGCGATCGATACCGCAAACGGTAACGTCCTCCAAGCCGTCGTGGCGCATTCCTTGATCCGCCCACCCATTCCTCGGCACGAAAGTTGCCAAGACAGAGGGTTTGTGTTGGTCTTTCTCTCTTGTCTCATTCTCAGTCATCATCTCTTCTTCACTTGTGAAAAAGTACCGCCGCCAAAGAGAGGACGTCAGCAGAACATCTGCTTGACTCGATCAGGCTACCCGCAGCCACCATCAACGACCTCGGCGCACTTTTGTTGCAAGAGATCTTCTAACTCCAGTCTCCCAGGCCCATCTGACGGCTACAGCGTTGCTACCTCGGCGTGCGCACTATTTTGACGAGCAATTATTGCAACAAGCGTTAGGATCCTATTCCCAGTCTGCTACCTCGTAAAGGACCACAAATTCAACCCAGTTCACCCCAAATCTCGCCCACAAAGACAGCCCGCGAATCCACGACCCTGTGTCTCTAATTCCGGCCCCCACTCTATGACCAATCTCCGCATGCTCCCGACTGGCTCAGGAACGGGGTGGCCAAGTGACCAGAACATCGGTCAACCCGGTCGCTTTTGACAAATGGATTTGCACCCGCGCGAGCCACGAGGCCGCCTTTGCGCCTGTCAGCACCACCGAAAAAGGGTTCCGGTTCCCGCCAAAGAAAGGATGGCGGCGGCATCGGCGACTAGAGGTGGTTGGTTTCTCCGTGTGGGCAAAATCGGCTCATGTTCACGTTCAGAGTCTAGGTCTCTTGGCCTGTTCAGAGAATACACCCACCATACGATCCTCTGTCATCGCTTCACTTGATTTTTCTGTTGCGGAACGCTGCCCACAAATTAATGATAATCCTGTTAGTCCGGAAATTCTTTGCATTCAGGCTAGGGGGCCAGGACTCAGGATACCTACTCCAAGCTTCCCCCCACAAGACGACTGCGAACATGTCGGCCGGTGGGCAGAGCTGAGATATGATCGCGCATGCCACCAACACTACAAAAACGCCACAAATGATGCGTCTGACTGCCGTCTTTCCACTAGGCTACCGGTACTAGTCAGCGGCACTAACAGAAGTGCCGTCTGCATCAGTGCATCATGGTCTCTGCAAAATACCTCGTTGTCAAGTACCTTTTAGTCTTTTTCCTGGAATTCCACCTATAGCACTAACTAAGGATCTAATCTCTTCTCAAGACAGGAGGGTCAAGAGACACATGGGAAAGACTATGCAAAGCAAGAGGGTCGGCGGGATTTTGCAGTAGCATCGGAGCTGGGGTTCCAGGCGGCGTCCGAGCTCCCCGGCCACCGATCTGTGGGTATTGACCAGAGTGTCGGGTACGCCAGGAATTTGGCTATCGATCAAAGATTTTCACTCGTGAAAAACTAGTTGCTCACCGCTGGGTCTGGGGTCATGGGAATTTATGTTTCCACTGGTCTGGAATCTTAGACGAAGTTCTCCAAAGGTCGGGGCTTCAGGAAATAGTCGTTTGCCGCGGCAAGTTTCTGGTCTAGATCCGACTCCCACCTCAGTCACCTCTTTTCAGCTCAACTCTCACGAGAATTTGTCGGCGAAGGAAGGACTAGCAGCGACGAAGAAGATCAAGTGATCAATGCTTACTACGTGTACTGTGTGTACAGTCGAACGCCCTGCCACATCGCCGAAAATTGTTCGCCGCGCTTCACGCGATCCAATACCAAATTCGTTCCAACCAGTTGCGAGGCTTCACCACCGGCCACGTTGGCTCAAGCCGATCAATCTCTGCCTTGCCCGACCAGATATCCATCTCGGAAATTTTCACAAACTTGGTCTTCTTGACAAACTTGTAGCCTAAAAACAGTGACAGGAAGATTGGAATGTCGATGTACGGCGGCAAAAACGTCTTGGCACTGAACCGCCCCGGGAAAAAGGCATCAAACCCATTGAAGAATGCAACGACGAGACAGAAAACAATGGCAAAGTACGCGAGAAATGGCTGTATCGGGGCCTTGTAAGGCAACGTATCGCGATCGATGCCGTTATACCGCAGGCACTGGTAGAACCGTAGATAGGTGTAGCACACGTTAGCCCACACAATCAGCGTGCTCACGGCGCTGAGGTTGCTGATCCAGAAAAACACCTCGGCGGCGCGATTGTTCACGTTGAGGTAGACCAAGCACCCCAGCGCCGATGTAGCAGCGACGCAGGCGTACGGCACGCCGAAGCGCTCCCACTTCAGGATCGCGGGTGCCTTGCCGTCAAGTGCAGCAGCGTAAAGGACCCTTGTGGATGCGTAGAAGAAGCTGTTGCCGGCGCTCCACGCACTGCTGAGGATCACGCCGTTGATGATGGAGGGCAGCGTCCCGATGCCGGCGTTGCTAATGGCGATGACAAAGGGGCTTTGTGCGGCGCCGGGGCTGCTGCTGCTGATTGCATTGAGCAGATTAGGGTCCTCTGAAGAGACACACAGCCCGACGAGGAAGATGGCAAGGACATAGAATATCGCGATGCGCCAAAAGACGCGGCGAATGGCCTTTGGAATATTGCGGCGCGGGTTCTCAGTCTCGCCGGACGCGACGACGACCATTTCACTGCCGCCGTAAGAGAAAGTAGCTTGGATGAAGACTTTCCAGAAGGCAAGGAAGCGGCCAAGGGCGCCGGGCCGGAGATACTCGTTCATCGGGCCGGGGTCGTGCCAGTAGCGGAAGCCGATGGCGTCTCCACTGGGACCGCCACCCACGGTGATGATAAACATTAGGATGATGAGGCCGACGATTGTGGTGAGTTTGATGGCGCCGAAGAAAAACTCTGCTTCACCGTATATGCGGACCGGGAGGCAGTTTACGAGGACCATTGCTGCAAAGAAGATGGTGATGAGGGCGGCTTGCGGTATGGCGTGGTCCCAATAGTCAAGGATAACCACTGAGACGGTGACTTCGATCGGGACGCCAATGGCGAATTGATACCTGTCCCAACTTAAGCACTGCAATTGCTATGCCATGTCTCACATTAAGCTCGAGATTTTTCGTCTCCCCACGCGCATAGCTTGGTATCTCTCCTTTTCCGCAGACTAAGAGACATGGAGGAATGAGAGCTGCCTTACCAATAATTCCATCCCAAAGTAAAACCCAACGCGGGATCTACGAACCGCGCAGCAAAAATTGGCACGGCTCCCGGAATCGGAAGCCACGCAGCCATCTCACCGAGGCAGTTGATCACGCAGTAGAGGTTGAAACCGGTCACAGCGTAGCAGATGAAGGCGGACAACGGCCCGGCCAGCGACAGAACTTGGCCGCTGCCGACGAAAAGCCCCGTGCCGATGGCTCCCGAGAGAGCCAGAAATTGAACATGCCGCGACTTCAATTTCCGGTCAAGTGTTCCGATGTGTTGTAGCTCTTGTTGTTGTTTGAGGTCCGCTACCGTTGCGCTTCTTGTTGTCGTTGCTGGCTCGATATCGATGTGTGCGGGGTCTCCTGCTCTCTCTGGCCTCCCTTCTAGCTTCTCGCTGGTAGTCTTCATCGGTTCTTTGCGTCTCTGTCAATGGAGAACGAATCCTCAAGCTTGTAGAGGTGTGAATGATTGTGCTCCTCAACTTAAGGCGGCATCCGACAACATAAGATCTGTTTCTCTAGAAGACAAACAGCGTACACTCAAGCGGGCGCATTAAACAACAAGGAACAATTTTAAGTAGTAGCAATAAGCGTAGCACGATTTCCGTTTATCGCTTACCCCGTTTCCCCAATCGCCTCTCTCCTACCTCTATGGATCACGCGTTTGGCTTGCAGATCTCTGCATTCTGATCCTGCACAAGCGGCACATGCGCAATTGAAATGCGGGGTCGATAGAAAACCATCTCTTGATGGGCAAGCAGCGTCAGAAGAAGACAGGATGAGATTGACGGTCGTACTGAAAGAGCACAACGACACAAACATCCAGCTATCGTGTAGTCATCAGAACATCTTCAGTCGCGGAGGTAATTAGCTCATAAGACCCCATCATAATCCATCCTAATGTGACGATCACATGAGACCTGGGTTCAACAGGGCCTGGTACTTTCGACATGATACTACTTCGTAGCTGGATATGATTCTATAACTCGAACTATTTTATTATTTGTGCACATCTATGCTTCACAACGTATAACAGAGTTAGTTATTGGTAAATGATGTTCTGATTTACTCTTTCTAGCTTCTGATCATGACCTGAATCATGCTCTGCCTTTCTTATACACTCAGTCCCATTAATACATAGAACTGTGCTCATAGTGAGTAAGATCAGAAGCTTGGCCGGCGAGGTTTTGGGGCATCGAACTATCACAGGACTCCAATGGGCGTCTTGAGTATGACTTACCGAGTATACCACTATCGGGGAGAGCAGAATTATGACTACATCTTCATTGAAGGCCCGGAGAGCTTTTTCACTCGAGTAGACAGATTCCCTCACGACTCACCTGGATGTTTTACCTAGACTTTCATCTACCCAATCTATCCACTCGACAAAATATTCCTACTTGCATTCTCAAGGTCGTAGATGTTCTCAGTGAAGCTCGTCTGGAGAAGACTTGTATGGAACCCACTTCCCTAGAACTTCGTGGTTACGTGTGGGTTGAGAACCAAGAACGAACATTCTCACATAAGGTAGTCCATTGCGAAAAGACCTCCGGGCCCAACTAGGAGATATTGGAGTTGATAGTCCTCCTGACACGAATCCGTAGTACTGCTGGAGGTACAGAACCAAGACCAGACTACATGTATTCCGTGTATTCCTTCAATATCTTCCACCCAATCTTATTTTATCAGATTAAGCCCAATCTGCCTAGAAACGATTCGAGGAAGGAACGAACGGCATATCCACGTACCTTCTGCTTTGATTTGGCAGGCAGTCTTTAAAGTCGATCCAGGAAAATCCCTCCCTACAAATTTTTGTTTGATACAACTTCCTGCTCAGACACACCACACAAGCAACAACGCGTCCTTCATAAAGAAGGTGCCTTGATTGTTTGTTCCTGGACCTCTTTCTTTTTTCAATCAGCTCAATTATCACCGATACCCGGTCAGTCTACATTCAGTCGGTGAGATACTGTGAATCTCCTTGGGAAATTTCCATCTGACTTCTTACCAGGGCCCTACCATTACGGACACTCTAGAGATTCTCCGCCGTCAACACCAGCGAAAACGCTGTACTGAGACAAGATGGGCCATAGGCTTTTCAATGCCAACGCCAGCGCCGGCGCCGTAAGACAAGTCTCCTTGTCTTTCTTCCTTTGAGTTCCTTTTCATCAGAACCTCCATTCCCCTCACACCCCATCACATCAGCTCGGAACAATAGGCCACATGTCTGTACAAACATCCGAAGCTAACGACAGATCAATAGAACGAGGAGAACGACAAAGATCTGGGCGACAGGGAGCTTTCAGATGACTCTTGCACTCAAGGCGACTGCGAACTTTGCAAGCTGGCTGACGGATCTATCCTTACGATCGACTCTGATCTCTATATGACTTTGCACTCCGTCAACGAAAGCATTGGTCGTCGTGAAAAGGTGCGAATGGCCAAGTAATCTCTTGCAGAGAACCAGAATCGTGTGCATTTTCTCAAGTACGAGACGGTTTACCTTGAGGCAGACCAGTCGGAAATCGAGTGCAGAGAGTCTGACTGCAAGGCTATTCAAGAGTTCATCGAACACATGGAAAAACACTGAGACATGTCATTGAGCTCTTACCTGGCTACCGACTGGGCAACCTTACGTGAGCAGCGTGACTACACTACTCTACATTGGGTACCTTACAGATGGATAGGAGGAATTTCTCGAAATTGGCGATTATGAATGGCCAGTGATCTGGCTTGGAAATAAGGAGAAGCGGTACGCTGCATTACGCAGTCAGAGCCACTGGAGGATACCACAGGGCCCTAGTCACCATAGCCAATTCGACACAGTACCAACGAATGTGGTTTATTCACCGACCAGTAATTATGTCCTCCGTGATCTTCTCTGCCAAAGCATACACAGCAGACTGAGGGTGTCCCGGCAGAGCAAATGGAAAAGTGCTCGCATCGGCGACTCTCAGCCCCTTGACACCAAAAACACGCCCGCGACTGTCTACCACCGCCTTGCCCGATGTAACGTCTTCCTCTTTGCCCATGGCAACAGTAGACACAGGATGCCACACTTGCCCCACGTTAGCCCTCACATACTCCAGTATCTGTTCGTCGGTCTGCGCCGAATCTCCTGGGAGCAGCTCAGGGCCAGTCTTGAATCCGGGAGTATTGGCGAATGGTGAGGCCCAGGCTGTACGCAGCCGCTTGACGGCGGTGACAGCCAGTTCCACATCGGCGGAGTCGGATAACCAGTTCAAGTTAATGACCGGCTTCGATTCAATAGAAGATGACGACATAGTGACGTTGCCGCGGGAGAAGACGAGAGGGAGGTAGGCAGCGAGAGTCCCACTAGTTTGTCCTGGCTCAGTTGAGAAGGATCCTACGATGAAGGAAAGCTGAGGCCAGTCAGAAGGAACCGAAGCAAGCTTGTCGCGAGTTGTTTGCGTGAGGTTGGCGAGAGTAGAGTTGGGAAGCCGCTCGTGGGCCAAAAAGCCTGCAGCGGAACTGTAGGGACCGGTGCCAGATTTGAGATACTCTTCGACGAAGCCTGGGTTGAGGGCTGGATCATTGGTGAGAGATTGTGCAGAAGGAGTGCTCACAGGGTACGCGACGAAGATCTGGATTGGGTCTTGCAGGTTCTGTCCCACGCCGGGGACGTCGGCAATGACCGGGATCGAGAGAGCTTCCAGTCTTTCGCGAGGACCAATTCCAGAGACTTGGAGAAGCTGCGGAGAGTGAAACGTGCCAGCGGTAAGGATGACTTCTTTATTAGCAGACAGGGTGTACTCGACCCCTTGGGAGTTGACGCTCACACCCACAGCCTTGGTACCATCGAACAGGATCTTAGTCGCCAGAGTGTGAGTGTACACAGTGATTTCAGTGTCCTTGATAGCCTGTCGTAGGAAGCTGCTCTCGCTCGAAGATCGCTGCGCCTTTTCCGGCTCGATCGTCGAAGGCACCCATGCGCCGTATCCCGCCAGCTTGCCACTGCTGAATCCCTCGGGGCTGATACTCAGTCCGAGGCTCAGAATCACTTGAGCAAGCCACGTCAGCGTCGGGTCGACCCAGTTGTTCCAAGAAACCTGCAACGGGCCTCCCTGCTCGTCGTAGTCGCTAGGATCGAATCGCACAGTCGCATTCGTGTTCTGCCTCTTCTCCTCGTTCGGCGGCGTAAGGTCGACAGAGCGCTTGAAAAATCTGAGCATGTTCTCCCAGCGAAACGTCTCATCGCCAACCGTCTCGGCCCAGAGGTCATAGGATCCCTTTGTCCCGCGGATATACGACATGGTGTTGATCGCCGAAGACCCTCCAAGAGTTTTTCCCTGCGCATAGTGCACCCGTCGGCCTCCGGCGCCTGCGATCGGTTCCGAGACCAGTGACCAGTCCATCAGGGGCTGCGGTGTGAACTCTGGCGATGGGTCGATGAAGGCGATGCCGGTCAGCGAGAGGAGGGGCACGACGCTGTTGTTGCCATTTTCGACCTCGTAGAAGCCGCCGGCCTCGACTACAGCGACGGAGGCCGAGGTTGCTGCGAGGCGCGACGCGATCGTTAGGCCGGCGGTGCCGCCGCCGATGACGATGTAATCGTAGCTTGCGTTGCGGCCGGGGTACCCAAAGGCCGAGGAAAAGAGGCGGTCTTGCGCCGCCGCGAGGGTCACAAGCGACAAGATGAAAGCCCGCAGCATTATGATATGGAGGGTGGGTTTGTCGCTTGATACTTCAATGGACGAGCGCGTTTTGCTAGAAGGATCTTGGAGGAGCGAGCCGAGCTGAATCCCCTGAGGAAGTCCATGATGAAGGTCAATGGCTTGAGTCTATACTTAAGTATACCCTCCGAATCGCATCATCGTACGTGGGAATGCATCATGGATTGAGTCGTCGGAACGCTGGGCGTATGCACCACGACTATGGAATTGGGCTAGCATGCTTAAACACCCCTGAAGATGGGCTACACGGGCGTCTTGGGGTTGGTTCAGAGGCCCTGTAAGGTCGGCTCGGATTCTGTTGTTGCATTCGGCCAGCTGTCAGATTCGATAGTCTCTGGTCCCCCAGCAAGACGTCAGCACGGCGTGGGATTTCCCCTCGGGCATGGTGGCAGATTGGGGGATGAATGCTGGAGGGATTGAAGGGGAAAACGGGCCGTCGCTTAGTGGGTGGGATGCGTTACATTGCGCGCTGACAGATCCCACACCATGCTGTTTCTTGGTTACTGGTCACTGTGGTACCGGCATGTCAAGCTAAAGAATATGGTCCGACAAGCCTATGCCATGAGTTGATGGCTGTGTATCTATGGTAGTTTGAGGGAAGCTATTTTCGTTGTTGTGAAACTAAGGGGGTTCTAGAATCCGCAGGAAGTCAGTAAGGGATTGAATTGGAAGACAGAAACAAGGATATAAGATAGGAAGATTATTCTCACAAAGCAAGAATCAAAACTGATTGCTACCGACCACAATGGACGTGACTGATCTTGTACAACCTTACCCTTTCAGCCAACCGTTCATTGAGCTACTTATGCAGGTTGGCCATTCCTTGGCCTAAGGCTTTTTGTCCAGTAAGAGGCACAGCAACTACTTACTAAGTAAACTCCGAGGTACCCGGAACGACCGGCCGGAACGAGACGGGGAGCACGATGGCCTGGCGGCGCGAGCCAATTCGAACCGTCGAGACCATGACCATATTCCAATGGCACCGGTAGAGCATATGCAGCCGGGTAGGATGAGCACTCCTGTATACTTGGTGCTTTTCTCACTGGCAGTAATGTGCCTCGTCGTGACAAAAGTCGCCTTGGATGCTTTTCTTCCCCCAATCAACTGGTGGATCCCATTCCCATCTCTAGGGTCTGTCTTGGGCGGTAGGGGTTCCAAGTCTTCTGTAACCCAGTCATCGCTATCTTCAGAGTCATGGTTCAAAGGAGCTACCGAGACAGCCGCCATTATCCTCAAAACCACCATAGCTATTCTCGGTGGCAAGTCCATAATCATTAACGGATCTCAATGTCTCGTCAACTTTTTCCCGGCAGAATCTGCTCCGCGCTTTCTATTGGAAAACGGCACGCTGAGACAGATCCTTACGCTTATAAGCTATTTCGTCCTCCCCACCGCAACGTCGGCCACGATCTCCTCGGTTGTCCCAAACGGCTTCTGCAATCCAAAGGCCAACATTCTCCGCTTCTGGCCGCCTCGAACACGAGATGACATCAAAGCAATATTGGAGGGATGGAGCGGCCTCCTAGGTCTTCACTTGAAAACGGGCGGCAGCATGACGCAGATGTCCAAGTGGAAATGGACTTTCGGGAGAGCTTCCATGTGGTTGTTAGGGGTAGGCACATGGACGACGGTTGAGATTTACTTCGGTCCATGCCGATATTATCTTCTGACTTGGCGATTCTGGTTTTCGATAGTGTCGGTTTCTTTAGTTTCGTGGTTTCTCGGCAACGCTGAGAAGTTGTTTGTGACGAAATGGGCTTCCGTGGGACTAGTGCATCTGGAGTTGACGGCGTATCTGGCGGTCTTCTACTTGATTAGGCACGCAGACTTGGATGGGTTTTGCTCAAAAGCGGATTGTTGGTAGAATAAGAGGTCTCGAAGATATATCATAACGGCCACAATGTGATCGAGGTAATGAATTGAACACGACAGACAGAAAATTAAAGAGTGCATGTAAGTGAAAGGTTCTAGGGAGCTAGATATGACAGAGTATTCAGAGTCCAACCTCTACAGTGCAGGAACTCAATTACAGCAGCCTTGTTTGAATTCATATCTTTGTCTAACAAATTAACAGTACAAAAAACCTCTAAGCACTTTACCTTGGAACACAAATGCGCTAACGAGCTGTCAGAACTCGGCAGAGATGCGACGTAAGAGGGCAGGGTATAATCTTAAAGTGCTGACATGACATGTCAGCCAGCCAAGTACCCAGACGAATCACAGTCGGCTCCAATTCGCAGACTTCATCATCAGTCAGCTGATTTGTGAATAGCCTCATCCATCTCGAAGACCAGTCTGTGGCGATTTGCCATGGATTATCATTGTGGCCGTTGTCGTACGATAGTTTTGGTGATGATTAAGCAACAGCACGTCATATTTACTGCACCTTACTCGCGTGTAACTGTCCAAAGCATCGTAGTCGAGAAAAGGCGGGGTGAGGCATGGAACGCGCGGGGTTGGTTCTCTTTATCGGCGTTAATATCCTTACAAATCATAGCTAACATACCTCGGCACAACTTTCTGCCCACAACTACGTCAATGCAGCTTTAATTGAAAGACTATTTCTTGACGTCCAGTCTTCTAGTTATCAGACACTAATTACTGGCTTTTAGACCGTCCTCAAGCTCACAATCCAAGACCACTCACTTCATCTAAGAAGCTTCTCCAAATCACAACATTCACCATGACCCAAAACAAGACCCTCATTTTTAAGAAGATCCCCACCGGTCTCCCGGTAGCGGGGGAGCACCTCACCATCGAGGACCGCCCTATTGACCTCAACGATGCTCCCGAGGGCGGCCTGGTCATCGAGGTCCTCTATGCCTCCTTCGACCCCTACCAGCGTGGCCGCATGCGCGATGCCGGCACAAAATCATACTCCCCCGCCTTCGAGCTCGACGGACCCGTCACCAACAGTACAGTCGGCAAGGTTCTCAAGAGCAACAGCCCCGACTTTGCCGAGGGCGACCTCGTCTACTCCCACACTCCCATCGCTCAGTACGCCCGCGTCACACCTCAGATCCTGCAGCAAGGCCGCAAGGTGCAGAACCCCCACAACCTGGACCTCGGGCTCTTCCTTGGACCTCTCGGAATGCCGGGTTTGACCGCTTGGTCCGGCCTGCACAAGATTGGACAGCCGAAGAAGGGCGAGACCATCTTTGTTAGCTCGGCTGCGGGTGCTGTCGGCCAGCTCGTCGGCCAGATTGCCAAGCGGGAGGGTCTTACCGTGATCGGCTCCGTCGGTTCAGATGAGAAGCTTGACTTTATTACCAAGGAGCTTGGCTTCGATGCTGGATTCAACTACAAGAAAGAGAAGCCCGCCGAGGCTCTTCCCAAGTTGGCCCCCAACGGAATCGACATTTACTTTGAGAACGTCGGTGGAGACCACCTCGAGGCTGCCCTCACCAGCATGAACACCGAGGGTCGCATCGCTGTCTGTGGCATGGTAAGTAGTGGAATTGGGAGCTTGATACCTACATGGACTTGAATAGGAAGCTAATGTATAGGACAGATCTCAAACTACAACACCCCTGCCGGTCAGCAAAAGGGCATCAACGGCTTGATGCAGGTCGTTACCAAGCAGATCACCCTCCAGGGTTTCCTCGTTGGCAACCCCAAGTTCGGCCCCGCCCACTTCAAGGATCACCAGGAGAACTTGCAGAAGTGGCTGTCTGAGGGAAGCGTCAAGTCCAAACTGGCAGTTACTGAGGGCATTGACAACGCTGCCGATGGTTTGATCGGCATGCTTACCGGAAAGAACTTCGGCAAGGCTATTCTCAAGCTTTAATGGACCATATCGTAACGTTTGAATGAAAATGGAAAAGTTATGACTGATGATATCTCTCTTGCCAAATTTGTTTCCGTTCATAGCTGAGTCGTTTCAAATTATGGCGGCTACGCAACTCAGGTTATGTCGCAGAAGGAGTTCTTACTCCACTCGCTCTTCTTTGCTTCACGAGTGCAAGTCTAAGCCGGCTCACCGCAGACTGTGGGATCAAAAGTCCCTTCATAGCGAGCGGAGATTTGATATCAATCTGTTTCCGACAGCTGAGATTGAGGAATGGTTTTGGCTCACACTTGATGCGAGACACGAAGTTGCTGGAGGGTCGATATGAGTTCGGCTCCCCAAGACCGAGTTGCCTAGAGACGACATTCATTGCCGCCCGAACAAGGTTTTCCTGTTTCTCGCAGATCACGCCGTGTATGTCCACCCTCGGAAACAAAGCCGCCCTAATACTTTGGCTCAAGGCTCGCCAATATGGAGGTTCCGCAGCAGCTGACATTGAAGTGGAGAGACTCACGAACCCCGTGGGTATCAAAGAGTCCAACATCAACCAACTAGCGATTTAAGCTTAAAACTTGGCCAACGTCATTTCCGTAAGCGAACCCTTGCCCGCCGAGAAACACCAAGCGACGACCAAGACAACACCAAGACTAAAAAAGGGTCTTACTCTTCCCATAAACCTTCAGCTTGCTGCAATTATTTTTTGTCCTGGTCAAAGAAAAAAAAGTTTTGGACCGCCCAGCCTCGGCTTACTCTGTTGGGCAACCCGTGCGGGAGGATGTTGGCTCTTCGGGCTCGGCGATGATTTTCGCGATCCACTGCCAGAAATCAGCTGGCTATCGACTGGTATCATGAAGACATGTTCTCTAGCATTCGATTCATTTCTCCTATTGTATCTCAGAGGTTGACTGGAGCTCATCGTTGTCGAAGAGCTCAACAACCTTCACAGGCCTGTTTCAATCTGCATCTGCCTCTCCGAAGGATAACAAATGTCACGAGTTATGGCACACAGCAATGGGCATACGGAGTGTGGTAAAGTAGCTTAACTTATTAAAATAAAAATAAATAAAAAGAAAAGGTCTATATATAGGATATAAGTAATATATATATAATAAAATACGTAATAAGCGCTTTATAAGGCGTAGTTACTATCCTTATTATATAATATACCCCCTTAATTATTATTATTAAGGAGCTATTATACTTAAAATAGAACTTTTAAATACTTTTATAAAAGCCCGATTTAGTTAAATATAAATAAAAGAAAAATAAACGTAAGGGATACGTTTCTCATAAAGCGCGTTTATTATAAATAGTTCTTTTATTTAAAATAAATAAAATCTTAACTAGGAATAGCACGTAGTTTATTATTTTTAATATATAAATTAGTAAGGGCGAGGCTATTTATTTACCTCGCGTATATTTAAATTCTTATAATATTACTTAATTTTTTTTTTTTTTAATTTCTTATAATTATTATAAGTACTCCCGTTTATTATATACGCACACTAATA
>JFBX01000627.1:269565-279831 GCA_001563135.1 Colletotrichum simmondsii | reverse complement strand
GCCCGCTCGCTATGATAGCCCGCTCGCTATGTAGGTACGTTAGCTTAAGTTCGAACACAATGATGCGTCATGAAATCTCGAATACACAAACAACAACCTTCTACTACGTTATCATTCCAATCAGTTCTGTTCCCTCATCAATCCGGTCTCATTCTGATACACGCGTCCTTGCCATCATCATCGATACATGTACAAGTCCTTTCACTCCCATTCTTGCCTCGGCTTCTCTGTTCCCCTTGAACCTGTTTCGCTTGAGCCTTCAATCCTAGACGAAGGACCACCAGCAGAGCCACGAGATTCTTTGACTGCCTTCTTGTACGGCCGGACCGGAGTCGGCGAGCTCTTCCGTTTCACGCCTGCAGCTACTTGTTCTGGTAGTGCAAACCGGCTTGTATTAACAGCCTTGATGCTCTTTTTCTGTACCTTAAGCTGCCCATTCTGCTTGCGTTTCGTGCCGGCCAAGCTCTGGATTGGTTGGACAATCTGTTCTGAAGCACTACTCGCATTGCCTTTTTCAGCAGCTTGAGCAAACGACATAGCAGGTGTGACTTTCGAAGTTCCATCACCTTTAAAGTCAGGCACCTCTTCGGGAATCGGCCTGAAAGACCTTTTCCAATCGAAATCAGCATCTTGATTCGGACCATGCCGTGCTATAATTCGATATTGGAAGTCTGACCGCAGCCATCGCTTCAGCTCTTGGTCTTGTAATGAGTTCGAGAGCGTTGTTCCGGCACGAGCTTTCAAAAGCTCATTGTACCCGTCAGGTTTTCCGTATCTGAGGTACGCTGGTGGAGTTTAGTCACTCACGCAGACAATTATTGCCGACGGAACTACTCACAAGTCAAGTTGTATATGTACTTGCCATCAGAAACATAAGATTCATGGAAGCCCCAAGGCTCAACTTTGCCGTCCATGCGCGCCAACATTTGATCGTCCATGAAAGGCAGTGCGTCTATTGGCGCGACAACCTTGGCGACAACAAGCCGCTTTGTATCAAATAATGTGCAAAGTATTCGTGGCGGTCTTGCTGTGTCCATCTGGGCCGTCACATCCTCTCCCCAGTATTCTTCAAGTTCTTCGGATGCCAGGAGACTCTGTAACCCGTCTAAGACGGTACCTGACCACCTTGAAAGATCCGCTAAGCGACTAGTGTCAGTATGAATTTCATCTTCAGTCTAGAACCGTTTTCTATGCTTACCCTTTCGGCTGAAGACTTGATTTCGGATTACAATTTGATCCGGAGATATGACGCCTGGGCTTTGCTCAGGGACAATCTGACCAACTTGCAGCCTTTCGAAATAGACATGTGTAGTGACACCAAGGAAACCCGTCGGAGCTTGATGGTACTGCTCAAATTCCCGCGTACAGTCTTTTCCGGCGACGCTTTGCAGAATCTCCATACCACCAGGATGAAGTTTCATGAAGTCTATTTTATCAGCATTGAGTGCTTGACCTGAGTCTTTGACAATGTACCGAACTTACCTGTAAGATCTATTACCGTATCCCCTTGGAAGACGGTGTAGATGCCTGTCTCTGGGTAAACGTGCCACTTGACTTCGTTCAACGTGAAATAGCGGTATCGAAACATGCTGTGCCTCTCAAGCTCTTGCGTCCTGATTCCAATCTGATAAGGCCGAAGGAAGTCGACAATAACATCCGGATTAAATCCTGCACCAACTGCTCTGGAGAGAGGATTCCCCTGTCGTGTTAACTTGATAATCACCAGTAAAGGGTGCATGTGTTGTGGCAGTTGGAAGTCTTAAAAATCAGCGTATGAGCCTATGAGCAAGTCTCGAGAATCCCAAGCCAGGAATGAACTTACCTGTCAGATCCCTTGTCAGATCAAACACGTGGTTACCAAAGGCTACACATGACAAGGGGTCTCTGTTGTCAGCCAGTCTGATATCTTCCGTGCGCATAAGCCGCATCACTTGACCAATGGGCCCATTCTTCAAACATAATTCACGGGTCTGCTCGTTTATGTCTCCCGTGCGAAGCACTCTGTTTAGGATGGCACTGGAGGGACCTGGCCTCATTGTCAGCTGCTCTCGAGTCGCATCATCCCACCCATGTTCCGATGACAATATCCCACTGAAGTCGTAAATCAAATGCCTGTCATCACCGTCGGCTTTGTGGACAAACCACTTGACTCCGCTGCCGACGCGTTGGTGATCACCAATCTCGCCTACATGGTAGTGGCGAAGCGGAGGGGTGATCTCAGCAGATTTGCCTCGCGACGAGACTGGCGCTTGAGCGATCACTGGTCTCGCGACTGCCCACGATGGAAGATCGGCGTCGTCGAGGTCAATTATCTTCGAGACAATTTTTTGACCCTGCGATGCTACGATAGGGTAACGTATCTCGTGATCGACGAAAGTGGGCAAGTCTCTGTAATTGTAAGTTAACCACCCATGGTCATAGGGAGATTGATCCATCATTCTTCTTATATCACGCCAGTCATGCTCGAAACCTTTAGCCACCTCATGTGACACCTTTCCGAAAACTTTCCATCGTAAAAACGACAGTTTGGCGTTTTCCATGCACAGCTCTTTGTCGTGGCTTGGGGTATAGGAGTTGTGTAGATACGTGTCCGTCGCTACTGATGCTCTTTTCCTCTGACCAGTAGCAAGGTCAATGAGTTCCTGGCCTCCAGCAGCTTTGGGTATGCTCAGTCTTTCGGGATGCAGTGGCCTTGAGGTCGGACGACTGGATGGCGTAGGCTTCTTCCTGACGGGCAGCGTTGCCAACCACAGATATGCGTAGGCGTGGTAGAGGAACCTCGATGACATTTTGTGTCGAATCTTGAATTTGGAGACATCGAGACAATGGTTATATGGCCACAAGAGGCTCTTAATATCGTGCCGAATGTCGGATTCGTGTGTGTCGTGATGGGATTTAGACGAAAACCCAATGTCGATCAATTTGTATCGCAGTTGAGTCTCGGCATATACCGTAGCATGCCATTTGGTGTATTCTTCCTTGTACCATGGCCTCAGTCTTCGGAGATCCAATCGTCTTAACCTCAAGCGCTGAGCAATCATTCTCATACTATGATCAAGGCGGCCGTATTCCGAATAAGGTGGGTCAAGAATCTTGGCTCGTGAGGTAAGTGCGGCGTCTTGATAATGGCTCTCCCAAAGCCGTTCAGAAACACAGACCCCCTTGTATCTCAGTGCCTCGTATCCGTATTTTGGCACATGTGTCTCCCAAAAGTCGGACGTTGTCATCGCGCAAAGAACGATGGCAGGTATGCCGGGCAGATTTTCCCGAAATGGTTCCGTGAGAGGCCCTCCGTCGTAGGTATTCATGTGACCATCGCTTGACATGCAGAAAGCTGGCCAAGGGGCACGTATGCCGAAGAGACCATGACGAGACTTTTGGAGACCGCCAACGACGTCCTTCAAGGAAAATCCAAAAAATGACATTTCCCAGGAAATGCCCGCCTCTGTATACCTTTCTTCGTCCCAGAACTTTACTCGCGGCCACATAAGCAAGAGTTTGCGCGACAGAAGTGTCAATTTGTACTTACAACTTCGGTCGCAAAGAGGGGCTCCCTGGGATGCTTTTCTTGATACGATCTCTGCATGTGGCCAGATATACCATGCTATATTTTCAGTGTTCAGTGAAGTTACCTTGGCAGAAGAAGATCTCGGCACAATACCATCAATTCATGCAGTATCTAGCCAAAACAGAAATTAGTCAATACCAATTAACATCAGAGGAAGGTTGGAATGGAGATCTAACTCACAGTCTTGGTCACCAGAAACGTCGCCTGGCGGCCTTCAGGGTCCTGGAACATCATGTTTTGGAATATCGGCTGCAAATACTCGATACCAACACACATCCACTTGAGCTGCCTCCCGTTCTTATCAAGGTGCCTTGTTGTCGTTCCAATAGCTGAAGGCCATTCATCTCGAAGATAGAATCCCCAAAAGAAAGTGTCGGCGATGTCGTCTAGAACCTTTCGAGCTTCTGTTGGACTGAGGCGGGATTCAGGGCTGACCGGCTTGACGCGGACGATGGTACCCTTCCGAGGGGCTTGATGTTTGGACCCTATCATGACATCCCGTCGAACTTCACGGGAATCCTCCTTTAGAAAACTTGCCAACCTAGCGGATATCAAGCGTCAGTGAAATGCAGAGATGCTACAAGTCTTTCCCCCACTGGAGGACTCAGGTCTCTGATTTTTTTGGTACGGGCAAGTTGAAGACATACCATTCGTGACTGACTGCTTCCGTCAGAATTCTATTTGCAATTTCGATGACTCTGCTCAGCTTCTCCCAGGTGGCGTCGTCGTCGATATCGATCGATAGCCCGTTAGGGTCGGGGTGCTTGTAGCTTGACCATCTCTCCCTTCGGAAGATCTTGAACCACTTTGTTTCGTCCACCTCGACAAACTCACTGGCTGCCCAAGATACGTACGGATACAGTGTCAAGCCGTCCATAAAATTAGAGAGTTTCTCGCGTGGATCGCCTTCGTCTTCAATGGCACCTGCCGCGTCCGAAACGCGGCAGGATGGTCCATATGCATCAATGTCTTGCAGAGCCCTGAGTTCTGACATACGTAGCCCTCCAAGGTATCTCATCTGAGTAGTCTCGCTGTAAAAAAGCCAGTCTATTGCCTGGGAGGACGGTCTCGGTACTGGGGTTTTGTCATCCTCGAAGGCTTCCTTAGTTGTATCCCAGTTGGGATGCTCTATCGCCCAGATGCTCGATCCGGAGCTAACGCGAGCCATTGTGTCGTCAGATCGCGCAACTCGAAAGATAGTAGAGGTACGGCTGGCGGAAGCATGACCTTACGCTGTGAACCCCCCTGGCGTTCTGACGAGGAAATGAGGAAACGAGAAAGTAGCAAGAGTGAGTCCGGCAAAGACTGGGACACGTCAAGTTCTTGTCATCTTGAGTGATGTAGAATTATTTGAGATGGTTCAAACTTGGACTTCGATATTCCAGTTTTGGGGAAATCGTTCCAGAACGAAAACAACATATTGTCAGGACTCCTCGGACGAGGGCAGGAAAACTCGTCAGTCAATCGAGGATAATGCGTCAAGGCTCGCCTCATCAATGGTCCCTTGAGTAATGTTTGTGCAAGCGGCTGCCTAGCGACGTCCCTTTCAAACCGCCAAGCAAGGGGGACCTATAAACAATGGAGAGATTCGTTGTCCATGGACAATGCCTTTGGGAGCAGTATCATAGTCATGTGTAACCCCCAAGGGATAGGAACCGAGGGTCCATCATGGGCTTTACAATAGAACATTCTGCGTGTTCAATCTGACCGTGTAACTAAGACATGCGGATTGGATGAATGCATCGTGACGACGGAACAGTGCATGATCATCAACGACTCTGGCATGATGATTGCAGAGACCTCTGTTCAATGGGCTGAGATCAACTTGTGAGGTTCGTCCGGCGGAAGAATCCGGACACGTGAGCCTATCGTTGAGGAGGATGGTATTCTTGAGGCAGAATGTCCGCAAAGAACTGTAAAATGGGGTAAAGTCCGAAATTGGCGATCTTGACTTGTAGCGGCACCTAAGGTAGGTTGAGAAGCACCTTTGCATTGTATCTACCACGGCGTGGTGCGGTTTGTTTGTCGTGCACGTTTGTTTCCAAGACCTGCAATCAACCTCAATGTGTTCAGTGTGCCATTCAGACCAGCTGGATGCCCCGGTCCGCACATGAGCGGAATCGAAGTTCTGAACAGATCGAATGAGAATTGCCATTAGCTCTGTTCACGAGGTTGCGACGTCAATCCCGGCGAGGCTTGGTTTGCTCACACCAGACAAGGCTCATGATTATCGGTCCATCAGTTGGCGGGCAACACTTAAGAACTCGGTACTCCTCGAGGAACCGACGACCAGATGCTATCTTCCCTTGACTTCAAACTATTATCTGACAAGAACACAAACCTGGCAAACTCAGACTCCATTCTCATTCTTCAGGATGCGCGTCGCTCACCTCATCCGGTTCGCGGCAGCGATGTCCCTCGCCTTGACTGCTACAGCAGGCATCGCAGTCAGGAGCGTAAATACGACGGAACTTCAAGTCTCCCCAACCGACAACTCCCCTCAGGATTTCGAATCCCTCCGGGGCGGAGCTTCAGCCACCTGTCACTCGTTTACGATCAATCCGCGCTACTTCACCTTGTTATACGCAACCTGCCGTGACCACCTGGGCTTTGAGAAGATAGGTCATCTCAACTTAAACCTTTGTCTGGCGAATTCTTGTGGCAACCTTGAGGGTCGCGCAAGGTAAGTGGCTAACTGGCAGCAAACCCACATGCAATAAAGTCGCAAGACATTGTGTTCTCTCAAAGCTAATGATGTTGATTTTCGGTACCCAGAGGACGATACGCGGAGAGTTGCTCGGCAAGGACCTGTTCGCTCGACGGGCTCACTTTGAAATGCAAATGCGAAAATTGCTATGGCAGATATAGCTGGAGTTCTATCAATCTGAGTAAGTGTATTCAAAAAGTTACTAAGTGTATCATCGCTGACTCGATCTTCTCAAGACGACATTGTTGGAAACGATAATGGAAGTCTCGTTTGCCACGGCCTGATGGGGCTAGGTTAAGATTCGGCATTCCTCGGCGAGGTGGGGCCGTAATGCCGGCCCGGAGATGAGTTTCTGACACCCGGGCCCGGAAACATCGACCTCTTCCTGGATTAAGCGCTTGATGAGAATCTGTGTGGTATGGAATGGCTTGCTCTCCATGTCTGGAATGTATTCCACTCTGTAGCAAATAGCCATGGCCACAACCCTGAACCTGGCGATCATGTCCCAGTCACTCGTGGACAACAATAAAACACGGGCAATATGGAGACCCTCTTCCCCTCCTCATGGTGAGGTCAAGACTGGTTAAATGGAGGTCATCGGCAGTCTGTCATTATCTCGTCAAACAATAATGGAATCTATTTTGGCCTGTCCCTCAGCCTCAACCTCCAGAGACAGAACAGTGACGTTAGACTGCATTAGCGGTGAGGAGCATGTCATATCGCGATGGACTCTCCTCGCAGCAGATTTAAGTATAGCTTGGACTAAGGAATGTCTCTCATTGGAGCAAAAGATACGCTGGAGAGGAAGCGTCAGACAGAGAGGTCACATCTTACGAATGTGCTCAAGCCTCAAGGCGTCGAGAGTAGCCGCGGCGGAGTCTTTGTGGACAGCGCCAGGAATAACATGATCAGAGGAGAACAGCGCTTTACCAAGGTACGGCGAGATGCATGATGCTCCCCGAGCCCTACCAGTCATCGCATAACTTCGATCCGAAGAATACGCACTGAGCCTTTCCATCATCTACAGTATGTGTATAGCATCGGCCGACGGTGTCAATGGCAGATAAACTCTCAAGCCATCGGAACTGATGTGCTTTCGCTGGGAGCAGTTTGTAGCGGTATGCGCTGCTTATCAGACTTCCGCGCAGACGCAAGCTATATCACATGCAGCAGAAAGGCCAATATACTTGCGTATCTGGCTGCACTATCTTCCGGCTCTCTCTCGTGACTGTGTTGCTGAGGCAGGAGGCGATTATCGAGATTCGAAGGAGGGTCAACTTCAAGTTTCGGAGCTGCGAATGTAAAGTATCAGTAAGGTTGCTGACGTCTTGCCGCCTTGGCTATATTGAGGTAGGTTACTGACTCTTGTAGTGGCACTCGAACGTGTGAATGCAGTCCGGTGATTCGGTTGTTGTCCTAGTCGGAAGACGTCTTTCACCTAAAGAAGCAATCAGTCTTGTTGGTAGTGGTTGGGCAGCGCCGTTCCCTAAGACTCGGAGGATGTCATCATTGTGAATGAGTATGGACGGGCCGGGCCTAGCCATTTCGGAAGACACGATGAAAGCAAAAAGGAATACGAGACTTCAAAAGGATGATGTCTTCGGATTGCATCGCGACATCAGACGCCAAACTCTGTCGGCCTTGCCGCGTGGATGGAGGGCAGTTCGCGACAACAACGTCACCACAGGACCTGGATTGGTCTCCTAAGACGAGCCAATCGGGGATTGGCATGTCGGTAATAACACCCGAACAAAAGCCGATGATGAAAGCGGGTTGGCAAAAAATTGGCATCAAATGCCCTTTTGGCCTGAGGCAGCAAGACTCTGCTAAATAAGGTACCTTCCTGCAGGGACAGATTGAAAGAAAAAAGTTTTTGGCAGGAGCAGGGTAAACATTCAAGCATGTGAAAGCCCATTGAACCATTCAAGGCTTTCGACGCCCAATATTCGGGTCCCTGTTGTTTGAAGTGAAAGATATCTCAGAATTGACGACGATATACACTATATCTGCCACCATAAGCCAGGCCATCAGGCGGTCAAGAAAGCGGGAGGGCGTGCGACCCCTGCAGTGGTTTTGGTGCTCGTTGCCCGGGCTAAGAAATGACGGGCTTGGTGAAGGATCGAGAGAAAATTCTACGGGGCCCCACGATTTTGTGGAGTGGTGAGGGAGCGCAACGCCGCAATCGCAATCAACGGCTTATCACCCCGCCATCAATCGTGATGAGCTGGTGGCCTGAACGTATCGATAAGAACAGATAACAGAAGCTATGAAGCTCAACATCAACGACATCCAAGTGGAGGGGGAGAACGGTTGACGGCTGCAACGGGTTGTTTGCGCCTCTCACGTGGGAAAACCACATTTGAAATGCTTGACGGTTGCAGGTTGTTTCCAATGGTACCGTTTCCTGATGCCAGAAGAGCGGTGACGAAAGGTTTGGGTACCATAGCATTGAATCATCCGCAACTCCGAGTATCTGGAAGCTAAGGTCACATTATTGACGACGTTCACCATCGAATGCGGGAGGACAGGAGTGCAGATTATCGATCCGTCCAGCCTCGGAGGTCTGACCTCTTGCATGCCTCGCAGCCTGGTCTAGACAGCCAGTCAGTCTCAGCAATGGCTAAATGTAGCGACCTCAGCCTTCGAAGGACTTCTTTCCGCCAATCCGCTCGCTCTCTCTGGGAGGCGTTGGGGGCGGGACAAAGACCCAGATGGACTCGGACCTACTGCGTAGTGGCCGGCGTCTCAATGAATCAAGGTCGAATCGGGCAGGCCGTGGCAAAAAGGGACGATCCGAGTGGTCCGGAACGCCAGCGAAGCCAGAACCCGGCTTCCATGCCAAAAGAGAAGAGTGAAAAGACGAGGAAGAATAGAAGGAAACAAAAAAGAGATGTCGGATGAAACTGGGGATGGGATGACCACCTCTCCGCTAAGACTTCGGCGTGTTTTGTAACAAGAGAATTTTCCTTACCGGATAATCAGGGACGGTCCCATGGGAAAGTCAATCTCCTTCCTTCTTGCCCAGGTCTGGTTGTCAGAAATCTACGGAAAGGTACGTAGCGCGGTACGTCGCATGTGCTTCCATGCGCGGGAGTAGCAGTTCGGACATTGCGCCTGCCTCGTTCAGGCAAAAGGGAATTAGGGTGGCGAAGCCGAGGGGCAGAAAACTGTTATGTACCGTCCAGACTTTGGGGTGCTTGCCTACTTGCCTGCGTATCTGTAAAGATACACGTATGTATGGCAACTGGCATCTCACGCTGCATATGTACTCCGTACCTTACACTATGGCGGTCTTTGGATGGGATGCGATGTTCATCCCCGGCCGAGACGACTCAGACGGCCTGGAAACGACAGGGGATGGGGGGCTACACATGGACGATGCCCGTCTCACCCCCTTTCCTCCTTCGTCCTCTTCGATTCTCACCCTCTTCCCCATACTACGCTAAGCGCACGGGATAAGGCAGGGCTTATCGTGAACTGAGCCACTCAGCCGGCATTCACCTGAGAGACGGGAGGTGAGATTGCTGACTAGAGGTGTGACTTGAAGGTCGTTCAGCAGCGACGTGGATATATCCGCCACTGTGGGGCAGCTTTAGGTGTCTGTAGAGACAACACTTCTATTGATATCAAATTTGTATCCATAGCGAATGGTAACATTGGAGGTAGACACGTGGAAGGAAAGGCTTCCGGGATGCAAGAAAAGAATGCCGATATGGCCCGAGGTTTGGCGATATGGAATTGTTATGACCAAGGCAAGAAGGAAATTGACCACAAGGGAATATTTCGGAGGGTTGCTCCGTGAAAATAGCCCAGACCTTCTACAAAGTACACACAGTAGGGGAGAAAGACACTAAGCGCCATGTTGACACCTTTCTATTCCATGGCTTCTGAAGAGAGAGCATCGGTGAATCTGCACTGACTGAGAGAGAGACGGGGGATCCCAGGTGTGTTCAACTCAACAGAACCAACTGTCGAATATCAGAGTCAGGGA
>JFBX01000627.1:252670-269555 GCA_001563135.1 Colletotrichum simmondsii | reverse complement strand
AAAAAAAAAAAAAAACAGACGTCGTCAACCAAGGCAAATGGCAAAGTGTCCGTGGGCCTCACAAATGGCTGAAAATGCATTGGTGCATGAACGGGCATTTTCCTTCTCACCGCCCTTCTCGATAACCCTTTCAAGGTTAGCGCGGGGTCAGATAAGCGAGTTAACCCCTCCGATAAGACATGAGTCGCCAGGGGGTGGAACACAGTGACACCCAACCAAGGTACTCAACACAAGCACAGGGCAGGTGGCAGGTGGCAGCGAGGCAAGCACCAAGTACCTATTTGCAGGCAAGAGGCAGGCACGAAGGAGACACTTGGACAAGTCTTGGAGGGAAGGAGGGATGGAGGGGAGGGAGGAAGGCAGGAAGGAGGGGTGGTTTCCGCAGTTTCTGATTTTTTTTTTCTGTGGTGGGGCTACCCTTGCCGCTAGCGTCGCCGTCGCCGGGCCAGAAGTGACACGCCGAAGCACACAGAGCCACACAGCGCACACTCTCTGCCACTTCTGTTGGTAAGGATGAAGGTACGGTAGCTGACGGAAGGAGCGAGAAAAAAATAAAAAAAGTTTTTGGTGGGCGGGCGGCGGGACAAGGGGGGGGATTTACACACTGCGTAAGGCGCTGAACATTTTTGACCAGGCACCAAATGGAGGGGGAGGCACTGGAGGGGGAGGGGCTTTACCTTAGGTACCTACCTAGAGAAGGGGGGGCAAAAGAAGAGAGCGATAACACAAGCCAGGCCTGAATTTTGGCGCTAGACATTAAAATCTCCCAGCCCGCCGCCCTCACCCTTTTTCACAATCTTTTTTCCCTCTTCTTCCTCCTCTTGAACCTCTTCCTCTCTCCAACCTCCCGTTCCCTTTCTTCTCTCCTCCTGGTTATCCGTCTTCCTCCAGACGCATCTCCACTCAATCATTTGATTTTCTTCACACGTCCTGTCTGCGACGGTTTATCAAGTGCGATATTCGCCTAGATCGACCCCGCCTTCGCAAGAAGTTCAGAGACTACCACAACCCACGAATCGCCATATTAGAGCAGAAGAATTACGATCCTCCAGTCGTTTGTCTCTTCTCGCGGGCCTTTCCCACCTCTCAATCGTCCTTTTTCCGGTCACGATAGAGTTATAGACTTCGCATCTAGACGCTTTAGACGTTCAAGAATCGCGAGTTTTTCCTCCCAACGAATATCTCAACAAACACCCTCCCCATCGACATAATACCAACTGTCATAATGTCTTCCGAGAACGCCCAGTCCGTCAAGGTCTTGGACGAGCTTTTCCAGAAGCTCACCGTCTCCAAGGAGGCTGCCGACATCAAGGAGTCCTCCAGCTCTCTGGCTTCCTTCATGAACGGCCGCATTGAGGATCAGGATGTTCCCACCAAGTAAGTTCTTACTGCTATCATATTCCCTGCCGTCTAAACCGCAACGTTGCCTTTCGGGGGGGAATGAGATTTTGCCTCAAGCGACCGTGTCCACGGCCTTGGGAATTTCTCCAAAAAAAAAAGGAGATTTTTTTTTCTTGTTCCCCTCGCCTCTTCGGGCGGCGTTTGCACCGACCCGCTGCGACGCTGAGCGACCAGCCACGCTGGCCACTCAGCGGCGAGTTATTTTCGGCTCACACAACTTTTTTTTTCTGGAGCATCAGCGCTGACAAGGATTTTCCCCGCAGGACCATCGAGTCTATCCGCAAGCTGTTCAACAACAAGAAGGATGCCGCTGCCCGTGAGAAGGCCGCTGTCGCCATCACCGCCATTGCTCAGCACTCCGAGGTCTCTGCTCACGTCGAGCCCCTCCTCGTCGCTCTCCTCCCCGATGTCCTTGCCGCCGCTGGTGACAAGATCACCGGTGTGAAGAACGCCGCCACCGCCGCTGCTCTTGCCATCGCTGAGGCCATCAACCCCAACGCCGTCAAGGGTGTCTTCGCCCCCGTTAAGAAGTCCCTCCTCGAGGCCCAGAAGTGGCAGGAGAAGATGGCTGCTCTCGATGTCCTCGAGACCGTCATCCGCACCGCCCCCGCCCAGGTCGGCTTCCGCGTTCCCGACTTGATCCCCGTCGTCTCCGAGTCTATGTGGGACACCAAGAAGGAGGTCAAGGAGCGTGCCTACAAGACCATGGAGGCCATCTGCCAGCTCATTGTCAACCGTGATATCGAGCGCTTCATTCCCGAGCTTATCAAGTGTATCGCCAAGCCCGAGAACGTCCCCGAGACCGTTCACTTGCTCGGTGCCACCACCTTCGTCACTGAGGTCCAGGAGCCCACTCTTGCCCTCATGGTTCCCCTGCTTGACCGTGGTCTTGCCGAGCGTGAGACTGCCATCAAGCGTAAGTCCGCCGTCATTGTCGACAACATGTGCAAGCTTGTCGACGACCCGAACATCGTCGCTCCCTTCTTGCCCAAGATGATGCCTGGTCTCCAGAAGAACTACGACAACTTGGCCGACCCCGAGGCCCGTGAGAAGACCAAGCAGGCCCTCGACACCATCATCCGTGTCGGTAACGTCGTTGACGGCAAGATCCCCGAGGTCCGCCACGACTCCGACTTGGAGGTTGTCCTCCCCAAGCTCAAGGAGTCCATCCCCTCCAAGTCCAAGGCCAAGGCCGATAAGCTCGACATTGTCCTCCAGTACGCCTCCAACATCGCCGGTCAGCTCATCGACGAGAAGGAGATGGAGTCCGCCGTCTGGACTGAGGCTCTCAAGCCCTACATCGCCGTCGTTGTTGGCGACGATGATGCCCAGAAGGTCGTTGACGACTTCCGCAAGCGCGCCGCTCCCGGTGCCGCCGAGGAGGAGGAGGTCGACCCCGATGATGAGGAGGGTGAGGATCTTTGCAACTGCACCTTCTCCCTTGCCTACGGTGCCAAGATTCTTCTCAACCAGACCCACCTCCGCCTCAAGCGTGGCCAGCGCTACGGTCTTTGCGGTCCCAACGGTTCCGGAAAGTCTACTCTCATGCGTGCCATCAACAACGAGCAGGTCGAGGGTTTCCCCAAGCAGTCCGAGGTCAAGACCGTCTTCGTCGAGCACGACCTGGACTCTGCTGACACTGAGATGACCACCATTGAGTGGACCATGAAGAAGCTTGCCGATGCCGGTGTCGAGACCTCCCAGGCTGATGTCGAGGCCAAGCTCAACGAGTTCGGCTTCACCGAGGCCATGGTCAAGGGTGAGATCTCTGCCCTGTCTGGTGGTTGGAAGATGAAGTTGGCTCTTTGCCGTGCCGTCTTCGAGGCCCCCGATATCCTGCTTCTCGACGAGCCTACCAACCACTTGGACGTGAAGAACGTCAAGTGGCTCGAGGACTACCTCATGAACTCCCCCTGCACTTCCATCATCGTCTCCCACGACTCTGGCTTCCTCGACAACGTCTGCCAGCACATCGTCCACTACGAGCGCTTCAAGCTTAAGCGCTATCGTGGTAACCTCAAGGAGTTCGTCAAGAAGAACCCTGCCGCCAAGTCCTACTACGAGCTCTCCGACTCCGAGATGGAGTTCTCCTTCCCCGAGCCCGGTTTCCTCGAGGGTGTCAAGACCAAGGCCAAGGCCATTCTGCGTGCCAGCAAGATGTCCTTCCAGTACCCCGGTACCACCAAGCCCCAGATCTCCGACATCTCCTTCCAGTGCTCTCTCGGCTCCCGTATCGCCGTCATTGGTCCCAACGGTGCCGGAAAGTCCACCCTTATCAACGTCCTTACTGGTGAACTTATCCCCACCGTCGGTGAGATCTACCAGCACGAGAACATCCGTATCGCCTACATCAAGCAGCACGCTTTCGCCCACATCGATAACCACTTGGACAGCACTCCCTCCGAGTACATTCAGTGGCGTTTCCAGACTGGTGAGGATCGCGAGACCATGGATCGCGCCAACAAGATCATCACCGATGCTGATGAGGAGGCCATGAACAAGATCTTCAAGATCGAGGGTACCCAGCGCCGCATCATCGGCATCAACTCCCGCAGAAAGTTCAAGAACTCCTACGAGTACGAGTGCTCTTTCGCCATTGGTGACAACGTCGGCCAGAAGAACGAGCGCTGGACTCCCATGATGTCCGCTGACAACGTCTGGCTTCCCCGTAACGAGCTTCTGGCTTCTCACCAGAAGATGGTTGCCGATGTCGATATGAAGGAGGCCCTCGCCTCCGGTCAGTTCCGCCCTCTGGTCCGTAAGGAGATTGAGTCCCACTGCGCCAACTTCGGTCTCGATGCTGAGCTGGTTTCCCACTCTCGTATGCGTGGTCTGTCCGGTGGTCAGCGTGTCAAGGTCGTCCTTGCTGCCTGCTCTTGGCAACGCCCCCACTTGATCGTCCTTGACGAGCCTACCAACTACCTTGACCGTGACTCTCTCGGTGCCCTGTCCAAGGCCCTGAAGAAGTTCGAGGGTGGTGTCATCATCATTACTCACTCCGCCGAGTTCACCAAGAACATCACTGAGGAGGTCTGGGCCGTCGTTGACGGTAAGATGACTCCTTCCGGTCACAACTGGGTTCAGGGCCAGGGCTCTGGTCCCCGTCTTAAGGGTGACGAGGGTGAAGAGGAGGAGAAGTTCGACGCCATGGGCAACAAGATCGTCAACACCAAGAAGAAGGTCAAGTTGTCCTCTTCCGAGCTCCGCAAGAAGAAGAAGGGTAAGTCTATTCCGTCCATCACTTGATTCTCTATATACAGAATGCTAACATCTCTCCTCCAGACCGTATGGCCCGCCGCAAGCGTGGTGAGGAGGTTTTCTCCGACGAGGACGACATCTAAACCAGTTGCCACGAGATCGCTTTCCTTTCCATTTGTCACGAGCCTTACAAAAGTCTTTTTTCGGTAACGCGGGTTGCATGGTTACGGGCCTGTTTATGATTTCTTTGACGAGCACCCATGAGATTCCCCTTGAAATGAAATCGCCGGATGAAGGAATGACTATCTCGCTGCGGGATTGGAGGATCCCGCGCGCGAGTGTGAGAGAGGTTCCTGGCGACAGGGAATGAGGGGGTAAGAATAAGAGAGTAGAAAGAGTAAATAGACGGCAATACAAGCCATAGACACTTCAACTTCTGTTCCCTGATTGATGCATGTGACGTGATGTGTTTGATGTCTTTTTCTCCCGAAGATGGAAGATTCTGTTCTTGGTGGTCAGCTCTGCGCTCCGACTAGCAGTCAAACCCAAAATCCATTACCCATCTGGACTCACCTCAGCTGATCGATTTCCGAGGTTGAACGTCAACCTGATGCTTTGGTCATTCTCAGGCCCCGATCTCGTGTTTGTGGTCATGGTGCTATTGTACTCGAGTGACCGGGATATGCTACTTAGACAATACCCTGGGACACGTGTGATACCAATCGTGCCTTTGTCTCAACTCCCTCAAATGTGAATCTCCCTTCCAACTTTCTGCGCATTGACGCTCAGCCGGAAATGCTGCATCTATTGA
Source organism: Colletotrichum simmondsii (assembly GCA_001563135.1). Taxonomy (NCBI): domain Eukaryota; kingdom Fungi; phylum Ascomycota; class Sordariomycetes; order Glomerellales; family Glomerellaceae; genus Colletotrichum; species Colletotrichum simmondsii. The sequence continues at coordinate 264,145 of JFBX01000627.1, read as the reverse complement.
CCGGTAATTGTTAGATTTCTTTGTCACCATTCTATGCAGGTTCCCTCTGGCCCATCGACGGTCTCAGGGGCTTCAAGTCTCGCCGGAGATAGTTAAGCCCCCAAAAGCCATATTTGAACGTTCGAGGTCAGATTGCTTCTTTGAGGGATCTTTGGAGGGATGTAAGTTGAATGCGTCCGCATATGAAGTCAAAGGACCAGCTGTATGAATTACTCGACATTGTTCAAAGTTGAGGGAGCCGTCGAGGACTACTATTCTTGTCCTGCTTATCTTCGAGGCCAACTCGAAGTCTTCGGGAAGACAACGTCAAAGACGCCAAAGAGTTTGGTTCTTCCATCCGTGATGGCCCCCTTCGGCCGAGAAGTGTTTTGATATTTCTTTCTCTTCATTCTCCGGTTTCCTCTAGGAAATCCTCGTTATCTCGACACCCTCATACTTTGTCCAGCATTTTCAACGTCCGTCCCAAACGACACCACCACAGGTGAGGCCATCACCATGACCACCTCCCCAGACAAAGACCTCACCCAAGAAACAATCTACGACGAAGAATGGTGGATAAAAAACACCCGCGAACACCCAGACAGCCCCATCAGCCTCCCCCTCTCTCCATCACCACAACCAGCCTCCTCGGGAGACTCAAACGACACTGACACCTCGGACCACACAAACACCTCCAACATCTCCATCCCCGCCACAGCAATCCACACCCACGACACAACCGCCGCGACCATCACATCCCTCCGACCCCCCGGGAACCCCCACGCACCCTTATTCCTCGGCGCACCGCCCGTGAAGCCGGCTAATAAAGGCCAATGGGCTTACGTGGAATATATTCCCGCCTGGACGGACCCGCTCTGGAAAGACGGCGATTCGAGAGTGCAGGATGAGAAGAACCCGGCGTATGTGGTGCGTAAGCGCGACTGGACGAAGAGCATTCGTCCGGCGCAGCTGCCGCAGGATAGGGCGCAGAATCCGAGCGCGTTTGCGTTACGGTACGGGATGTATCCTGATCGACTGGATGGTAGGTCGCGGTTGACGCCTACGAGGGGCGCGTTTCGAAAGTTCAAGTATGATGGGGTTGAGGTTCCTGGTGTGACGGCGGAGGTTGTGATTAAGCAGGCCGAAGGGTTTGCTAGGACGGCTGGGTTGACGGGGGTGGATGGGTTGTTGGAGGTGTATTCTGGGATGAGGGGGGGCGGGGGGGACGAGAGTGAGAGGTTTGTGTTGAGGGCGTTGGAGGGGATGAGGGATGATGAGGATTGGCAGATGGTGATGTTTCGGGGGATGACGTCGCATGAGGTATGTTTTATGTTTGCTTTCGTGGGTGTTTGTGAGGGTGAGTTGAGGTTGATGAGTTTGGTGTAGTTGATTGAGGGGGGGATGATGTCGATGAGGAATGGGAATTCCTGTGATTTGAAGAATGGTCTTCACAAGTAAGTTATAGGACGATTGCCCCTATTTTCTCGATGTTATCTCAGCTGACCTATTTGGATGGATGAAGGTATCTCACGAGAGACAAGTGGGTTGAAAGTACATGGCGAGGATGCGACCCGGACAAACCAAGACTCGTCTACCAATCCGGCCAAGTCAAAGGAGAATGGGACCCAAAAGTGAGAAGAAGAGAGACCACCCCACTCGAGACCATCACGAACATCAGAGCTAACACAAAATCAAGACAAACGACTACCTCTGGGAGAAAATGCAACCCGCCCTCCTCCTCGCCTCCCGCATCCTAACCCACCTGGACAAAAACGACCCCTTCTGGCGCCGCCTCCACGACGTCCTCAACCGCCAGACCATCAGCGAACCCCACGACTACCGCACACCCGAGATGCGCAAGAAGAACCCGATCGTGAAGTTCACACTCCATGACTACGCCGATGGCGGCGGGCAAGACGCCATCGTGGACGAGGAGACGCGCAAGGACATGTTTGACGTACATTTTGAGGTTCTCCATGTCCTGCAGACGAGGATGCGGTTCATGCTGTGTAGCGGGTATAAGGGCGAAGATGGCGGGACGGCGGGCGTGACGTGTGTTGCGGGCTCGTGTATCGATGTGCATATTGCCGCCGATGCGCTGTGGCCTTTGGTTGTGCCTGGGTATAGTGACGATGAGAGGTTATTGCAGGGGTTCTTTCTGGCTTCTACTATTATTCATGAGATTGCTGTAAGTCTTCGCTTCTATCAGAGAAATCCTTAGAGAGACTACTTGTCATGGATTTGGCTGACGTTGGTGTGGGTAGCATGCGGTCAACTACGTGCATCATCTCGTTCTTTTGCCGCCGGCCTGCTTCGAAGTAGAGACCTGGAAAGCCACCCCGGACAAGGTTAAGAAAGTTTCAGAGATTGGGTCAAAGATGTTTTCCAAATTTTCGGATGGCCACATTGAGCCGTTTTTCGAGGATGAACCACAGGCTGAGCTGGGTTTTTGTACTGAGAACCGGGTGAGTTGACTCTCTATGTCTTCTTTTCCTTTACCCTCTTCGCAACTCTTACTACCTACCCCTTTGTCACTCAGAACCAATTGTCATGTAGATAGTTACAAACCACACTGACACATCATCCACTACCTATTAGCTCTTCGGCGGCGTTAACTGGAATATCATATCCCCCGAAATACCTTATCTCTTCTTTCTGCCTGCCGCCATGGCAATGGAGAGGTGGCCACGGCCCAAAGGCGATTGCCGCCGTCTCTCCGTCGAAAAACTCCAGCAGAGTCCGGAAAGACTCGTTCTCGACCAAATACCACTGCTCCCGGACCAATACTTCTCCCCCACCCGCGTCGCCCACATTGTCCGTCTCTTCACCGAAGCCTTCTGGGGCGTCGAGGTGAACAAGTACGGCCCCGCGGCGCTGCGCTTCGGCGGCTTGGACCCGGTCAAGCTCCCCATCATCTGGCCGCGTATCCAGCTGAGCGCCGCGCTGAGAGGTGTGCTGGCCCCGAGGGGCGATCGGGCTCTGGAACTCCTGCCGAAAAGCGACTCGGAGGAGATGCTTGACGCTGGCCCTACGGTTCACCGGTTTTTGTACCAGGCCGGGACCGAGTTTCTGAGGCCGAATGTGGTGCGGTACCGGTGGGAACGAGACCACAAGCACTTTGTTTACTCACGGAACGGCCAGATGGTCCTACACATGTTTCAGTTGGCTGTCATCGTGATTGAGACCCAGATAGCGTATAATTTGCGGCAAAATACCGAGGATGTTGATAATAGGAGAAAGAGCAGAGCGTGGCTGAGGAGCTGGAAGAAAGCTGAGACTCGAAGATGGGGGTTGAACCTCGACAAGAGCTTACAACAATCGCAATCGTCATCGAATGGCAAGCTGTGCCCTTTGCCACATCGATCGGTTCATCCGCTCCAAGATGAGCATTATTTCTGGCAGAACATCCCCGACCTAGGGACGAGAGCGGGCCCGAGGACAGCGGAAGTGCTTCGGCGGGTATACGAGATGATTATCTTCGAGATCGGGTGCTTTCAGCAAACATTTATCGACATTTACCACCTCGACGATGCAGAGCTCGAAGCGTTCCAGGCGACGAACGCGCCCGAGGACCTACTCTACCGCCTCACGGTTACAACCGATCTGGCAACGGAGGCACTGCGACAGGCCACGAGACTCGTGGCAGACTACGGCGGGACCGGTTTCATACCCGCCGTCAACATGGCGGTTCTCCATGACTTTATGGGGAAATTCACCAACATGAGGGCGCAGCTCGAGGAGATGAGGCCGTGGGCAGAGAATCTTTCCGAGATCAATCCTTCCAACTATAACCTCCTGCAACCCATAATACCGAGGCTCAAGATCGCGCGGCGGCCGGCGACGGCAAGGATGGTCAAGCTTGTGCAAAAGGAGCTTGGGATGCTTCCCGTGGAGACTTTGGTGGTCATTGAGAAGTTTTTGAGCTTTGTGAAGACGACGGTGAAGGCTGCGGGTGAAGTTAAGATCGATTTGGCGAGGGATTGGGAGATGGATCTGGATGAGGTGGTCAACGAGTTCGAAAAGAGGGATAAACTTGATCAACCTGGCGTGGTGGAGGATGTTACTGACGAGGAAAACCCCGAAGACGGCCTTGACAATAATGATCCGCTTACTGAAATCATTAGGAAGAGGAAGCCGAAGAATCGTTGGAATGGAGCGAATCACCCTCCAAAGCGACTCAAAAGACCTAGAATTGCGGCACCGCAGCTCGTTCCCCAGCCGCTGGCACATCCTACGCCCTTCTCAAAGTACTCTCCGCCCAGGCATAGATTCGGGGATACCACCAAGGCCAGCCGCTTCTCCAGACGCAACATAGTCAACGCTGTCCCGGACCCGATGTCCAAGATCCCGAACGTATTCGCCAACATCCCAGACATATCCTTCCCTCTATCACAATCTCCTTCCGGGTTCGCTGGGTACGGTCCAGGACGGCAGCAGCCACCACCTCAGCTCCCTACTCATGCCTCTGTTTTCGGCAGACCTGGGATCAAGATCGCAGAAGGCCCGGAGCCGATGGGCATATTCCCTCACGCGTATGCACTGTCGGCATCCTTCACGGAAGACCTCGAGCACGAGGCCAGGGCCCGACTTATGCTCGCGCAGCAGAGCCCCGCGAATTTCGCGCTCGGGTTCAGGGAGAGGCACGGAGCGACGCTAGCGAACGCGTATCGTGATCCTGTGCCCGTGATACCGGATTCTCCTGAAAGGCAAATTGGCGGCGCCGTACCAAATTCCGGGGTCGGTGCGGGAAATCGACGGCGAAGAATCCCGGCTCCGCAGGATCATTCGCCGACTACGGAGGAAGTGTCCAGCTTATCAAGTTATCCAGGTTCGACTCCAAGGAAAATGGACAGTAGACAGGGGGCGGCAGGCCCCGGGAACGTGGATGTTGCGAATGAAATCGAGAGATGGGGGATAAGTAGCACAAACAGGGTCAGCGCACTCAATATGCAGCGAGAACTAGATATGAAGCAAGGGGCGGAAGAGCAGATCAAGGAGCAAAAGCGGCAGCAGCGGGAGTGGCTGAATAGTCTTGCAAGACAGCAGGCATCGGCCGGCATGTTGGAGATGGATATGGGGCCTGATTTCGGAACGGGACCTTTAGGAGGATCGAGTGTCAGTCTCGGCGGGTCGGATGAAGGAGTCGGCCCGTGGCCATCTACTGCTTCTCATCGGCAGAAGGCGAGGTATCTGGCGAACGACATGGACTGGGTGCCTGGCTGAAAATCACTTGTTCAATCAGGCCCAGCCTTTGGGGAGGGGAAACAGAGTCTTCTTTGCTAGATAAGCTGGGTTATGGAGGGGAAGCTGGACATTTCGATATGACTTGGATAGAGGAGTCAAAGAGTCCCTGTGGAGGCAAAGGCCTGTTTTCCATCTGCTTTCTTTAGTAAGTAGACATACTTGAAAGGGAACTCTATTCAATGGAGCCTGCTTGAGAAAATGCGTCTTAATCACGCTTCCCAGGTTCTTTGATGAAACGATTGTGTGATCTTATGTGTGCAATCTTTACCGCTAAATACTACATGCGTATTCGTCAAGTCGAAGCCTGAGGTAAGGTATCACAGGATAAGGCGGGGCAGGGGCATAGTCTATAACCTGATTCACCTCATCCGCTCTCAACAGCAGTAAAAGGGACTCCTGCCCAGAAGCTTAAGATGGTTATACCCCTAATCCTGAAGTGCAGAGCTACCGAGCTGTAGCCTGTGGGTTCGAATCCCACAGGCGCCCTCCATGTTTCGTGTTTTTGTTTTTCTTCCTTCTTTTTTTTTCTTTCCCGGCTTGAGGCTATACTATCCCTCTCTTGGTGAAGTCATCTGAGTGGATTGAAAACTAACTCTCGCTCAAGAATTCACTGCTGTACCCTCTGTACAAATGCCACATACCAGCACACCTCAATCCATCCTCATATCGCATCAATATCAATCTCCGGCGCCTCCCTCCTCCTGAACAACAACTTCGCCGTACTATCCGAGTTCCACGCAAACCCCCACTCCTGCCACTGATGCTCATACCCAGGCGTCAACTTCCAGTCGAACTTCATCAGCAAATGCGCCAGCGCGATCTTGAGCTCGTTGCCGGCGAAGAAGCGACCCGGACATGCGTGCTGGCCGTGGCCGAAGCCGAGGTGTGAGGGCGATGTGCTGACGAGGTGGGCTTGGCTGTCGAGCTTCGGGTCGCCGCGCATCTCGAGGAAGCGGTAGCCGTTGAAGGCTTCGGGATCCGGATAGATGGAGGGATCGTGCATCTTGCCTAGGTCGCCGACGCAGCGTTCTCCTTTTTGGAGTTTGAGGCCGTTGGGGAGGGTTACTTGGCGGGTTGCCATGCGAGCCATGATTGCTGGTTGGTTTGGTGAGCAACATGTGCTCGTAGGGTATTTTCTTGTTGTCACGAAAGAAAAAATGGGAAACTTACCAGACGTGACGGGCTTGAGTCGTTGTGATTCTTTGAGAACGCTGTCCATGAGTTTCATGTTGAAAAGAGCCGTCTTCTTCCAGCCTTCAGCGGTGAGAACTTCAACAATTTCCTTCCTCAGGGCATCAAATAACTCCGGGTTCTCTGCAATGCGTAGCATCGTCTCCACGAGTAAATCCGTAGTAGTATGGATCGCAACGACCGACAGACCCAGCTGCGCGCCAACAACATCATACTCCCGCCCCTGACTCTCCTCTTCGAACCAATCAATGCCATCATTGAACTTCGGCGCCGGTTCGCCGCTCTCAATAGCTCGCTGTCGCGCGTCTCTACGCTTTTGAAGCACCGGCTCAATGATGTCTCTAGAATCAGATACCTGCCGCCTAAGAGTCTTGCACTCAGGCAGGAACAAGTTGGCGGCGTAACGCAGCCAGTATGGGTACGGACGCAGGATCTCGGCGCCGAGGAAGGCGTTGACGGTGTAGGACTTTGTTATAGCGAGCCAAGCTTCGTCGCGGCATACTTCATCGCCAAGGAAGACGCGGGAGGAGAGGCGGCAGATAAGATCGAGAATGGTGTCTTTGGTGTTGTACTCTTGCCATTCTACATGGAGCAGTCACAAACGTGTTAGCAATGCGAACAGATGAAGAGCGGCTACTCTACAGTTGGCGTGTCAAGAAACTTACCGGTGGGCTTGCCGAAGATGTGATCGACAGCGAATCTGGTTTCTGACGCAAGAGGCTCCGTGATTTGGTCTGTATCATCATGTAAGTATCGTGATGGTGTGTTGGTGTAACGTGGGGTCTCAATGTGGGGTGTGGGGTAAGAAAAGGGCAACTTCGTGATGGGAACGTAGTGAAAACCTACTGAGCAACTTGGTGATGCGCTTCTTGATGACAAGCTGAAAAAGTCCGTCCGGTCTGTTGCCAACCGCGAACCCTTCGAACCCATTCAGTTGAGGATGGAAGTTGTCTGCGAAAGCTTTTGCAAAGCTCAACCCTGGCTCGTTGCGAATATCGTGAACTAGATCCGGCGGAATGACAACTGTCTCACCAACGTCCGTCATGAGTCTGTAAGGCTGGCCGGGAAATTGAGTCCGAGCGTCTTCCATAATACGACGAGCATTCATCAAGAACCCCTTCTTCCGTTCTTGGTCGAAGAAATCAAACATTCGTCCCGGGTTGACGGAGGGGAGTTTGCGAGAAGGCTTGCGAATGTGGGGTATTATCGTGAAGATGCTGATGAGGATAATGCCGAGACATAGTGATGCCCATAAATCCAGTTTACGGATGAGTGATGAATCGTCAGCCCATGAGTTGAGGAGATGTTTGGGGGTTGTTATGGCCTCCATTTTGGTAGTTTAAGGTGGGAGAAAGTATGAAGCAAAAGCTGATAGACCAAGCTTGGAGATGGTGAAAGGTGTAAGTGCGTCTACCATCAACTTATATACTCTGCCCAGCCTCAGAGGGGGCAGCTCGGCGGTGAACAGAAATTCATCGTCGGTTTCACCATTACACGAGAAATTTCGTATCACAAGTCAAGAATTACTCCAAAGCATCTCCACGTTGACGTTGTTTCTAGCATATCACGGTGCTAAAACGCCGCCCGCCGGCCAACACTTCCGTCGTTGCAACTCAGCGCGACCCGCCGCCACCCTGCCCGCAGCCGTCTCAAACGAATCAGCGGCGCTTACAACTGGGGACCGCGTCTGTTAAGTTCCGAGTCATGCAGATCATTGTAGCAAGCTCCGGGAGCAGACAAGTGCCCGACAGCGGGACGGGTGGATCTCTCAAATCTGGGATAGTTTTTGATGCCCCCCGGGGAACCGTCCTCAAAAGCGACGACCATCCTCCTCAAATTCTTCTCAGTCTCTAGTTCTGTTCGTGCGAGGTCTTGTTTCTTTGTCACGACTCCCCGCTTAACAAGACTTTCCCCACTTACATCGCGCAAATACTTTCTGACCCCAAGGCCGACGATGTGGGGGTTAGCCTGGTGTTTTCACGCGACACTGACAGTGATCGGTTGCTAAAGTTCAGCAACGCGGAGTGCGAGGGCACCGTTTGTCCGTTGTGGCTACGCGCGCCATACATTTCGGACGAAGTCTTGGTTCGCGCCAGGCCTGACTTGCGATGACGGCAACTTGGCAGATTCCGTGGTCCTGCGCATCTGACACCAAAGGTAACAAGAACTCCGGTTCGCGAATGGGAGGATAGATGTAGGTAATGCTTCTTTGAGGCTCTAAGTAGCCCAGCATGGGTGGTTGGCACCGTGCATCTAGGCGAAAGATAAGTCCTGATAGCGGGTGATGGCTTGCTTTGAACAAGTCTTCTCAATGCCGTCTGCATCTGTCAGTCTTGACGTTGACTGCCATCCGTCAACTGAAGTTGACTAATGATGCCAAGTCGCGCAGTGGAGACTGTCACGTCGAGAGTGCACTCTTGACTCATCTGAGCAACTGAGCGTGTTGTCGTCATGGGCCACGGCCATCAGCTATTGGAAGGCGAGAACACCGGATAGAGTCCAGAACATATCGCGGCAGTACGAGGCATCAATTTCTTGAACTTATGAGCAAGTACGACTACATCTTGACTCGAAAAAGCCCCTAGTCAATGATGTTGTTAACTAGGCTTCTCGCTATTAAATCTCGGCAATCTGACTACGAAAGCAGCTGCCAACTGGCGGCAAAGATTGACCTGTAGGTCAGCTAACACCATCAGTCAGCGCCATAGCTCACCTCATCCGGTCGTACAGTCGAACTCTATACCAGATCCCCAGCATGACTTTGGTAGAGGAAAGAGAAATATTGCAATACCACGATTATTCTAGGAAGAATTTCGCGGGATACCTTCCGATTTATGTGCAAGATGTGATGGCGGCTCGGCTCCCACTTACCGGATTATTCGGAGCCGGGGCCCTATATTCTCCTCCGCTATGATCTACAAATAAACCAAACTCCAAATTGACCCCAGTGATGATTACTGCTTTCAAGGACGAACAGAGATTACTCGCATTCGTAAATCGTAGTTGATCTGCACTCGACGGTCCGCGGCCCCCATTCACCCACATTCCGATTTTTCAGTGGAGAAAAAGTTGGAACAGTCGTCAGCCTCTGCGAACGCTGTGGCACCGTATATACCTATTTTAGATTGAAGATATGCTAAGAGCTTGTCCGGACTTGTAATGAAATGACTGTGATTCGTCATTACACTGCCCGCTCTATGTGCATGTACCCAGTTGAGGTCGAAATGCCGACAAGTTGTTCATCCTCGGTGACGCGTTCAGGGGAACCAGATCTTTGACGGAAGGTGTCGACATGGCATTTCCATCAAAAGTGACCAATTTTTCGGAAGACGGTAAAGATTGAGACATGTATAAGATGAATCGAGTTCGGATGTTTCTCAGCGTCTCATTCATCCAAACTATCTCTCGGCAGCAACCTTCTCTCCACACATCATGAAACTTTCAACCGTTGCAATTGGCGCGTTCGCCTCCATGGCCCTTGCCCACAAGGAGGTAGCCCCCGGAGTCGTCAAACGCCACGCCGATCTCTCTAAGCGCTGTGCTTCGGGAGCCGCGAAGTTCAAGCAGAAGCGATTCGAGAAGCGTCAGGAGGAGGCTAGCCTGAACAAGCGATCCGGCAACAGCTCTTACACCATCGTCACCGAGGGGCCCTACTACGACACTCTCCAGAACGACACCTGCGTCCTCGCCCCCGATGTCACCGCTGGTCCGTACTACTGGCCCCGGTCAGAGACCTTGCGGCAGGACATGACTGAGGACCAAGTCGGCGTTCCTCTTATCCTCGACGTTGGTGTTCTGGATATGGCTACCTGCGAGCCCCTTCCCAACGCACTCGTTGCGTTCTGGCACTGCAACTCCACGGGCAGCTACTCCAGTTTCACTGGCCGTGACCCCAACACGGACTTCCGGGAGCTCCTCGAGTCTCTCAATGTCACCGACTTTGAGATTGGCACCACGGATCTTCACACTGATGACACCACATGGCTTCGTGGCATGTGGCCCTCAAACGATGAGGGCATCCTTGAGATGAAGACCATCTTCCCTGGTTTCTACATCCAAAGATCCATCCACATCCACGCTCAAGGTACGCCTGATTTCTTTTTTCTTTTTGAAAGTAATACTTCGAAGCTAACAGATTCAACTAGTCTTCACCGATTGGGTCCTCCACAGCAACGGCACCGTCAAGACTGGCAACACCAACTCTATTGGCCAACTCTACTTCAACGAGTCCATCTCACAGGAGATCATGGCCCTGGAGCCCTACGTCAGCCACACCGAGATCAACCGCACGACCAACGACGTGGACTCTGTCTACTCTTCAGGCCTGGCAAATGGCTACAACCCCGTCATCGACATCGTCCCTCTTGATGGCAACGATATCACCCAAGGCATGGTCGGCTACATCACCATCGGTATCGACACGGAGAACAGCCCGTCTTTGAGTGGCCCGGAGAGCGAGCAAGGTGGCGGAGGCGGTTCTCCCAGCGGAAGTGCCATGCCTAGTGGAACCGCCCCGGCATAAGCATGAAAGTATGGTCACTGATGCTGCATATATTCGGAGTTCAGGGAATTTCAGGAGGAAATAGACAGTCAAAGTATACGGGATGGGAGTCAATATGATCGGGAACATTCAATACCGCATTCCATTCAAACATCAACGAGGTTTCCTATTTTATTTCATGCTTCATGGCGTCTTTGATTGAAGGCATTCTGTTTCTATCGTTCAAGAATACAAGTCTAAGGGTATCAGGCAGGTGGGTAAGTTCAAGAGGTAAGCGAATACCTGCACAGGTTTCCTTTCCGTATTCTAGCCAATCTACATGCCCGAATACACACCAAATAAAACCCATAGATTTCCCCTCAACTCCGTTTCCGTCCCAGTCAGCAGGCGCCCGTCTAGGTCGACGGGTCGGGTCAAACTGGCTGGTGGTGGAGTGGTCAATGGTCAACAACCAATTGTACGCCAAGCAGCCTACTCAACGACAGGCTTAGCGAGAGTACCCAAGTTCGAAGCCAGCATAAGTACCTGAAGTTTTCCAGTTTGAGCATCAAGAGCTGTAG
>JFBX01000627.1:190309-252660 GCA_001563135.1 Colletotrichum simmondsii | reverse complement strand
GGGGGGGGGGGGCGAACTCCTTTTGTCATTTGGTCCTACGAACCTCTTGGTAATGCCACTTCCAATTGTTTAAATCAGCATGAAACGTAACTTTTCGGTTGTTGCCACCCAGTCAGCGCGGTGCATCAGGTGATAGCTTCCAATACGCCGGAACTTCGGCAGTTGCTCATCAGCCTCCGCTCCGCTTGTATACAGAACAGTGTCGTTCTTCGGCGATTGCGGCACAGGCTCGAGGAATAGTCCCTCAAACCTCAGAACGCGGTCTGTATGGTTGACTAACGGAAGACAAACGACAATATCTCCTTTCGGCGTCTCTTCAGGCGAGTCCCAACCATAGATTTGCGTCCAATCTAAGTCCGAGTCTGGAATCGTCGGCTGGAGCATCGAACCTAGCACTTTCCGATCTTTTTTACTAGTGAATGCCTGAAGTTGAATGGACTCTTCGTCTCTGCCCTTCAGCTGCGAGACCATGTGCTTCGCGTCGCCATCGTCGTTAGTCTCATTTCTATAGAACGCCATCTTGAGGACACCCTCTAGAATCAAGCCGTCGTTTTCCGCCTTTCCAATCCTATTCATGCCACCAAAGCCAGAAGTGACGAGACCAACAGCCTTAACCAGTCCCTTCCCATGCGGATACCAGTTGCCGAATGTTACCGGCGTGTTCAGTGTCATCCAAGACCACGATGGCGCCAAGTAATCAGTCGGTCGCGCGTGAACCTTCTCTTGAGCACTCCAAAGCAGAGCCCATGGCAAACTTTCATCTATCCATACACCATAAGCTTGCTGGGTATCACGCTTATCCTGCAACTGACCAGGCAAGCCCGAAAATGCCACTTGCCTGTCGCTAGGGAACGTAAGCTGTGTCTTTGAATACATCTTCACTGTTTCCGACCACGCAGCCTCAAAGGGCTTGATACCCGCGCTCTGAAGCAGCATATCTCGAAAACGTCTCCGGTCACCGATAAATTGCCACCAGATAGTGGCCGGCTGCGACGGGACCCCTTCAGGAAACGATTCACAAAGCTCGTGCTGGCCGCATCCCCAGAGGATCTGCTGCCGACCAAAGTAGAGTGTCCGAGGAGAGAGCAGTCGCTCCTGAAAGACCCAAGCCCGCTTATGCAGCGGCGCCTCTGGAATATCTGACTTCCATCTGGCATCTAAGTTTTCCCCGTGAAGAAGAAATGGCGAAGCCACAGAATCCGTCGAGAACGGCGATGGGATGACGCAGGGCAAGACAGTCCAAGGGTCTCTGTCCGAAAAACAGCCGCCTGATCCGTCCGCCGCATGGCTTGCGGATATGGTGCAAAGTGACAGGCTGTATACCTTGCCCATAGTAGGAGCCTCTCGTCTCCAGTCATCTTCGCTCTGTTGAATGATGCAGATGCAATCTATCCATAGATATCGAATCCCAAGTCTCCTGGCGATGATAAAGGCATCGGAAAAAGTTTTGGAAAGTTCTGAGTGCGGTATGCCTATCATAAACTGATTGATGTTGGCCTCTAGGAGAATGCACGGCTGCTTCAGGCCCCAGCAGTGACTCAGCGTCATCCATCGAACAGGGCGTTGCAGAGTTTGCGAATGTACCAGCTTGGCTACGTCGGAAGGGGACTCTCCCAAGTCAATCAGGCGTGTTGGGGCCCATCCGTCTTCGTTTGGCATTGAGCAATCGTGTGATGTCAGGCAATCCGTGAGAAACTTCTGAGCTAAGCCGAATGCTTGCTCCGAGCCAGTATTAGTGTTCAGAGCCAAAATTGACTCTTCCCTTGGAATTGAAGCTGCAATTTCCGCTGTCATTCTGCATGAGCTACTAGTATCATAGCAGTGTAATTTCTCGGAAGCATCACGAACCTGTAGTTTCTTCGACCGAGAAAAAGATGGTCTGCATCCTGTTGGCATTCTCTTCGTCCAATCTCCACAGACCCATGTGGATTTCGTAGCCTTGCGTCCCGCCGGCGAAGCCGTATCGAAGCTCGAGGTTGTCGTCCGAATCCAAGTCATTCCAGTCTGGCCATGGAATCTCGTGCTTTCCCCCAAAGTTCAACCGCCGGAACCATATGAGACTACAGATGCGACAGCCATCACCCTTTCCTTGTTCTAGGCTCTCTTTTGTGTGCGGGAGCTGATAGCCATCATTGTTCGGAGAATACAAACCGGATGAAGAGACTTCTCTAGCTTCAATGAAAATAGTCAGACAACGGCCACATAGATGAGACCAGCGACGGTCGTGAGACTGAGTCACCATGGCTCAAAGGGTTGTCGATCAATGTTGGGCTCTGAGCTGGATTGCTCGCAAGTGTATTAGGTAGCTGAATGCACCTTACTTTTTGCTGCTACGTAGATTGTGAAAGAGGATCCCCCAGATCGAATTATAGCTTCCAATCACGTGACGTAAGCAGAGTTGGGCTCCTCCGGATTCCTGTTGTTCATTGGTGATGACCTCTTACCCTAGTCCTGTATAACGGCTCGAAGGTTGTTCACATTTTTACAAGTAGCCAGACAAGATAGTAGTTAAAATGGAAACGATGTAATTTCTCGCCAACTAGCTTTCTCAGACCATGACCTGTGCCACGTGAACACTATACCAGCGAGTATACGGCCTCATCCAAGTAAGGTGGTAGCTCCCGTCCCCCAATTTTTCAGAAGCCTAATACAAGACTAAGAACACTCTTACAGAAGTCGTAAAAGATTACTGCTCCTATCAACATCAAAACGTCCTAGGACCTGTTGAAAACGCTTGATTAGCCAACGCATCAGCCTCAGTATTTTCCTCCCTTGGGATAGCCCAAAATAAGATGTCCCTCCCTCCATCATCCCCATACGTCATCTCATCCAACTGCTCATGTAACTCCCTCAACACCTCAAAATGCGCAACCCTCTTCCCCCTCGCATTAAGCCCTTCATTCTCAATCCAATCCCCAATCCAAAGCGCCATAGCATTCGCGAGATACTCCGAGTCCGTCGCAATCGTAATCCGATTCAACGAATAATCACTCCCCGTAATCTCACAAATAATCCTCACAGCCTGCACCAGCGCCTCAATCTCAGCCCTCGAGTTCGTCTGCGGGAGATCTCTCGCCAACAACCCACAGGCATTGTACCGCGACCCGGGACCAAAGTAGACGCCCCACGAACCCTGCGCGTCGGGGAGACCGTTATTGCGGCAGGCGCCGTCAATGTAGACAACCATGCTGCCGCGTTCGGGGATGGGGCGTTTGGCGGCCCAGGAGTACATTTGCATGCCGAGGAGCTGGGTTGAGGGGTTGTAGATGACGAGGTCTGCTTTTGGGACCATCCTGTGGGTGTCGCTTGCGCGGTGGTCGAAAAGGCGGCTTCCCATGCCGTCGTCGTCATCGTAGCCCATCATCTTTGCGATGGTGTTAGGTCGCCTTCACGATAAAAGCTGTCGGGGATAAGAGACGAGAAGCTCTTATTACACCAGAGGATACCCTGGTTTTGGGGATGTTGTTGCTCAGCACCCAGTTCGGAGTCTTTCCTAGTAGCCTGGTCAACATGGTACATTGATCAAGACAGACGCCGATCTTGTGGGCTAACCTTCTACAAGAGTACGATGTCTACTAGTGAACTGTAAATTCTACTAACGTGTAAGTCGCTCGTGCTAGGTTCCCTATCGATCGAATGAAGTCCGGTCATGAGCTTCGATAGAGGTTGACAGAAGCATGGGCGAAAGAGGGGGAGGGGCAAAATCTACACCAATAAACTTGACGTAAAGGCGGATAAAAGTGGCCCCTTGCATATGAACTTCAGGTGTTTTTTCTTTTTGATATCTTGTGTTTTTCATTTACCCGGTCTTCCTCAAAATGGCGACCCGAGAGTTCTCGCGCGAGTGGAATGTCGGTTTCAAATTGTTGAAAGCTTATTTCTATTCTCAATTTCAAAGAGACACGAGCCAATACTCATTCCTCTAACCTTTGGGTCTCTCGCGCTCATCTAAGCACTCGTTTTCTGATCCTATGAACTTCAAATGTCTACCAGAATACTTCTTAACCGCAAATTAGCCACATACCCCTAAACAAACATCGTCACAACAGCCAGCAAAATGACAAGAAGCCCAGGCAATAACATCGGCATCATCAACTCCTCAATCGCCAGCTCCGTGCTGGGCGAGATAAGACTCAACGGGAAACTAGGCGGGAAGGCCCTCCGCCTTCTCTCAACAGTCTCCATCAGATGCCTCGGAATATTCGTAATATCGATTGTCAAACGATGCGTGCTCTTGCTTCCGTCATGTTGCACGTATAATGTCGCCAGATCAGGATCATATGACCATTCTCCATCGCTGACCTTGATGTCGATGTTGCGCTGCGCGTAGTGGTACTTTGGCACAAAGATCTCCGTCGTGCGTGACTTTTCGGGTTGACTTTTGCTGTTTTTGGCGTCGTTCTCGGCCTCTGAAGTCCACTCGAATTCGTAGTGGAGGGTCCGCGGGTCCCAATCCGAGCGAACATGGCGGCCTGCAATCTTGACAGCGTAAGGACGAATAATCACGTCCAACACCCTCCCACCGCGGTACAGCTCATCATTTTCATGCGCCTCGTTCGCATAATCTGGCAAAATGTGGCCCGGCTTCGCTTCAGTGTCGCCGTTAACGACAGAGAAATCCTCCTTGTTCCACCCATCGCCGTACTCCACCCGATTATCAGGGTTGTAATTCCACAACGTAAAGGCAAGGTTATTATCCTCCATGGCAGAGACGAGCGCGTGCATCAGCTCGCGTAGCTTATCGTAGTTGCCCGTCTTGAAGGCTTCGCCGCCATTAATGTCGTAAGGGATGCCGACCTCGCCGATGAGGGCAGGAACGTGGGTCCCCAGCGACTTTTGTCCGTACTTGAGAATGTTGGCGAGCTGCGCGCGGTAGTTTTGTCGAAGCGCCTTGGCGCCGAAGTAGAGTGCCTTCAAAATGAACATGCCCCTGGAGAGGCCTTGTACGTTCACGCTCATCCATGAGTGATGCTTGCTGAATAGTACGTTGAGGTCGTAGAAATGAGGGGCAAAAACGAGGTTCTCTGGTCTCGGGGTGTCGATGATTGTCTTGGTTGCATATGTCTGCTTCTGTCCGGCTTCGTCCACCTTACCGTCCTGGCTAACCCAAGGAGGCACAAACTCGTTCGGTATCGGCTCAAAGAAGCAGAATTGCCGGGACGATTTCCGTGAGACACGTTCCGAAAAGCGCTTGAGGAAGGGACCGTAAAAGTCGCGGTACCACTCCAGCGGCTTCCCTTCACGACCTGGCCGATGGTCCGCCTCAAAGTAGTCTTGCTGAAAGACCTTGGGTCCCTTTTTCGCTTCGTCCCATTCCCAAACGCCGTGAGCGCGCCATACACACTCGCCGAGACCATGGTTCTGTGGCTTCGATGCGCTTGGCTTAGCAGCCAACCAGGCAGATCTTCCCTTTGGGTCGACGACGGTTTTGTGCGAAATGCGGGTAGGGAACGGCCAGGACTTGACGTAGTAATTGACTTCTTGAGCGTAGCCACTGGCAAGTGCGAGTGCTTGTGTCAAGGACGGGTAATATCCGATGTGTAAGTCGGTATCGTAGTTCCAACCGTCGAACCCATGAAGATTGACAAGGCCTCGATGCGGCTCATTCAACGGCTCAAATCCGACACACGCCTCGAGACCAGCAACTTCATCCGCGAGTCGGCCAAAGGCTTCGATGAAGGCACTCTGTAGAAACTCCTGAGCCGAAACAGTCTCGTCTCTGCCATTCTTCGACCGCTGACATTGCAGCTTCGGCGCCAGAGCGTCGCCCGCCCAGAACAACGTCGCCATGGTCGACGCCGCAATCTTCTGGTACCCAGAGGGCCACACAAACGGACCGCTCGGTTCCTTCTCATTCACAGGCGCAGTAGCTCTCCTCAGCTCATCTTGCCCATGAACGTACGCGGCACCAGTCTCGGTGAACGCTTCGACATCAAGCCCAGCAACTTCGAATGTCCAACCAGGTGCACCGCTGCCGCCACTGAACCGACTCCACACGTCCTGATGGGCGCAGATGAAGCACTTGACGCCATATTTCGGCATGATCTCAATGAGTTGGCGCAGGTAGTCGATGTACTCTAGATCAACATCGGTCTCCGGGTCCGGCCCGGAGTGTCCAATCGATTCCCAAGTAACAAGCAGTCGTATCAGCGGCAAGCCCCAAGCCTGCAGCCGTCTGAAGTGCAGCGGCGCATCTTCGAGTGGAAACGGCCGGCCGATGAAGGTCACTGTCCGGTGCTCAAAGAAGCCGTCAGTGAGATGTGATAGGCCATTGGGCGTCATGGGCAGCTTGCTGGCCCCAGAGATGTTGAGGCCGTGCAGCGTGAGGGTGCGCCCGTAATTGTCGACAAAGTAGCCATCTTTCAGGCCAATTGGACCTCCTAGTGCCGCGTCGGAAAGGTCCTGCGCAGCGTATTTGGCCGCCATGGTGAATGGGCGGTGAAATGTTAGGTGAGAATCAAGGTGTAAGGTGAGCTTTTTAGCTTAATTGGCCGGGGATGAGCTCCAGACGTTACGCGTACTGACAGCTCCTCGTCGGGACAGATAACCTGCTTAGTCAGCAACTTCCCTTCAGATGTCCTGTCATTTGCAGTAGCCAAGATAGTAAATTACCAACCCATCAACGATCCTGATAAAGAGCTTAAATTACTTGTTGGAACTACTTCAATCCCATGCGAAAGAAGTTATTTCGATATTATGGGTTGGGAAAGCCAAACCGCTCTCAATTGCTCGAATCCCGTTGAAGAATACCCGGGAAAGTCGGGCCCCGATGGTGGATGCTGTGCCAAGGCGTGTGCCTCGTCAATTGCTCAAGGTCCTTGAGCTATTTTCTGAGCCTAAGCTCCATTTACCGAAGCTCGACACATGAGTGTTGAATCGTCTTAGTAATCTTAAACACCGTCACTGATTTTACCGCAACATCACAACGAGATATGGAACCGGCGGTGTTCTGATTTGTTTTCATTATTCATAGAGTCGTCCATCTATGGCCGTCTACGGCTTTTTCTATATATGGCCCGCATGGTATCATAAACTAGGAACGCGGTGATTTTTTCTTCCCTTTTATATCAACAGCACACAAACTTAAAGCTTGCGAACGACCTTGTTGGAGGCCTCCTTCTCCTCCTTCTCGTCCCAGATGTTGATGTTCCAGCGGGGCTTGTAGGTGAAGGGGATGTTGTAGCGGCGGGGCTCCTTGCCGATCTCGTTGATGGCGGCAACGTCCTCGTCCGAGATCTTAACCTCCTGGAAGTTGGACTGGATGCGGCTGGGGGTGACGGACTTGGGGATGACAGAGTGGCCGCCGACCTGGGACCAGGCGAGGACGACCTGGGCGGGGGTGGCGTTGAGCTTGGTGGCGATCTTCTTGACGACGTCGTTCTCGATGAGCAGGGGAAGACCGAAGCCGTTGTTGCCAAAGGCCTGTACTCGTTAGTCATTGCGTCACTGAAAAGAAGTGTTGGGGCAAGTGTTGAACATACAGAGTAGGCGGTGATGTGAATGTTCTTCTCCTTGGCGTACTTGATCAGGGTGTCGTTCTGCTGGAGGAGGGGGTGGCGCTCAATCTGGTTGACGGCGGGGGTGACACCGGTGGCATCAATGACGGTCTGGAGGTCCTCGACGGTGAAGTTGGAGACACCAATGTTCTTGGCCTTGGACTTGGGGAGGTCGATCAGGGCCTTCCAGGTGTCGACCAGGGAGACGCTCTGGTCGAGGTCGACCTCACCCTCGGCGGCGAGGGGGAAGAGCTTGTCGCCATCCTTCTTGAAGGCAACGGGCCAGTGGATGAGGTAGAGCTATGAGGGAGGTGTTAGCCGGGTAATGCTCGCCCGTTGATTCCCGCCCAACTTAGTACGCAAGGAGGGGTACGGTAGGAAGACATACGTCAAGGTAGTCGAGCTCGAGCTCCTTGAGGGTCTCGTCAAGAGCAGCCTCGACGTTCTCGGGCTTGTGGTTGTTGTTCCACAGCTTGGAGGTGATCCAGATGTCCTCACGCTTGAGGCCGGGGATCTCAGCAAGAGCCTTCTTGATACCCTGGGCGACCTCGGGCTGGTTCTGGTAGATCTTGGCGAGATCGAGGTGGCGGTAGCCGGCCTTGAGGGCCTCGTAGACACCGACGGAGACTTCGCCGGGGGCGGACTGCCAGGTGCCGTATCCCAGAGTGCTAGAATGGCCAAAGGGTCAGTTTAATCTATGTCTTCTTTGTTTTGCAGGTTAATAGGAGGGGGAAGAAAAGAGGCAGAGCGCGAGCGTGAGAGCGGGGTATCGCGATCGGCAGGGGCATGGATGGAGGGGCAATTATTTAGACGTACGGGATCTCGGCGCCGGTGTTGAGCTTGGCCTTGCTTCCGAAAGACATTTTTGCTGAATTTGGATGAGGATTGATTTAGAAGAGAAAAAGAAGAAGAGTGTAAGTTATCGTGAGAATCACCAGCAAAAAGGAAGATTGATGGGGAGAGCTTCGAGGTGGCCTCTTTTTAAACAAGTGAGGGGTTCCAACACGCAATTGCATCATCGTTTGTCAGGATGAGCTGCGCACCCTGATGGGATGGGGTACCTCGTACTTTCTCTCCCTGACGCCCACCGTCGGACCCGCTTAACGGCCTGTGACTGCGAATTGCACCAAGGAACCCGTGGAGGAGGAGGAGGAGACGCGGGTTGCCCCAGGACACGGTCGTGACGCTGCCCCCGTCGCCAACTGTTAGGATTGCCTGTGTGGGTTGGCCGTGGCGGGGTCGCGGTCGTAGGTGTGGACCGTGGGCGATGGCGAGACTGGGGGACCCCGCGCTTCCACCTAAATCTCCCGTCTTCTGTCTCTCTCGGCTGCGAGAGCCCGAAGTCGGCCATCACGGACGGGCTCTCGTCACGGCGTACGGATAGGCTCGCTTGGAACTGAGACGTGAGTCCGTTTGGGCCCGTCTGGGACCGTCTGGGCACGGCACCGGCTAAGCACTACACGCTGACCCGTCCCGGCACATAGAAACATCTTCACACATCTCTTACCTTGGCTTGAGGTCTTCAGGTTCATATGAGATGTCCTCCGTGAGATTTATGGCATCTTGGACACTGAGACTTGCGTTGTACCACCTCACTTTGTGAACTCACTCTATGATCTCACTCTATGAGATGAAATCGAATCCGTCATCATGACTTTTAGTCACGTCTTATCTCACACTCATGTCGTCTTGATCATGTCAAGCATGGACAGAATGTCGTGCATTGACGGGACAAATGGCGCGGATGACGATCAGTGTAGCTCATGGAAATGCCGCAATTGCCACTAGACTTTCTCTCGGCACATCTTTACACCAAGCCCCGAAAGCGTGTTCCACTCAAACGTTCTTCATGTTCCACACAACCTTAATCTGATGCGATCAAATGAGATTTCGCCCTTCGAGGTATGGCAAACTGAGAATCTGCGGTGCCCTGCGTGACTAGTGTACACTGCACACTCTCATTGTTTGTGTAACAAACGTCAGATATTTATATCTACTCATGACTAAACACCATGCTTCTGGAGAATCGCTGATGCGCCCAGGAGATGTCATTAATGAGAGGTCAATTGACGACGAACATGGCTAGAGTGAAGAGAACTAGCAGCGACTGCTCTTGACGTAAATGCTGGCAGGTAAGCTCTTCGCTAAAGGCGCTGTGAGTTGAACATTGGGATTGAGCTGCTGGATCTCACTTCCGAGTGCCTCAAGTTAAGTCTGAGGCTTCATCATAGGCCATGAGGAGTGAGAAAATCGGAATTATGTTTGACAGAGGATGCAGCATCTCAGTCACTGAGATCAACCGACCAGGTGATGGGAGAAAGATATATGTATTCATGAGAGTCGGCGATGAACATCACTACCTCAGATCCAGCAATGCTTCCCCTGCCTCAACCCCCACGTCAATCATATCTATGCAAGCTGTCATCGACGTCGGAAAAAGAATCTCACATCGAAAGCCAAGTTCCCGACCAGGTAAGATGGACACAGGCGCCGGTTCCTGCATCCGTCACAAGCCAATCACCCAATCATCCTCCCAGTGAGACATCTCACGCTGCTCGCTTACGCTCCAGAAGCGCGTTCTGTAGCGCCGCCCGAGTCCCGAGGGGATCATCAGGGGGGAGCTCTCCAGGGCCTGACAGGATGCGGCCCGCCACGGTCCACTGTGGAGAACCATAAAATTAGAATGCTTCAAGCGACCGTGGCCGCCGACTGGTTCGTTCAGACGCGAAAGGTGTGCGCAGCGTGACAGCTTACTTCACTTCGCATCTTCCCAGACATAATTATGAACGACGAAGCTCAGCATATGCGTTGAAGGATCAAATGAGTACGAGGCTTTGAATATCTTAGACATGGCGCGGTAGCCGCTCCCGGGTGTGGTCGTTCATGTTAGGTCGTAACGCTGGGTTATTCCGGAAACTTTGTACAAGTAAATGCCGAAATGCCGTGATATCGAATTATGGGTCTCTGTTCGGCGCCGAAACTATCAATAATCTCCTCTCATTTAGCCTGCATCTTCACGCCATGGGAGCCATTATTTGGCTTTTTCCATTTTCATCCTGTGCATCTCGCCGAAAAGCCGACAAGAATACGGCCCCGGTAGCTAGACGTTCCCTGGAGCGGAATTGTATACCGGCCTACATGGCAACCGCCGCCGACATTGGAGCAGGTGTGGCGAGGCTCAGCAAAGCGTGCACCGAGTGTCACTCGCGCAAGGTTAAGTGCGATGCGCCTATTGTCGGGATACCCTGCGGCCGATGTGTCAGCAAAGGATACTCCGAGAGTTGCAAGTTGGTCTCACGCCAGATACGGAAGAGGTAGGCAGAAGCAATGATGAATCTGAGATAACATGATTGGTCCTCTGACGACGGTCCCAAAGGAAGAGAAGAACAGACGATTCGGTCCAAGACTGCCATGGCATCCAAAATGTGAGAACGCCATATTGCTTCCCAGTCGTCCATCCGAACAGCTCAAGTCCGGCTTGTAGCACATAAAGGCTGTACAGATCTAGCAGTGATGACTGACTGGAGCAGAATACTGCGTCTACACCCAGAGAATCCTCGTCAGATCGTGCCGTAGTGAACTCATCAGCCCCTTCCAATCCAGGCGTGCCGCCGTCTTCCATTGGACTCACTCATGGTCCCCATGGCCATGGTGAACTTGGGAAGACGAGCTCGATAGGTTCAGGCCGCACGCCCGAAAACATACGAGACGTCTATGCACTCCCACAGGCGCAAGCAGAATACAACGGAAGGAGTCATTATCTCAGTATATTGAAGACGGCAATGAATGGCAGTCAGACGAGTGAAAGTCCCGGACTCGGGTCTACTACCAACAGCTCCGCCGATAACACTCCACGCTACCCAGAAAACACACAGGTCGGCATGTCTGGTTTGGATCCAGTGGATCGGGAATTTCTTATAAAGAAGGGCGCATTTGTGTTGCCGCACCGGGATGCTTTGTAAGCCGTCCACTCCAAAGATGATTCCCATGACGAACCTATGAACGTTGACAAGAAGACGTGAGAATGGTGTTTCTGACTGCTTATTTTCGCTTTGTTCATCCATATTCCCCAGTGTTGGACCCAAACCACTTCTTACAAAGTTATGACTCGGGATCCTATTCGCCGTTTCTCATACAGACGGTCCTAACGAGTGCTACTCTCTACGTGCCGACTGACCTCCTCACCTCGTGTGGATACTCAAACGTCACAGAGGCGCAGACAGCATTCTTCAATAAAGCGTTGCTGCTGCATGACTTCCAATGCGAGAAGAGTCAACTATGCCTGCTTCAGGGATCCCTCATCTTGGGTACAACTGCCTTCTTCTACCCCATCGACCGAGATGTTCAGTACTGGTTCTTCAACGCCGTCCGGCTTGCCACAAAATTGGAACTCCAGAAGCTGTGAGCGTTCCTTGATTTCATTCCACGCAGACGTGTTTCAATTTGCTTAACATTAGAGTCTGCAGCGATCAACTACGTATTGCGGGCGCCCAGCTTCGCGGGTTATATAGAAGAATATGGTGGGTGATATACGTGAGTTCGTCATCTAGGCCCAGGAGATAGCAGCCACTTGACTCACATGCCACTGGGATTGACTCATCGTTCTAGTGTCGAGACGTGCTACTGTCATTCCTAGGAATGCAAAGTATGCCTCTAGTCAGCGACAAGAAGAAGCTGCCCGCGTTGCCAACGGCGGAAGATTGGGAAGTTCAGAGTGACAGCACAGACGCTCGATTTCCTTCCTCGGTAACTCGTGAACAAGAGCTTCACTTTATAGATTACTGTAACCTGTCTGTGCTAGGTAGGCTGCCAGTGATCAATATCCGGGACAGCTCCTGACACTTACTTATGATGACAGGAAGGAAATGGCTTGTTGCAATATCCGACCTAGATCAGGTTAACGCTGAAACCATGGCTCACGAGTTTCACAACTGGAGAAGTCAGCTTCGAGGAGCAAACTACGCAGACCATCACCTTACCGACGGTCCCTACCTCACGGCCCTCATCGCAGCTAGTTACAGATTCGAGTGTATCTTGTACAGAACACTCAAGCTTCACTGGAAGTCCATTGATATTTCCCGGTACGACTGGGCGCGAGGCCGACTTCGATGCTCTATGTTTGAGCTTGACACTCTGTTCGGAAGAGCACTTACAAACGGCGAGCTTAGGGGCCTGCCCATGTCGTTGTACCTCTCCCCCAACAGAGAGTCCCCAAATTTAGAATGGATGACTAACGATTGAGCCTGGCAGCAATTCAAATATCCCAATAGCACTGGCCCTCCACATAGAGACCGCTTTAGATGCTACCGAGTCAAACGCAACCAAGTCCATGTCACTCATCTACATTCGTCAAGGATTGCTCATTCTCGAGCAGCTTAAGGACTCACCAGTCATGAAAAGGGTATTGTCCATCTTTGAGTGGGCGTTAACTCGGTCGGATCTAATTCCCGAGGTTTCTCAGGACAGGCAAGTCGGTGACGGTTTTCGTGCTGGGAGTGAGCAGGACGGGTCTGTGGACCAGGTGGGAGTCTCGACGGGTCAGGAATTTGGAGAAATGCTCGATCAGATGGAGCCGTGGTTTGGCGATTTCCTTGGGCTTGACTTCCTCGATAATTTGAGATCGAGTGGCGACAGAGGATAAGTTTCGAATGTTAAAGGGCGACAGTTCACCATATGGTCACCACGGTGATTTTGGGGACCCAGTCGTGAAGTCAGATGCATTCAAATTGTGGTCATCATGATTGCGGAGTCAAGTGGCACGAGGGTTCTATGTCACGGTCTAGATCTACTCCGGCGTCTAGGATGTTCAAGTCCAGCTACATATGTCTTCAAACAAGAGGGAGTGTCTTGGTGCTACCAGACCAGAAACCCTTGAACAGAAGTCCCACCTCCTGCACATTTTCGATCGGATAAATGCCAGCTAGGATGCCATCTGGCCACAGGATAACGAGCCCACCGGTTGTGGCTGAGATTCCAAAGGTATTGTGTCCCTGACCGTCCACATCACAGAGCACCAAACTTGACGGAAGTCCATCATACACATCCCACGTGTTGGTAATAGTACCAGTGACAATCGTCGTGTAGCTCACCATCTGATCGTATTTATTGGCTGCGTTGAGAAACTCGACAGTCTCACGCAGCGCAGCGACCTTTGCTGTCTGTTGACCAGGGCGACCAGCAAAGATGAGCATGTTCCACTGCCCAGTGTTCCTGTGGATAATGCTCTGCAGGCGGATGGGAACAGACGGACCGGGTGCTCTGAGAAGGATGTCAGGACAGCGATGACCGACGGCCAAACAACCAGTGGTGGCCTTGTCGACCAGGACGGAGGGCCCATAGCTGACGCCAAGACCAATGTTGAAGCTGGCGTTGGACGTCAATATGTCGCCCAGCACCTTGCTCGGCTCGAGCTTGCCGCTGCATCCGTTCCACGTCTCGGGCACGTC
This sequence comes from Colletotrichum simmondsii, assembly GCA_001563135.1. Classification (NCBI taxonomy): domain Eukaryota; kingdom Fungi; phylum Ascomycota; class Sordariomycetes; order Glomerellales; family Glomerellaceae; genus Colletotrichum; species Colletotrichum simmondsii. The sequence continues at coordinate 238,718 of JFBX01000627.1, read as the reverse complement.
GCCAGACAACACAGCTGCTAGGGTCTTGTCGATATCAATGACCTTCTGGGCGACGGCACGGCGCTCCTCGGAGTACGTGTCGAGCACTCCCGTCTGATACCGCTCTCTGAGAACTCCAGCGAGCTTCCATGAGAGGTTAATGGCGTCGTGGATTCCGGTGTTCATGCCCTGGCCAAAGCCGGAGGAGTGTGTGTGAGCAGCGTCGCCGGCAAGGAACACGAAGTCATCCTTTCGCATGGTCGCGGATACCTTTTGCTTGATTCTGTTGTTGCCGTCAGAGAATGAATAATTGTAGTTTTAATGGTTTATACTTACGTGTAAATAGTCCACCAGTCGATTCGCTCGAACTCAAGATTGAACGGTTGGACGGACTTGATCACCTCCTCCATAGCCTGTTCTTTGCTGAGACCCTGGGGATACTTGGCCTTGAGCGTCGGAGTGAAGACGTATCCCAGGCGGCACGCATCCTTATCAAGCCGAGCTAGGAAGGCGCTGCCATACTCGGCGCTGTTGATTGTCACAAACCCAAGGTCGGTCTCAGGAATGTCGGTCTTGACACGGCCATCAAAACGAACCCATTCGTATGCCGTTTCGTCACCAATCATTTCAATCTTGGCAAGTTGTCGGACTTGAGACGTGACTCCGTCGGCACCGATCAAGTATTTGCTTTGGAGGATTAGCTAAATTCCTTATCATTGAGACATGTATGAGAAGGGGCTATACCATCTGATCGAGTGTGTTCCGTGCTGAGGATTATGAAGGACAGCTGTGAGATTATAGCCGTCTTGAGGCTTGTCGTCGATCTGGTAGTCGACAAGTTCCCACTGGTATTGAACCTCATTTCCCGAAACGGCCTTATACTTGGCAGCAAATATGGCCTGAGAAGACTTTTGACGGATGTTGATGATATAGTCGTGGAAAGTTCCGGTCATGGCAGTGAACATTGACTGCTGACCCACGGACGAGACTCTCTTGCCGCTCCGGAAGGTGGCTATTCCTCGTACAATGTTGCCCTGTTGAACTATTTCCTCGGCTACGCCGACCTGTTCGAATAGCTCGAGAGTGCGGGGGAAGAGAGTAATAGCTCGGCCAAAGGACTCTTGGACCTCCAACTCTCGTCTTTCTTTGATTCAACGTCAGATCCGCCCAACATCAAAGTAGTCTCTGCCAACTTACCAATGATGATTGTGGGGATGCCTTGCTGGGCCAGACCGAGGGCAGTCACCAGGCCGACGGGGCCAGCACCAACAATGAGGACATCAGTCGACTGGAAATCCATGGTCTAGGAAGGTATTCATATGAGTTCTGAGAGATAGCAAGAGATGGTGATAGATAAAGAAGAAACCAGAAGGGGTTGGTTGTCTTGATGACATTCTTATATATGACCAGGAAGATCTCGGTCTTCAAGTGCACGGGATGAACTAAATCACCGTCTGCAATCTACGTTGCATCGTTGCGTCTTTGCCCGGAATTCGGTATTAGAGAGATGCGCCGAAAATACCCTAGACGATGCTTGACATACGGGAGGCTCTTCATATACTACTACCGACTTACTATCTGCATGCTCCGTAGAGAGATGAAGGTAACACGATTCCGGCGCCGAAAGAAAATGTGGGTCGTATTCGGCACCGAACGATGAGAATTAATCTTCGATTGCCCGCCGCGTCTTGGCCGTCCCATCAAACCGACCATCGTTCTATCTCAGTAGGTATCTAAACCTTCGACAGGGATGAAGCAAGGTTCGCCAAACACAAACGAACCCCAAATTTCAATGGGTCGCTTTCACAATTGGGAGGACTGGAATACGCGGGAAATGGGGCACGTGTGTTTTGACTTTCAGCTCCATGTCTCAACCGTCTCGAAACGTCGCTCCAAGTTCCATGGAACGCCACAAATCTAACCAAGAAAGCCGCCGCCCGTTGGCTTGGCTTGGCCCAGGCTTGCTCGGTAAAAGTCAAAGTTCAATGTTAACACCTAACCGCCTTTTCTCTTAGCCTTGCACCGCCGGCCCTTACCTCACCTCAACTCCAACTGGTGAGATTTTGCTATGAGATTCTCATTCAGGGGCTTGCGACAGCGACACCCGTAGACGGTTCCCTCCTTACAGACCACAGCTTTTCTTGTCGCATCTTGCTTGGTCACAGTTTCTTTTCCTTTCTCGTATTCGATAGACGGCAGACACTCTCATTCCACCGCCGTCGCCAACCCGTTTCCATGACTCGAACCTAGCCGTGTCACTCAGCCCTCCTCCCTTGCCTGGCCTCAACCATCGAGAAGGCCTCATCACGCCCCGGGGCCACCACGCCGCCTCTCATTCACGCGCCTCTCCACTCACATATACTCACATAGACAGACACAAACACCCGTCATGGGGAGGACATCATATCGCTGGACGCGGGTGCGCTCCACCGTCCTCACCCTCATCACCATAACATGTGTCATCTACATCCTCGACACAACATGGCTACACCCGCGCACAGAAACAGCTATGCTAGAACGCTTCATGAATACAGAAAGCCTCGCCCGGCAACCAGCGACACCAAAATCCAGCTTCGACTGGTCCGCCGTCGACCTAAAGTACCCGCCCCAAGACCCGCTCACCCGCGTCCCGAACGGCGGCCGCGGCTCTCTGCCCCGTGTGCAACACCGGTTCCCCTCCGAGTCCCTATCCGCTTCCCGGCGCCGGGAAGCCCGCCGGCAAGAAGTCCGGCGCCTCTTCCAAAAGAACTGGGCGAATTACAGAGAGTATGCCTGGATGAAGGATGCTCTCAACCCTATCTCCGCCACTGCAAAGGATCAATTCTCTGGCTGGGCCGCCACCCTAGTCGACTCCCTCGACGTCCTGTGGATCATGGGCCTCAAGCCGGAATTTGAGGAGGCCGTCGCGGCAGTCGCGAAGATTGACTTTAGCATCTCCACGTCGGACCGCGTCAACACCTTTGAGACAAACATCCGCTACCTCGGCGGTCTCATGGCCGCCTACGACCTGAGCGGGCGCCGCGTCCTCCTCGACAAGGCCACTGAGCTCGGTGATCTGCTGTATGGCGCCTTCAACACAGAGCACCGTATGCCGGTAGACTTTATCAACTTCAACGACGCAAAGTCAGGCAAGGGCCTCATCGTTGAGGGCTCCGTCGTCTCCGCGTCGCCTGGCACCTTATCCCTCGAAATGACGCGCCTCTCCCAGCTCACCGGCAACCCAAAGTACTACGACGCCGCCGCCAAAGTCATGGACCTCTTCCACGACGGTCAGCAAAAGACTAAACTTCCGGGTATGTGGCCCATGTTCGTCCACATGGCCGACCGCGACGTCGTCACGGGCTCAACCTTTACCATTGGCGGCTGCGCCGACTCGCTCTACGAATACCTCCCCAAGATGATCGCCCTCCTCAACGGCGCGGAACCAAAGTACCGCACCATGACGGAGAACTTCCTCAAAGCGGCCAACGAGTCCCTCTTCTTCCGGCCCATGCTTCCTGGCGGCGAAAACGTCCTCATCTCGGGCAACGTTGACGTCGACGCGGGCGGCAACCACTCCCTCGACCCAGAGAGCGAGCACCTGTCCTGCTTCATCGGCGGCATCTACGCCCTCGCGGGCCGCGTGCTGGGCAAAGAGGAGTGGGTTACCGTCGGCGCCCGGCTAACGCTGGGGTGCTACTACGCCTACCAGGCCATGCCGACGGGCATGATGCCGGAGCGGTACAACATGGTCAAGTGCGACCGCCGTGACGCGTGCGCATGGGACGAGGACAAGTGGGACGCAGCGAAGAAGTTGAAGACGGAGTATAAGGAGCACCTGCCCAAGGGCTTCACGACGGCTAAGGACCCGCGGTATATCCTCCGGCCCGAGGCGATTGAGAGCGTCTTTGTGCTGTACCGCATCACGGGCGACCAGGGGTTCCAAGAGGCCGCCTGGGAGATGTGGAAGGCTGTGAGTAACGGGACGCTCGTCGAGCACGGCAATGCTGCGGTGTTGGATGTTACGCAGAAGCAGGACCCGCTGCCCAAGGAGGATTACATGGAGGTGAGTTTTCTCGTCATTTCCCTTTTGAATATCTGCTGCTCGTCCTCCTGTTTGCATTTCCCTGCCATGTCAGCATGCCTTTGGCAGGGATGAAATTTCCGTTCTAAATCGGGAGATTGCGAAGGGGAGAGAACAGAGAGAAAAGTTCCGCTTGACTGACACTGCATGACCACCCATTTAGAGTTTCTGGCTGGCGGAGACACTGAAATATTTCTACCTCGTCTTCTCACCGCCCGACCTCATCAGCCTCGACGACTATGTGCTCAACACAGAAGCGCATCCCTTCCGGAGGCACCTTTGAATTGGGGCAAGGGATATGGTTAGAGTTAAGGAAAAGGTGGCATCGTTCACTCGCCCCGGATTTCGTATCCCGAACGCTTGGGTTTGGATGAAAAGGAGGTGCGCGGACAGCTCCGCTGATCTGTGCTCTCTTTTATCCCACCGGGCGAGTCTGATACACGACTTGCCAAAAGCGGCCCTGGACGTGAGATGGGTTTACATATTGCCGGACTCGTGTATCTGTACAGAGTATGAGCGAATAGATTCCCCGAGTAATGACATTTTGAGCTTTGATACCTAGCTCCATTTTGCAAGATAATCGTGAGCAGAAGATCGGCCTATGAGTCTGGTGTCTTTACGATGTCACGAGTCAACCGCAACTGATCCGTGGTGGAGCGTCATAGCTGAGCGGCGATGATGACTGATCGCTAATCAACAATGATGAGCCGCCACCCTAACAGTAAACTTCATTCTCCAGATGGCTCATCGCCCTTGGCTACTGTCATGAAAGACACTGTGAAGCAGCGGCTCTCTTGGAATTCCTGCGCCGTACGTCACCCGAAGCAGCCGCAGTAAATCGTGACGAACCAACTCATCATGGGTGTATTTTGCCACTCTTGGCAACCATGCCACAATCACCGGGTCTGTTTACCCAGATCTAGACGTCCGTCGAGGAGCCAACATAGCAGGGATGACCATGAGTTGAAAACATGTCTTGGCGGTAGATACTAGGAGATCGCAGGAAAGATGAACACTCTGGGTGAGACAGGCCGGTGGCATGTGGGCTTGGACCGAGATGACTGGGTAGTGCACGTTGGGCGGTGTAATGGTACAGACGTTATTAATTACTATGGTCTTGGAAATTCAGCCTCCGGGTGATCTCTAGAAGCTTGTTTTGTAATCGAGTTCTATGCGGCTCGCCGACTGAAAAAGGAGATCTCTGGGCGTACTATATCGTAGACTACTTCGTAGCCCTGCTCTGCTTTCTCGCAAGAGTCTGTGGAATAAAGGGTTGTCTCCGAGATTGAGTACAGTCTAGGAGCCTGGTTTCACCATGTGCCCAAAGGTTTTTGAAGACTAATCATCAAATGAACACCTCCTTTCCCATCGGGGAGGATTTTACAGGCAGAAAGAAGAAGAACACCCTAAAACCCTGTATGCTACCATTCTATACGCCCAATCGCCTGGTCCAATCCATTCTGCCGTGCCTCACTCTCGCTTGCGCACGTCAATCTGTCAAACCCAAGCAGACGGAGTAGCCCATATGCATCGCACTACAGACACAGACTACGGATACACACGAATGTCAAAGCCACGCCTAGCTCCAACAGATTCTAGAACTCAAACCCCCCATTAGCAGGGCCTGTACGCCAGTTGACTCCACATAACAACCATAAATAACATGCGACTTCCCAGTTGCACTATGAAGCTTCAGGGTCTTATCTCATCTTGGTATTTATTGAGCACGGCCGCCCACTACGAATGACTTACTCGCGATCCCTAACCCCGGGACGAGGGCGCCTGAGTCGTGTAACAGTGCCGTAGCCAAGGCCCTCTGACGGGAGAACAACGTTAAGCCACTGGGGAAGTGCGCCCTTTGCGCCCCCCTAATTCTCCATTCTTGTTGCCTCTCTAGCCTATGGAATCTCTCATTGTACGAAAGTTTAGATTTCAACGGGCGCGAAGCACCTATTGTGGATAGTTGCCAACTTCCAGAAAGACTGCCAAGACATGAGAGTCTAGAAGAAGGAAAAGACTCACGCGACACATTACCACGTCCATCAAATTTCCCAAGAGGAAATTCCCCGGCTGATTACCCGTTAAATTGCCCGCCCATCATCGTCATGAGGCAGCAACACATGGCTAGCCAATGTGCCCGTAGAGATGTATCCGTATGAATACTCCATAATTTAGGTAGCGGACTTTGAACTGAGCAGCTCAGCAGCCCACCTCCTAAAGTCTAAGGATACCTAGCCAACGGAAGGCCCGCCAAGAGGTGGATTGGAAACACCTCATCGCCAAGAGCACAGATCAAGCTCATATACTCGATGGGCTTTTAATAGCCCCAAACACTGCCCGCGCAGGCGCCAAGACCACCCCCAGGCAAAGCCGGTGCAGCAGCAGTAGCGAAAACTCGCGGACAGCATGCCGGTCCCCCCGTCCTTCGCTACTCCGTGAGCTTTACGCTGTACTCAACCAAATAGGCTATCCAGAGTCGACAGTATCGGGTTTTGCCGTACGCCAAGTACCGCAGAACGGACCTCAAGGTGAACAACCTAGGCCACCAGCCAATCCGCAATACCACAGTACTCCGTACACTACTCCGTACACTACTCCGTACAACTTGTAATTTTGGCCGGTCTTTGAGGCATAATCATGTGCCTGACCACTTTAACCACCTGCTCACTGACCAAGTGGTTCAGGACAGCTCCGCTACGGATACCAGCAACCTCGAAAATAGCATCCTCCTTGTAACCACATCGAGCAGATCTCGAGCACCTTCCAAGAAGTCGCAAACTCTTGGTTAGTCTTGGTTTAGCCAAAGTCCTGGTATTCCTCTTGCAAAGACACCCAGTCAACCTAGCAAGTCTACGGAAGAGGGCGGTGTCAACCTCAACAGACCCTTCATCCATGCCCCCAGAGGCCTTGGCATAATGTTTCCAAAGTTTATCGCCTCCATCCCGTGGAATTGACTCAAGATGCAAGTTTCCGTGTAAACTGATGTATAAGAAGAAGCTGATCATCCCGCCTTTTCTCACTCCTGTCATCCCATCACCATCATCATCATCATCCCACTTCACCCACACAACCCTCAACTCAACCTTCTCCCACAACCATCCAAACTCCTCTCCACCTCTAACTCAAAAACCTCACACAACAAAAACCGCCAAAATGCGCGCCGTCTTCGCCATCATCTCCCTCCTCGCCGCCACCGTCGCCGCCCGCTTCGACGGCCCTTGCACCGATACCATCTGCGGCGACTCCAAGGTCAACTGCGAGGCCGAGGGCCGCATCTGCGTCGGCTTCCCGAGCGTCGACCCCGAGAAGCGCCTCGGATGCACTTGCAGCATTGTCTAATGGCACTGCGAGACATTTCACAGACATGATTTCCAATTTCTACGCATGGTGTGTGTGCCTTTCAAGCAGATTCTTCCTCTTCAAGGACCCTCATGGCTAACTTGATACCCATCAGATCAGCATTTGAAAGGTCTCCCATTTTGGAAAGACTTGGAGTTTTTGGGAAAGATACAGGGACGAGGAACGTGAAAACCCATCATGACATGGCAAGATACACAAAGGCGCTCGGAAGCGATGGAACCCACACAGCATGATATCCAAACCTGAACAAAAAACAGTATAGAAAATCTCACATACTACTTCTTCCTGTCCGCGACGCAACATATCTCTGCCATTCCCAAGATCCAGATTGCCATCTGCCGTGACGTCCGTCCATCCTTCCCAGCGCCACACCCGCTACTTCTAGATCGCATAACCCGCCAAGACCCCAGACACGATTCGAGGCGCTCGTCTCCCGCAGCCAAGACTCCTCCACCTCACCACCATCACCCCAACTCCCTCCTTCACACCCCCTTTTCTCATCTATTCCCTATACACTCACATATACCTCCATCAAACAAACCCTCCCATCCCAAAATTCCCCTCAAAAATCCCCGACGGCTCCTCGGTCCCACCGAATCGGCATCCCCCTCCCCATCCCCGCTTACCCCCGAGACCCAACGCACCCGAGGGACCCGAATGCACGCAGCACGAAACCCACTTTGCCGAGATCGATCGGCACCGGGATCAAGACTCACCTGTCGCTGGGCACTTTACGGTAGGCAAACCAGCACACGGGACAGCGAAAGCCTTAACAGAAGAATGCTTATCATCGCTGACACCGCCACTGCTAAGAAAGTAAGAGTTAGTGCTGAGCCCACCACCCATCGAACGATTGAGAGAGAGGCAGAAAGCCTTATGGGGAGAGAGGTTACATTCGCTCTCTGTATCGGTATCTCAATCGCATCTCTCTAGCTACGTGTTATCGCTCAATTGCGAGTAAGATGTATATTGTCGCAATCGGATCAAGTCTCGAGAGATTGCAGTCTTCCACACTTTACAGTAATGATTTCTTGTTGTGACTATAGCCTTGGCATCACAGCGATGAGAATCCAAGACAGTGTTCAAAGGAGGAAGAAGTTCCCCTTCACAGCACCACACACCGACCGTGATACTTCTTCTATGCTTCGCAAGGAACCAACGAATCCCATCCAAATGTGTAAACATTGAAGAGACTAAAAGTACTAGTACCCAGTAAAAGTACATACAAATGAAAAGAGACCCATGATCTCAAACCCGAGACTCCCCATGGTTCCCGTTTTCCCCATTTTCTTTCTCCCAAAAGAATAAGTCTCGCGTGTGGTATCATCCCGCTCCCAAAAAGTTCGTCCCAGGACAAACGAAAACGCCAAAAAAGGTCACAGGCTACTATACAAACCAACCAGATGTAATACTAGAAGAAAAGAAAGAAGACATCGGGTGATGAAGAAGAAGGGACTCACATCTTCCCCCATCCCCTAACAAACCCCCTTTGCGCCCCATTCACCCTCGCCAAGATCCCAAGCCCGACATCCTCACCTCCACCCCACCCGCCGCCGCGCTTGACGTTGATGCCGTACGCCATATCCCCGTCTCCCCTCACTCCATTGACGTCTTCCTCGACCCTCCGCTTCCTCACCCGCTCATACCCAATCTTGAACCCCATCGAATGACTCCCGTCCAAGAAGCTGCGCTTCATCTCCTCCGTCCCCTGCCACTCCGCCCCACGGCCCAAGAACCCAAATACATTGCCGTCGGCCAGCAGCGCTGCCACGGAAGCGATACTGCACGGGTTCCGCGGGAGGATGGTATCCGTCCCGGGCGTAAGAAGCCACGCAACGAGCGTCAAGGCAACAAGGAGACCGAGCACGGACTGGATGATGCGTGTCGAAGCGGTGTCCTGCACCAGACGGCGCAGAGAGGTGACGGACGTCGACTCGAGCATGGCGGGGATGATCTGCTGCGCCGTCACGTCCGGGAGGCGACGACGGGAGTTGACGTTGAGGTTCTGAGCGCGCAGGATGCCGTGCTGCCGGACAATGGCATCCGCTACAAGACCGCTCTTGCCCAGGCCCGGATCGCCTAGGTTCCCCGCGGGCACCGCGAATCGCGATGTGACGAGAGAGCTGAAGAACGGATCGAGCTGGTTGCCCGTGGTGAGGTTGGCTAGTAGTCCGTACTGCAAGGGGAGCAGTCTTAACTTGATTGGCTTGGCGGTGTTTTCCTGGACGATAGGCGGGTAGGTGGTGTCCACGTGTAGCGAGGCGCCGGTGAGGCGAATCTTGGCCGTTACAGTCTCGAGCGTCTCGTTGCAGCCCATAGCTGAGATATAGCCCACCTGCATGGGGGTGCTGTCGGAAAGCTGACCCCAGACATAGGTGAAATCGGAGCACTGTGACGAAGCAGCGGACCGTGGTGTAGCGACGCCAAAGACGGAAGAGGGCGAGACGCCGGGGGGTAAGACGGCATTGGACCGGATTGATGGATCGAGGCACGGCTCACCCGCGATGTTGACCTTCATGTCCTGCGAAAACTGATTCGGCAAGTCAGGGACAGTAAAGTTTGTATTGATCTCGGATTGCGGGTAGAGTCTGCAATCCAGCCGCGAGCGAAGAGCAGGGACCGTTGCGATGATGGTGCCGGCGCCGTCCTGCATATCGAGGGGCTCCGATAGCTGCAGACTATTGAAGTTGAGATCCTCAAAAGTAAACGATGGGAACGTCAGGTTCGCGTCGAGAATCAGGGAGGCAAGAAGAGTATCAGTGGTGCAGGTCGGACAAGGTGAGGATGCATTGATGAAGCTGTCAAGAGTCTGAAGGTTTACTGGCCGCGTAGATGGGATTGGTGTTGTACTGTAAAGGGCCCCAGAAAAGGTCGCCAGGAGCGAGGAGACAATTAGAGCGGTGGTGGTGAACACAACCGCGATATTTTGCGTCTTGACGGCATCGAACAGGATTCTGTGTTTGGACTTGTCCATAAAGTCAAGGTGAACTGTCGTTTCAAAAGACCCTCCTTCTTTCAGCTTCGCATACGGCGCAAGGCATCGTGTCGCGCAGTCCGCGGCGGCGAGGTACAGCACCACCAGACCAAAAATGATTCCAGTCCCTGTTGTCCATAGAAAGTGCTTGTCGGTATTGGCCTTGGTCGTCGCGATGCCGGCGTGTGCGTTGGAAATACGAAGCACAACCTCAAGAGCAACAATCATGCCAATCATAGTCACCACGGCGGCGAACCTTGCCCATGGATTTAGCGGCAGCGGATGCTTCCAATCGGCGTTTCGTACAAACTCGACCGGCTGGTTCTGAGGGGGCGGAGCGCCCCCAAAGATCTTGAAGTATCCTCTCGCCTCCTTTTCGGCCTTTTCGTAGGGCTCGACACCGGTATAGTAGTTTGTGCCGAGCAGCTTCTCTCGTACGACTGATGTGTCGGCAGCACCCGTGCCGCGTAGACACTGAAGAAGCTGGCGACTATGGGCGAGGAGGGTGGCCATGTTGATAATGGTGTTTGGGTCGCGGGGCAGAAAGCCTTTTGCTGGCGCGAGGGCAATTGCAGCCAAGACCAGCATTAGAACGAAGCCCAGTAGGCCAGAAAGGAGATGCGCTGGTATTTGGCGAACATTGAGCCGCTCTCCAATAATGATGGCCGTACCGGTGGATTTCTCTTGCGTCTCGCCCATTAATGAGCTACGTGCGACGAGAGCAGTATACTGCTTCCAGTACGCTGTCGAGATCTGGGTCAGGTTGTCCGTCTTCAGGAACGTCTCGATCGGAGGAAGCCCGTAGTCCTTGATCTGCATGGCGACAGCCGAGTTCATGACGGCATCGGAAGCAACAATGGCGATGCCGGGATACCGACTGTTGATGTTTGGTATCGCTGCGAGGATCTGCGAATCAGTGGGATAGGAGTTGAAGTGTCCTTGTACAATGTCCCAAGGATGGACCAGCTCGAGGGTCTTGTTCGCTGCAGAGCGGTTTCGTTCGATCTTGATGAGTTGCGTGTTGTTCTTTGTGACATGAACCCTCGTGAGGAAGTATGATGGACGGCATATCAGTGCTGCAGACCTTGAAACAGCACCCGAAATGGGCACATTGAAAATGTCGCTCTCCGTCGGTACACTGGATTCGTTAATCTGGATGGCTCCCGTCATGACGACCACCCTTCCATCGTCTGGAGAGGGTGAATTTCCGCACGTCCCGGCCTGAAATGCCATGAAGAAGGTAGGGAGCGTGAAGCCAATCAGCGCCATATTCGGGATGGTTTGCGTCAAAGTGCAATTCGGAGTCGAGACAGTGGCGTTGAGCTGAACGTCCGAAGCTTGGATGAACTGGACACCGTTCAAGGTGAACTGTGCCGGGTCACACTCTATTTCGGATTGGAAGCCGTCGACGTTGGTCCTCAGCTCAGCAGTCGCGGGCAAGTCCGCAGAAAACGACTGGAAGGCGAATTCTTTGGAAGTACCGTCCGGGAAGTTGAGACCTTTCGTCTGGAGAGCTGTCATCGTGAAGAAAGGCAGGGCACCAGCATTCCGTAGCCCGGTGGGATCGTTCACAAACGTGTTTTGTAGGTTCAAACTCGCACCCCGAGCTGTCACAATCTGGAACGTTGGGCTGACGAGCGCCACGGCGATGACGATTATGAGTTTGAGCGTCAGACCGACAGACGCTGTAGCCGCAACGAGCCAGTCCCGGTTCTTTGTCGCTTTCGCAATGGTCCACGGCTCGAACATGAAGACGTAGTCGAGCATCAGGGTCCTGTCCACGCTTGCAGGTCCCTTTGCCATCCGGAGCCACGGCGCGCTGGCTTTTGCCTGGTGTTCGGGTCTCGCCCATAGTGCGGCGATACAGGTGAAAATGAAGGCCGACCCGTACTGCCATAGATACCTGAACCCATGGTCTGGCGAACCGAGTCCTCCTCTTTTGTTTGATAGGTCCAACACGGCTTCTACGGTTACCATCAGCCCGGCGAAGAGGACCGCAAACGAGCTGAGAACCCTCCTTTGGAGATAAAATGGTCGATACGGAAGAGCGACGTCGATTAACCCATTTCGTTTTCGTATATCATCAGAATCGGCCGTAGTTGGTGGTGTCAGGGCGATTGGACGTGGTGGTTGAACTCGTTGTATTCGTGGGGCCGGTGGTATTTGTTGCGCGGGCGGAGGTGGCCTCACTCCTGGCACCGCTAGCCTTTGAGCATTTATCGGAGGAAAAGTTGCCTGGCGAGGCGTTAATGAGTATCGAGGGTTGGCCCTCGGCGGTTTCCCTGGGCTACTGATGGTGATTTCGGGCACCGGTAGCGGTCTTGGTCTATCGGCATCGCTGCTGCTACCTGACGAAGATGGTTCTATTATTGAGGGACGCGGCGTGCTAAAGGAACGGGAGTGACTGGTATACGGCCGGGCGACGATGTCCCCTTGCGGCAGCGGCGGCGGCGGCGTATTTGATTCTGCTACATAACGATGATAGGAGTCCATGCCATTCGTAGTCTGCTTGCCTACTCTGCGGGGCACGTTTGCCCTAGCCCTTGCCTCAGATGCCATTGATCAGAGGAGACGAAGGCAGGCGGGATGGTCTTCTCGAGCAACGGACAAGTCCAGTCGGGGGAGTTGAGGGAAGGGAGACGGGGTCTAGCGTCAACTGAAATTCATCGTCTTCCGAGTGTCGTTGTTGTGTTTGATGTCCCGAGCGGCTCTGTTTGTTTTGTTTCTCGTTGGGTCGCCCCCTTAGCGGGAGGAAACGAAGATCAATGGTCGGGGTGTTTGTCGATCCTCTGGATTAGAATTGGGATTAAGAGCGCGCTTGTTGCGAGTAAATTGAGGCGAAGAACGGTAGAAAAGAGCGGAGAAGGCGGGCAGTAAGATGGTGGTAGCTAGCAAAGCCAGCAAGCCAGCACAGAGCGAGAGTGTGTGGTGGCAACGACCTAGCTTGTCTGACGAACTGGAACCTTGGATGAGCCGCAGGGAAGAGTTGCCCGGCGCCGTGTTACTCTATAGGCGCACTTTTGCATGAATAATGTTTGGGAATCCGGATGGGATTTTCTCTCAAGTCGGCCTCTCATTGACTGGTACCAGCCCAGGGTGAGGCAAGTCGGTAACAGTCGAATAAGAATATTAAGAACAAGGGAAGGGGGGAAATAGAGACCCAATCTAAGGGCTCGGAAGGAGAAAGGAAGGGAACAGCCTTGCTCCAACCCCGCGGACGATCACAGGTTCTCGCATGATATAAGAGAAGCAATCAGGAACGCTTCTTGGACGGGAAGAAGGGAAGAGGGGTGGAGGGGCAGCGATGGGCGGGGAAGACGCCGCTCGGCTGGTACGCCAGTCAGTCCTGCCAGCCTGCCCATCAAAGATTGTGCCGAGCTGTCTTGTGTCGCTGTCTTCTGTCACCTCGGCGTTCCAAGTTCTCTGATGGTGGCTTTCATCCCAATACGGGGTTAGGAGGGATATGTTACTGCCGCTTGGCAGACAACGACTTGTCGACTTTGCCAGGAAACTTCAAGCACGGCCTGGGGAGACAGACGTGCAGAGGCAACGGGCCAGTTTCAGAAGCAGGTTGGTCGGGCGCCCGTGGGGGATGTGAGGCTGGCTGAACGGGCGAGGTTGAGGAAGTTGAAGATGATTGGATGGAGGGCATGAGAGGTCGTCGGGAGAGGCATTGGAGGCTAACGGGAGGTTAATGTTATTGGTCCCGACTGGGCACGGTGAAACTGCCGCGTGTGGCGGCTGTGTGACAGAGTGTCACAGACCCCGGTTTCGACGTGTGCCTGCTTGTCCCCTCGACTCCTGTCGATTGTGTTAGAGTGTCCAAACTAAAGAGAAATAGTCCACTTAGACTTCTTCTTCTTCCTCTTCTTCAGTTCTTCCCACCTGCTTTACATTAGAGTATGCTGCCCAGTTGCCGTGCGGCGAAACGGACAGACCCGATCATGTTTGCGAGCTGGGTGTTGCTTCCACTCCACTCAACCAACAGAAGAAAAACGTGGAGTTTGAAGAGTGATCTGCAGCTAGCAGGGACACGCAGACGAGCGTAAAGAGACCACACAGGGTCAACAAGGGGGTGCTGATGGTTTGTCCAGAGTTTCCCTTCGATAGGAAGTCGTCCAATTGGAAACGTCAGGAGAAACCACAATCATCATCGAAAGGGGGTTTGATACCGTCCGGATGTATTGACTGAAAGCAGTGGCAGTTTGCGCTCAACTCAACGGAGGAGAGTCGTGCCCTGAGGTGTCACGAAAAGAAAAGATGAAACAGGAACATCTCTTCCGGCGCATTCGAGGAGATGAGGTCGGATCGGAACGGACGATACGTACCGATTAATCCGATCCCACCTCTTCTCGGTGAGGTGTCTTGAAGAAATACGTACCTGCAAGCTGCAGCCAGACCTGCGAGCAAAGCTTACCTTAGAAGTTAGGTACCTTACCAAAGTGCATGCCTCAGTTGCTTCACTGCTCAAAGTGCTCCATAGCTGCACATCATCCTGCAGAAAGACGCACCTCAAAATAAGCCTCGTCGTACTCGCATTCTCAATCAAGTACAACCGTCCGAACGGCCGTTGACTAAATTACGCAGGCGAGTGGTCTTGTAGAATCATTATGAAAGCACAAGGTTTTCTTACGCGGTGCTGAGCGTCGAGCGCCTCTGAAGGAACCTATGGGAGGGGATACTACACCGTATGATTACCTTCATCACGATCTCCCTAACTACCTCGATGGCTCATCCAATTGAAGTCTGAGTTTTCGGTATCGCTTTATAACTCCTACAAGAATCGCATACACTGCTACCCTTAAACTTCTCCCCAAGTTTTGGCACTGTTGCAAACGCCCACCGGGCAGAAAAGGAATTGTAATCAGGAGAGTTATCCTGCCCACCCGTGATCTTGCAATTTTGTTGGCCACCCGAACCAACCAGTCGGAATATCAAGTCATGTCATCGGCTCCCTCGTTGATCCGCGTATCCCACGGGCAGAGTTCGCCATCTTCGCTGCCATGCCTCGCCTGGGTTCAGAGTCCCGAGTAATCTGCCCGACGGCATCTCTTCAATCCAAGCCTCGAACCCCCCAAAAACATGGACCACCTACAGGAGTTCGCCAGTCTGCTGCACTGGTCCAAACCTTTTTCTTCTCACAGGGCTGACCGTCGCAGCCGATAGAACCGCTCGCCACCCGTCCCAGTGCCTACCTACCCCGCGGGGTGACACGTGCATACCGAACCCGACACCATCGCCACTTGATAGTTCGGTCGGGCGTGAACAACTATGACGGTCAGGCCATTCCCCAAAGGCTTTGACACCCCGTAGTTGGACGACAACAAGACGACACCGCATTGCTGACTCGTCATCACATATTTAACTCTGCTCAGCTTCTCGCGCCATGGCCATCGTGCCCATCTCCATCAGAAAGGATAGGCAGCAAAACACCTAGATACTGGGCAGACTGGGCGATGATCAGGTCCGATGAGAACCGACGAGGGCCAAACCATTCCGAAAAGGTGGAGATCGGATTGACTGACGACCTTGAGACACTCCTAATAATACACACACACGCACTAGGTATACATAAGTAAGGTGAACTTGACCAGACCATGGTGACACACGGCCTCCGGCAGTCAATCATCTGTGTTTCGTTTCTTCTCGGCCCCCTCTTCCGGCCCCTCGTCTAAAAATCCTGACTGCTTTTGTACAAGATAGAATGCAAATGGTAGGTAACGAAAATCATTTACCCTGGGTATATAATGCGGAAGCCCTAAGTTGTTTCGAACGAGGGCGACCGTCGCAATCGTGCCATCATAATGCAGTCGTCGCCCGCAAAACGCCAAAATGCCTGTGTTTCGCCAGTCGTTAGGTGGTAGTGTGTTTCCTCCCTCTCAGGCAGCGCAGGGCGGCCTCTGAGTGCTCCTGCGCTCCTGGTCGATACTCTCTTCCCTCGGATCGTTGCGGCGGTGGGGATTCCCTGACTCGCTGGAGCCGCTGGGGTTTCGCTGGGTTTCGCTGGGTCTCGCTCGATCTCTCGCCCCACGTCGGATATCCTGGGGAATCATCGGCCGTGGAGGTGTCCCATATTTCACTCGTTTCGCCTAACCCTGCCGTTGCTGAGTGTCATCGAGCAAAGCTCGCCGTATCGTGGCCATATTCATGTGATCGCTGTTCCAATCCTCGCTTTCCATCATCAAATTCCGTATTTCTCCGGGTTCCAGCTACGGGCATCGATGATATTCTTGGCTTCGGCCTTGACAAGAAAGCCTGCATCGCAGTAGGACATTTCTGGCCGGGCAATTTCGGGCGGGTAATGCTAGGTCAGCCGTTAGCGATAACTCCGAAAAGAACAGTATGATGTGTGAGCATACCAGTCGCATGCAGCACGCGTCCACCCAGCCCGTCGCGCAAGTTCCCAGATCCTGTCCAAACTTTGTCTTGTATTTGCCTCCGTTGGCCAATTCGCAGTCGGTGCCTACTCTCAGCTTGTTGTCGATTGAGCCTTTACAGCAGTGCGGCTGCAGGGTGATGAAGGGACTGGCGAGCTTGTCGGCGGGCGGGTACGGATAACAGTGGAACGGCTCGCTCTGGGCGAGGATGACGGGTAGTCCGAATATCAAGAACAGCGTGACCAGGAAGGCCGAGAAGCCCAGCGGGCGATGCATCTTGGCAGGGATAAACGAGTGTATGCGAACGACAATAGCAGAGGATGCGACGGCGGCGAAGAAGCGCGCAATGTGGTTGTGAAGCTTTTGAAGGACTTCGTAGATGGGCCGGGGGAGGTGTTGGGCCAGCAGGTGTAGATAAGTGGCCGTAATGGCGAGGATTGGGGGTGGCGACGACGACGAAGGTGGCATTCTAGCTACCTAAATGGACTTCTATTAATGGGACCCTCTTTGTTCGACGAGACTAGCTGACAGGCACGCAGCCAGATAGATTGACTGCGACCAGCAATACCTAGGCCGGAGTAGGAGCGGGTCGCCAGAAGGCCTGTTTGAGTGGAACGTCGAGGTTGCAAGGGCGAGCCAAGCAGGCCGCAGGCGTAAGCAGGTGTGTGCAGGCTGACTATCCGTACCTTCCAGCTTCGACTGGGATCTCCAAGTCACTGTAGGTATATCGCGGTGGGCGATACGACGTGGACTTTTTCCCTCGAGGAACCAAAGGGGCCCCGGGATGGAGACTTGGAGGGCGTGCTAGTGCTGCTTGATGACGCCGGGACTAGTGAGTGGCCTCTGCGGAAGGGAGGGGAGGGGAGCGTCGCAGCGTCCTGAGCTTAAAGTGTGGCGCTGCCGGGACTATCGCCGTTGAGAAGGGTGCCGAATGCGCAGCGAAGTGACGGTGGACGCGTGGAGGGGTGGTGAGCGCGGCCAGGATGTGGTTGGTGTTTGATAAGACGTTTTGCGGAGTACAGATGCTTTCTCGAGGAAATCGAAGAGTGCGACAACGGGAACGACTGGAGTAATTGGAATGACTGGAAGTACGGCAGAGGAGGAGGATGGCTTCGATGGAGGGAGGATCGCTGGAGTGTGGTCGAGTGCCAGAGAGTTTCGCGTTGGGAAGGGCGCAATCCAGGGAGATGGGACCGAAGTGGAAACGGTCTGATGGAGGGGGATCACAGTCGATGAGATGCTTGACGTTGCCGAGTTGCGATGAAAGAACGCGCAATCCACCCTCTGCGACAAACGGGAGAGACAGACAGCGAGAGGCTACCGTATGAAGGTTTACGGACACAGGTGTGTAGTATGTACGGATGTCGTGTTTGAAATGAGGATCAAGTTTGTAGGAGTCACGAACATTGCAGAGAAGGAGGGAAGGAGAGGAGCGCAGTCACGTTTGTTTGGATGAACCCCAAAGAAGAAGCCACGGCTAAAGGTGGCCGTCAGCCAAGCATTCACGGCAAGCGAGAAGGAGCCAAGGCTAAACTAACAGGAAGGAACCACACAGCATTGGGGCCACGATGGGAAGGATTCGCGGCGACACAGAAGGAAGGAGGCGAGCACACGAGGTAGGTACTTCGGGGAGAGTCAAGCAAAGGGAAAGAGCAGCGGTCGTGAGGCAGGCACGCAGGTACGGTGGAGATTGGAGAGAGAGGTAGAGAAGGCAAGAGCACTTCGTACCTTCCTTCACGTACCCAGGGCGAGACCGGGCGACGAAAGCTGGGCGCGCATAAGACGAGAAGGAAAGAGAAGAAGGAAAAAAAGAAAATAGCAGGGACGAAAGTTCGGTACTACAAACAGCCGAAAAGGGAGGGACAGAAAAGTCTCAAACGGCTGCCTGCTGGTGTCTCTTTTCTGAATGTCCTTTTCAGCCATGTCCCGCGATTAAAATTGCGCCAGTAAGCACCAACACGAATTGACAAACCAACTGCAAAGTTGACCCAGAAACTCCACACAATGTCACAACACGTCGTCCAACGGAAAATCATTATACGAAAGCTCCTTCGAGTCTCCAAAGCAGAAAAGACCCAATTTGATGCGCATTTCCAACTCGTCGTTGCCAGGTTGGCCTCGGACTAGAACCCATTTGGAGCTCTCGCATACCTCTGCCCGCTTAGCCGGGCGTTTTCCCCCGCCTGTTGCGCCGCACGCGAGCCGCCAGTGTCCATCGTGCACCACCACACAGTAAGCAGGGTCCAGCAATTTTTCTTTTCTCACTTTTTTTTTCCTACCCTCCCTGTGTTACACGAAAGTTCTTTTCGGCCGGTGGGTTAATAATTTCACTCAACTCAAAAAGAGAGGATCATCTCGACCAAATGAAGCGGTACCTCTTCACTTGAGTCCATGACTCGATTGACAGCCAAGATATACAGGGCGTTCAATGTTGACTGAAATATAGTTGCCCAAAACCCCCAGTTCGCCGCATGTTCTCAGATGACAGTTCAAATCTTCCGAGCAAAGGGCAACAGACCGCAGCAAATGGACATTGAGAAGGGGGGAAAGAAGAAGAATACCGCACACATTGTCCTCTTCTCTTTGGACACTTTTCCTCTTCCTTCAAGGGGGTTCCCTGGCGTCCCTCATTCATCCCTGGTCCTTCCATGCAAGGGCCAAGGGCCAGGCCGAATCCCACCAATCCACCTCTCCAACCCGTCTTCTAAGCACCGTCATTCTGATTGGTTATAAATCACATGTGGATAGGGGCTGACGATCCACTCTTGTGCCCTATCAGGCGAGCCACGAATCAGATGCGCCCGCCTCACTCCCATTTCCCTCCAGGCACGGGCCCGTCTGCAGACCCGGCCCCCGATTAAGGTTATCCGGCCGGCCACTTCTCACGCTTCGCCGGTGACGCCGGAAAGAACGCCAAGACCCAACCTTTTGGGTCCGGCCTTCCCAGCCTGCCATCGGGCGAATCGGCCCTCACAATTGGTACTTTCCGTCCAAAGATTTCCTGACGCGGATTACGTGCTATCTTCAGCCACACACCACCAATTTCCACGGACACTCTCTCCGCCTGCGTTCTTCTCACTCACGCCAACTGACCTCGAACTCAACGAACAAGCCTCGTCGTCCGAAATAATTACCGGTGTGATGAGCACCTCTCTATGCCCAAAGTCTATCGCTCATGATCTGCAGATAACATCTGGCCATGCCCGTTCGCTGTCACTTATTCCAATATGACTGACCATCTTACCAGTGAAATGATCCAGTGCAAAGACGCCCTTCGCTCTTCGGCCTGCAGCTTGTTCCGTATTCCGACGCAATCTTTCTGACGGGTATAATGGAGCTGATTATCCCACATTGTCCATTAAACTTTTCTGAATATATCGAGAAAAACTCTGTTGCATTCAACGCCGATCCGTATTTGTCTGCGCTGATAGCATCATATTGATTGTCAGTCATCAATTCAACGCAGCCAGTACCATGGCTTTGGGGAACCAGCAATCCAGCAATGCCGTCATGATTATGATTGCTAACAAATTCTTTGCCTCGGGACGATTTCCCGCCGGTGCAACGATCCACCCACAGGAGAAACTGTCTTTAAGTGAGGAACGGGTTTCGGTCAGCCGAATCCGGCAACTGGTGTAACAAGGGACACCCTGAAACGGGGCTGCCCTCCAATCGTCAGGGGTCCTGAAGCTGACGATAGCTGACTATCCTTAGGTCGGGCTGACTGTACACTTGTGAAGAGACCCTGAATGTCACATGTTGCATTAGACGGCAGTCCTTGTTAACTACCTTAGTTGGCACTCTATATATCTACGCATCCCGTCTAAGATGACAAAGGGACGAGACCTTTGATTAACCAACATCCGTGTAGCCTCTACCTCGCCGGCCCTGTATTGGCCGTTATTATCCCACACGCCCTGACATGCTTAAGCTCTTCCAGTTGCAACGATGAGAATCGAATACTGATGGAGTAGGCGGAACTACGTGTATTCTTGGAAAGCCAAACAATAGCAAACCGATGGCCCTGAGGATGTAGTGCCCTCGACAAGGACTGGTTCCTGTCCATTATCTGAGTAGAAATTTGGACAGACAG
This sequence comes from Colletotrichum simmondsii, assembly GCA_001563135.1. Lineage (NCBI taxonomy): Eukaryota > Fungi > Ascomycota > Sordariomycetes > Glomerellales > Glomerellaceae > Colletotrichum > Colletotrichum simmondsii. Next base: position 217,872 of record JFBX01000627.1, on the reverse strand, counting down.
TACGGAGTAGGTAATCAACACATAATCAAGTCCAATAACCACCCGATCTTTCACGAGAAACTCCAATGACTCCGTGAACGCCTTTCCCTGTGTCTCAGTCTGAGCCTACCATCAGACAACACACCACCCAAACCCCCTACCCCCAAAGCGAACCCCCCCCCCAAACCTCATCAACAACACACACTCCAACAAGCACAACGAACCCAAACACCGAGTCCCTCCTCCCCCGTTCCGCCCCCTCCCCACTCTTCTTCCCAACCCTCACCGGCCTCGCACCCCCCGTCACCGGCGGCACAACTCCACCGGCCCCCGAAGAAACCGGAGGGCCCCTCTCCTTCGGATAACACTTCCCCATCCAACACCTCTCATCCCGACTACAACCCCCCTGAACGCCGCAACACTCTCCACTCACGCACATCCCGCCGCAGAGCTTTTTCCCGCGCGAGCAGCAGACCCCGATGGCGGCGTCGACGCAGTCGAAGCCTTGGGCGCAGCAGCCGGGTCCGCAGCAGGGCATTGATTTTGTGCAGCAGTTCCAGTTGCGGGGGAGGTTGCAGGATACTATGAAGGAGATGAGTTAGCTTTATGGTGCGGAATAATTAGAGGAGTAGTGTAGTATGGAATAGAGGTGAATAGGGTTAGGGAGGGAGGACGGGAGGAGATATATACCTGTTCCTTTGGGACATGTATCTGGGTCGTCGACGGAGCGCGCTGCGTAGAAGGCTGGGCTGCCGACTTCCCATTCTATGATGGAGACGGCTGGGTCTCGGCCGTAGGGAGTGTGGCCATGTGATGGTGTTTCCCGGGGTGGCTGTTCATATGAGGGCTTCCGATATGAAGGTTTTTCATGTGGCTGCTCGTAAGGCGACGGTTCTTCCGGCGAGTGTTCTTGTGGCGTCTTGTTGTAGGGTGTCTCTTCGTAAGGTGATTGCTCATACGGCACCTCTCCAACTCGTGGTGCCGATCGCTGATTGCCCTGTGATACCTCTTGAGGCATGGCGAGGCATATGGAGCTAACGGCCAACGCTGCCCCGAGTATCCGGGAAGATCGACTGAACTTCATTTTTGATCGAAAGTATGGTCCGCAACTCCGTCGTGGAGAACCTGACGATTTGGTAATGGGGGTTTGCCTGGTGAGCGCGACGACAATCCAAGTTGTGTTGATATAAGAGCCCGTGTCGTGAAGTGCAGTGAATCACTTAAAGGAAAGCCCCGTCAATAATCTTTACGACAAAACGTTTCTGATTCACCACACTGCTTGTTGTGGGATTTTGTTTGGTATTATCAAGCCCGCCATCTATGCAACTCCGAAAGCTCCCCAAATCCCATCCATCCACCTTTACGTCCAAACACGGAGATAGCTGTAACCTAAACCTTTCCAGCATCCTCCTTCAGCGACACAATACGGTTGAGAATAATCTTCTCATCGGTACTGTCAGAATCAATGGCCTGGTGGGGATGTTAGTTTGTCTTCAAAATCTCATTCTTCACTCGTGGACAACTCACAAAGTAGGCAATGCGCGTCGCCTGGAAACGAACGCTCTCCGGTCCGCCCTTGCCGAGCTCGCTCTCACCCGCAGCCTCAGGCCAGGGTGCACGTCTCTTAACCTCGTCGAAGCCGCTCTCAATGAGCGCATCAGGGTAAATGACCTCGCTCTCGGGGTTGATATCGTTGAGGAAGCCGCCCTCGGCGTCGTCGGGCTTCTCGCTCTTGAACAAAGAGTTGTGGATACGGGCCTCGACCTTCTTGGTACCTTCGGTACCAACCCAGTTGATGAAGGCCTTGGGCTTCTTCGTCTCCTTGTCGTAGACGGCGCGGATCTCGGTGACCTTTCCTGTCGCCTCATCCTTGGTGTAGGAAGTAGCCTTGATTGGGAAGGGGGCGTTCAGCAGACCGACTGTCTTGTTGGGTGCAAGACGGAAGTAATCCTTGCTGTCGACCTCTCGGAAATCGGCGCGGTCAATGTAGACGGTCGGGGTGAACTTGATCGTGTGCGAACCCATGTTGGGGTCCTTGGGAGAGAAGGCAAGCTCCACGTCAGTAGCCTCGGCGTCTTCGATGACAACCGGGATGGGGTCCAAGACCATCATCAATCTGGGAACGGTCCGTTCCAGGTACTTGCGCACTGTCTGCTCAAAACGCTTGATCTGGATGACAGACACAGACGTCGTGACTCCCAGCTCGTTGACGAAGTCGAGAATCGCGCGAGGGGGCACACCGCGGCGCTTGATACCGATCAGAGTGTACAGACGGGGATCGTCCCAGCCACGCACAATCTTCTCCTCAACCAGCTTGAGAATCTTTCTCTTTGACAGGACGGTACCCGTGATACCCAGACGACCGTACTCGCGCTGCATCGGCTCGTAAACGCCGAGGGTCTTGTTGAGCCACTCGTACGAGACGCGGCTCTGGACGAACTCTGTTGTGCAGAGGGAGTGAGTGATGCCCTCGAAGCTATCACACAAGCAGTGCGTGAAGTCGTATGTCGGGTAGATCTTCCAGTCCCATCCTGTGCGGTGGTGAGGCGTGTCGGTCTTGATGCGGTATGCGGCGAGATCCCACATCTGGGGGTTGCCGTCGGTGATATCCTGCTTCATGCGCAAGAAGGCCTCCCTAGGCTTATATTTGCCGTCCTTCATATCTCTGAATTTCTGCAGGTTCTCTTCGACGGTGTGGTTCGCGTGCTCGCATCGGAATCTAGGGGAAGCGCCCTTCTCACCGCCGCGCTGGAGCTTGATCTCGGTGTCTGAGGTTGACTGATTAGCAGATGCAGGGCGCATAGTATCTGATACCAAAAACAAACTTACCACCACAGTAGCATACGTATGCCTTCTCCAACGTAATCATCTTCTCTGCCAAATCGTACAGCTTCTGGAAGTTGTCGCTCGAGTACGTGATCTTGTACGGTGTGAAACCCAGCCAGCTGATCATCTCCTCAATGGCCGTGAAATATCTCTCCTCCTCCTTCTCGGGGTTCGTATCGTCGAATCTCAGATAGCAGACACCTCCGTGGTGCTTAGCGAAACCGAAGTTGACCGCGATGGCCTTGGCGTGGCCAATGTGCAAGCTAGGGGAAAGACGTCAATGGCGTGACAAAGATAAGCATTGGGGGTCACGTACTAGCCATTGGGCTCGGGAGGGAAACGCGTCACAACATTCTCCGACGGCCTCTCCTTGTAGACCTCCTGAAGAAAACCCTGCTTGAACATGGCCTCCGGGTCGAGGACGACCTCCTCAGGCTTCGCCTTGGGCTTCGCGGCGGGCTTACTGTCGCCAGCACCAGCCGCCTTTGCGACAGCGTCCTTGGCAGCCTTTGCCTTTTCTGTGGCGGCCTTCTTCGCTCGCTTCGCCAGTCTCTTCTTCAGCTCGCCCTTGCTGACCATCTCTCCCGTCTCCTCGTCGAGCTGGAGCTTGGCCGTCGACTCGGCCAACTTGGCGGTGGGGTCCGCAGCAGCGTCCGCCATAATTGCGGTGTTCGATAGGAGATGAGGGGTGGTATGGGAGGTGATCTTTGTCGAGAGTAAGGAGTACCTTGCGGTCGCTCAATGATCGAGGTTCGTTCAATTGGGATCCACGAGATGTTCACGTCGTGGAAAATGTGTGGTTGTGGTGGCGGGGCAACACTCGAGGTCTTCTTTTGCGGCGGGGATGACTCAAATGGATCCAAGGAGGGGTCATTGCACTGGCACAGCGTACCTCCCTCAGCTTGCGCCTGCGACACGCGACAAAGAACCGATAAGATAACAAACACCCGTATCTTATCGGTCAGCGATAAGGCACCTCGAAGGACTTGAGGTTGCTACTGTTTTATGACCCTTTCAAAATGCCTCGATGGCCAGCTCTAAAATCTCTTGCCCTCAAGGTCGAAAGTCATTACCATTGAATGATGAAAAGTCATTGAATGATGAAAAGTAGGATTCACTCTTTCCAGCATTTCATACTCTCGACTTCCCTGCATTCCGGGAAAGCAATTCATCAAAAAAACACATTCGAGGGGCAGGTACGTACCTTAATTCCACTGCGATAAACAGTGCGATAAGCTGCCAACAGCTTTGGACCAAGCTCCCATTGAGCTCGAAATAGCGCGGGGTCTTTCGTCATGGGCTCCCACCTCTCCTGCTTCCAGTCGGCTGTTTCTTTGTCACCGACACCTCAAAAGCAGCCCGCCGCGCCCGCTCCTAAACCTGCCAAATCATCGACACCAAACCCGAATCAGCGACCTTGAAACTCGCCTATGCCAATCCGACAAGCAGTCAAAATGGTCACCACCGCCGTCGCCGACATCCCCACCGTCGAGCTCCTCTACAAGATCGGCCAGATCCATGCCACCCCGAAGGCCATCTTCCCCCACAATGCGTCGCATAACCAAAAAGTCGCCGTTGTTCGAGGCGACATCACCACCCTCGCCGTCGATGCAATTGTCAATGCCGCGAATAAGAGTCTTCTCGGAGGAGGCGGCGTCGACGGCGCGATCCACCGCGCAGCCGGCCGAGGACTGCTTCAGGAGTGCAGGACCCTGAACGGATGCGCCACCGGTTCCGCCAAGATCACGGGCGCCTACAATCTCCCTTCCAAGAAGATCATCCACGCCGTGGGCCCCATTTACGACGAGCTCAACCCCGACGACTCCGAAGCGAAGCTTGCGGGTTGCTACAGCACCAGCTTGAAGCTCGCTGTCCAGAACGGCTGCCGCAGTATCGCTTTCAGCGCGCTGAGCACCGGCGTCTACGGCTACCCGAGCACGGAGGCAGCCCCGGTTGCCGTCGAGGTTGTCAGAGAGTTCCTTGACGGAGAGGATGGTGATAAGCTGGATAAGATTGTCTTTTGCACCTTCGAGATGAAGGACGTCAGAGCCTACAACGAGACCCTTCCGTATGTGCAGATCTCAAAATTCCTTTGCATAGTAACTTATCTTGCTAACATTTGTTCAACAGTATCTTCTTCCCTCCCGACGATCAGCCAGCCACCAAGGAGAAGACTGAAGCCGGCCCTTCCAAGGAGGAAACAGAAGAAGCGAAAGCTATCGCGGCTGAACTGCCTAGCGTTCCCAAATCTGACCCTTCCCAGTAAGCGACGTTTCCGCCGAAACACACCTGCAGTTGGCCGGCGCGTCACTAAGAAACCCACGATACTACGACTGGACACCATGATGGCTTAGGGAGTTTATGGAATTATACCAGAAAAAAGCGAGCCGCTTAATATACCACTTTGCATCGATACAGAATGACTATGACAATAGAGTTTGGGGGCCTTTTTTGGGCAACTATGATCGACCTCGAACTTTCTTTAGGTTCGTGCCTTCCCTGCAAACCTTCGTATCCCGTTGGTCAAATACTCAAATTGCCCACGTGACCCACGTAAATCCAACTTCAATATCAAAGAAATATACGATAGAGCTCCCAGTTTATAATTCTTTCTTCTCCGTATTGTATTAGCAAGATGCGCCATGCTTGTCCTGTATCGAGGGATTCCTACAGTCGCTAGGTCAAAAATTGGCCATAGAACTATTGAAAACTGCGAGTTGCGCAGTCCCGCAAGAAACTTTGACTTACCTAGTATTTTTTTTTTCCATTCGTCCCGTCCAGCATGGAAACACTCGTATCTTCTACCAATGATGAAGTAGGCAAGTCCAAATGTAAACCGAGGTAGAGAGTGCAAAGAAGTTCATTTGAACAGGGTTGCCCAAAGCCTACTATTAATTGATTGATTAGGAAGACATGTAACATCGGAGCAGGTCATTCGAACGCATGCTGCTCTATCACATTTGACGCTAACGAAAATCACAAGTGCTGTCAAAGAGCTCGATTCTATGTTTGCTTACTAACTATCTAAGTACGCATCATGTGATGCATCAGGCAAGAGGCAAGTTCAGTATCCGTTGCAGTCTAGGACACTCGGGCGAATGTAGTTGATCTTCGGTGTTTGGTACCACTGTTCATTTGATACTCGAGGATAGCTAGCATTGACTACAATCGGAACTAAAGTCAAACCAGGGTCTAAAACACTAGTGTTCTTTGAGTTTAAACCGCCATTAATTGCGAGGACTTTTGTCTTTGACCTAATTCGATTTAATGCATGTCACGGGGAAACAGTTAAGTAATAGTCTAAGGCACAGGTAGACAGCAGCTGAAAGGTCACATGCAGGTCAGACTTTATGTCAATGATCCCTTTTTTATGCCTCGTCGCTGTGCGATTGTTTCGACAACCGGAATGCCAACAGAGTCCGATGAAGGCCTGAATCGAACAAAATGACATGGACAAGAAGAGGGTGGGGAATGCCCAGTTATGCTCCCCATTATCGCGTGGCCGGGCCGAGAGCATCGCCAGGCACAGATGAGATGATGAGATCACCGTTGACCGTTGCCAATGGTGTGAATTGCGACACTGACACGGCACTTGTTTGCCGCGGGACCAGGGACCTTTGCCTACCGGTCTAACCTATCTTCAGCAGGTGTTATTCCCATGTGCCCCCGCAACCCGGAGCTAGAGCGAAAAAAAAGTTCTTATGCTGACCAAAGGTCCCAACGGCCTACAGACCAACGGGCCAACGGTAACGGTAGGATATCACCCCTAATTTGATAGATAAGACGAGCGCTGCCGATCTTTGTCTTTTCGTGCTAATAACAAGGTAGCTTCCCGTCTCGCAGCTCGTAACCCCCCATCCATCGCGAGTAAACCCCTCTATTCGACCTTTGGGCGAGGAACTGTCAGACTCTTCAAGTCTTAGTCAGGTGGTTGACTAAGACTGACTCGGGCTCGTAAGTAGAGTCTCTAAGAGGCCCTACAGTTCTTAGACTCGACTCAGACCCGGAGTAGCAGACTTCATAAATCGTCTTTAGTCAACGACTTTCCGACTTCGGTCGCGTCCAATATCGGTAGGAAAACGAGTGAGGCACTGCTCCCCGGCCTACCGCCGCTCGGGTGCAGATATGCAGGCCAAGAGTTGCGGCAACTGGGGTCGCGCCCCAGTCTTGTGGTAACCTCGTACATGCGACCTGCCATCTTGAGCTAGCTCCTCCTGTGATGAGAGCAAAACAAGCTCATGCGATTGGGATGAACGCCCACTCGACATCCGATGGTGACATCGACAGTCTCCAGAAAAACGGCAACGAGCTTGCCCCTCGGGTCGATTGTCATTGAGAAGTGGATGACGACTACAATGAGGGTCTCTCTCGAGTGCCAGACCAGAGTGGTATAAGAGACGCGCCGCCGCAGTCTGCGGGCGGTCGGAGTTGCGTCTGTCGAGCTTGAGACTGCAGCCCAGCTTTCGACTCAATAGCCAGAGGTTGTGTCGTGTTACTCTCGTTCAATAGGCAAGATGCGCAGCTCCTCAATTGCCGTGCCGGCTTTGCTGGCCAGCACAGCTGACCTCGCTGTCGCGCAATTCCCCAACTCGACGATCCCGGGCAACAGTTCTGAGCCTTGTGCTGCCGTGAGCGCTGCTTGGGCTTCGCAGCACGCGCGTGCTCCGACTGGTACTTGAAAACCCGATAACGAAATGCCCCATTGACGTAGACTGACAAGGGTGGTGCTGTAGTTGTCCCGACTGTACCGGCTCAGTTGGCCTACGACTGCCTCAACTCCGTCCCCCTCGGAAAGGAGGCAGCCATTGAGCTCGTGGACTCTCTGTTCCCATACCTCGAGTGGCAGAGTGGTAAGTCCATATCCCGATGATTTTGTTGGAAACTCGGGACTCTGAACTAACTTGGCTTTAGACGCGGCTTACAAGGCGGATCCCCCACCAGAGTACGACTTCCCGGCCTACGACCTCTTCGCAGCCGCCTCGAGCATCAGACAGAACCTGGTCGACGACGTTTACACCAGCGAATACGCCTTTCAGTCTGCTCTCTACGAGGAGGTGTTTGGTCCCGGCCACGACGGCCACTTCGTGTACTACCCCGACTTGCTCACGGCGGTATTTGAGTGGACCCGTCAGCGGGGCTTGGTCTCCATTAGTGAGGATGGCTCATCTTTGCCAGTGATCAAGATCTACGGTACGCTCTGACTCGACGAAGATGAACCCAATGGTGGCTCTTCTAACTCATTTCTAGAGGAGGTCATCTCCACCCCTGAGACTGCGTCCGCAGTCAAGCTCATCAACGGTATCGAGGCTTCCAAGTTCCTCGAGGACACCGTCAACAAGGCCAACTGGAACCGCGATGCCAACTCTGCCTACAACTCCATGTTCTTTGAGAAGTCTGGACAGGCTACCGGAATTGGCAACGGCTACTTCAGCTCTGGCGGTCGTGTTAGGTATGTCGGATGAATCAACAAATGAGTTACTCGAGCGTACTAACATGATCGATACAGATACATCTACCAAGGCGCCAACACGACCCTCACTTTCGAGAACGGCACCGAGGTTACCTTCGAGAACCATGCACGGGTTAAGAAGGATCTCACCGGCATCGTAGACGGCCCCTCCTTCTACGCCAAGTTCTGCAACCCTCTCAGCCCGGCCTCCGGCACCCCGTCCGGCACCTCTCCTTCTAATGCCTCCACCCCCATCCTTCCAGGCTACCCGGAACCCGTCGTCACCACCAGCGACGGCGTTGTGTCTGGCTACTACCTCGAGGGTGAAGGCTTCGAGGACGTTGCCGTCATTGTCCTAACTGCCTTCGAGAACGAGAGCCCTGCCGAGTTCCAAAAGGTTGCCCAGGACTTCTACACCGCCGCCCTCTCCGCCGGCAAGACCAAGCTCGTCATCGACTTCCAGCAGAACGGCGGCGGCTACATCCTCCAGGGCTATGACTTCTTCCGCCAGCTGTTCCCCGAGACAGACCAAGATGGCTTCTCCCGCTGGAAGGAGAGCGACGGCTTCGTTGCCGCGGCCCAGATTGTCTCCGACATTGTGGCTGATGTGGACATTTACACCAGCGATGATGAGAACCTGATTTCCCTGGCTGAGAGCTGGTTCAACTGGCGCTACGACTACAACCTCACCAACCAGCCCTTCACCTCCTACGAGGACAAGTTCGCGCCCCAGGTCTTCCAGAACACCTCCTACACAGACCTCATGCGCTGGAACCTCAACGACCCTTTGACGACTACCAACGCCACTTTCGGCCTTGGTATCGAGATCAACGGGTACGGTAACCTCACCGGCCTTCCCCAACCCTTCGCCGCCGAGAACATCATCATCCTCTACGACGGTGTCTGCGCTTCTACCTGCACCCTGGCCTCCGAGTTCCTCCGCCTCCACGGCGGCGTCAAGTCCGTCGCCTTCGGCGGTCTCCCCGTCGAGGGGCCTATCGAGGGTGTCGGCGGCATCAAGGGCTCTCAGGTCCTTGATTGGAGCAACATCTACGGCTACACCGAGTTCCTCCTCCCCTACGCCTCCACTGATGAGCAAAAGGCCGCTTTTGCTCGCTACACCGACCTGCCCTTGAACCGCAGTCTTGCGGCCGCCGTTAACGTCCGCGACCAAATCCTAAGGGACAACGTGGATGATGGTATCCCTGCGCAGTACGTCCGCGAGGAGGCCGACTGCCGTCTCTACTGGACTCTGCCTATGATCAAGGATGTCACCGAGATCTGGAAGGCTACTGCGAACGCTGCTTTCAACGGTGGAAAGTGTGCTTACGGAGGTATTGCTAAGCGCGATGTGTCTGCTAAGGCGGCTGTCAAGCGCAGCGAGTACTTGGCTGCTTCGAGCCTCAAGGAGCGGGCCGCTCCTGTCCGCCGTGATGAACCGGTAACCAACGACCGTTTCTGGCAGGATAAGTATCTATTGAAGGCTATCGACTAAGGTATCTATATCGAAGAAGAATAGAGCTTCTGAGTCAAGGTGGAATGGCGCAAATGCCTGAATGTTCAATTGATTAAGATTAATCGATTACTGAAAGTTTGGTAATTAGCAGGGTTACAGAAGCGTCATGAAAAACGCATGCCACATGAAAACTTCCGAACTGTTGTTTTCCATCGGCGTTTGTTCCTTCCGTGCCGTGTCCCTTCCCTCCGATTGTGCCCAACATCTATGGAGAGATTCGCCCGTCGCTTTACGCCTGGCGGAAATGACTTCTCAAGATTCGACAGCTCCTCTTCTGTAAAGTAGTCAAGCTGTCGAAGCCTTTCCATCGTATCCTCTGCCGTTGCTTCCGTCTGATTATCATGTCCAATGGCACCAGAATGCCTGGGAATGCTATGTGTGACTGCGCCGTGTTCCATCAACAGCTTACAAACCTGAAAGGCATTCTTCAGCTGACTTGAGGAAGAATCATCCTGACTTAGTCTAACGAGAAAAGCCTTGAACTGCTTAGACAAAATAGCCTTATAGTTTTCGGGACCCATCCAGCGAAGGAGATTTTGTAGTAATCGCAAATCCACAGATTGTGTCCAGACCACCTGTGGAGGGTCGCTGGCGCCTATGTGCACTGATCCTGTCATGATACTGTGCAGTGCATGGTTCACCAAGGCATCAGGCTTTGTAGAGTCCGATTCCTGGTAGTTTGGTGAGAGAAATATCCTGGCCCAGACTTGAGAAACTACTTCGCGGAGTCCCTCTACTATGATGATGTTGGTGTGACCTAGCCAAATGTGCTCACAGAGATCCAGAAGCCAGGCACCAGACTCCTCAATGTCGTGTGTATCGGCTTCCTCGATTGTGCGTAAGGACATGAATGTGAAATCCTTCTTGACACCTGGTGAAGCGTTACTGAGCCCAACTTCGAGGTAGGACTTCGCGAGCCAAAAGCGTCGGTGTTCAAGGGGCGAGCGCCACTGATCACCGCTGGATTGCTGAAGGAATTCAACAACTGTTCGGTGGAGAAATCCAATTCTTGAGCCGAAAGTGGGTGTACCATCCACTTCCCAAGACTGGATCAAGTCACGACATTGTGCTAAGACGTTCTCTTTCTTTCTCAAAACTTTCTGGGCAAATTCAGGGCTGTCGTCAATCTCTTCAAACTGTAGTTGCACGAGAGACCGCCCCGTGATACAACCGCTTTCTGATCTAGCATCAGTCTCGCTGTTCTGTTGATGATTCATCTGCAAAATTGGCAGGGTCCAGGTTTCTCTCAACGGGGGTCTGATTCTTGATACCATGGTCCTCGATGGCCTTCGAGCCCTAGTATCGCTATGTTCCAATCGCATTTCCTTCGTGTACGTATCGAAGGACAAAAAGCATACTGCGGGAATGGCCGTGTCCGCAGCAAGCAACATGGAAAATGTGACAGATACGGCATCTCTGTACACGCGATCAATGGAGCCTAACATACGCCGAAAGTACTTGTCAAGATCTGATGGCAATTCCGAAAGTCTTTTGCGTAGCGTGCCCATATCATCGCCGTTCTCCATTCCATGCAGCAGCGACTTGATGACCAGTGAGACCCAGAAGAAGACACCTTCTGACTTCTGCGAGATAGACTCAATGAGTTCAATGGCTTCAGTTTCATGGCTTCTCAGCAAAGACTGATAGTGTTGATGTTGACCCAGAGCATCTCGCACGTATGTTGCCATATCGGCAGCTGTGAGTTGGTCCATGTGGATGCGAGTAGACGAATTCCCCAGATGGTCTGTAAATACTGGCCATGGTCGGCTTGCGCAGCAGATTTTGATGTCCGAAGATTGTGCGGCATCCTTGAGGAACTTCATCAAATCCTCGGGGTCGCCCTTGTATTCATCGAGACCGTCAATGAATATCAAGATGCGAAGTTGTAGTGACTGCACTGCCCCGAGACGTTTGAAAGCATTCGATAAGTCTTCAATAGTCCACGGATCAAGATCCGCGATTGAACCCTCGTATCTCTCTGAAAAGACATCATGAATGATGTCCGGGCACTGCATCATAACCTGGAATAGCAGCGCTCTAAGGAGGCCTTCCTGAGAGCTCTGTAGACCGGATCTGATGCCCCAGAAAAAGTGGCTGGCAACGATGAGTTTTTTGTTGTCTGCCCAAGCTTGCGCAAGTACTGCAGTATGTTCATGTCCAGAAATAAACTTCATCAAAGTTGATTTTCCAGATCCCGGTTTTCCTGTGACCCAAAAGATGCCTCGTGAGCCCTGGAGCCAGGATGCAAAGTTGACGTCTGCGCTCTCTTGAAAAATCCATTCGAATGTGTTCCTGTGAGCCTTTGGTATCTCGATTCTTCGTTCAATTATTTCCGGAAATTTGAGGCTTTTAAGAATCTCTCGGATCTTGCCCTGGTGTTTCACTTCTTCCGCAAGTTTTGTGAGCTTTATGGCAAGTTCCTCGAGTTCATTCGTCAATGGTGCCGCTGACTTGATAAGCATGCCAACGTCTTCTGACAATGTTGCAAGCTTAGCGTTTGTGGCAGTATTCCAAGCTGCCGAAGCATCGCCCAGAGAATATACGTATTCTGAAGTAGAACGACTATAATCACTGTACTTTGGTCAGTAGTATGTACTTTGCTTTCTTTCACTATCCGTTGGTAAGTAAATGCTTACAAAATTATGTGCTGAATCTTCTCTAGAATCTTATTTTTGATGTCATTCAGGTCGTCTCGAATTTCGTTGATCTTCCTCTGCTTCCAACGGGCTTTCATCGTGACTTTGACCTTTTTCATCCATCTCGGGCGTCGATTGTTGTTGTCGATCACCAGCCCTCTCACCTCTCGAAGAAGGTCTTCCGAACTTTTCACACATCTTTCGAGGAGGCTTGACATTTCCGCATCATCTTGGATTTTAACATCGGCTTGCAACTGAGCGCAGCGGCGTTGCAGACTACGAGCCATTTTTTCCAATTCGGCTGTCTGCGGTAATATGCCATCTTCGGTGATGCTGCGATACGTTTTAATCACCGAGATCGATATTTTGACGCCAACCTCGATAAATTGAACAATGTTGGCCGCAATGCCAAGTGCTTCGAACCCTACTGGCATGATGAGGGTCCTCGGAGCAGTTCTGCTAAGATGGTACGCAACTTCGAGATGCCAGCAGTTACAATAGACCTTTGCTGGCTGAAGACGGAAATGAAGATCTAGAGGGAAAGGTACGCCTTTCCTGGGCGCAGCGATATTCAAGGCAGGCTGGCGGCTACAACCTGCTCAGTTTTGGAATTGTCTTAGTCAGACGCACCCTCAGTCGCCGCCACCACTCTCTGCGCCGCCACCACCGTCTGCGCAGTCTTCATTCCTCATGCATGCCGCTCGCTCAATTGGGTCTTTTTGAGCGCAGTTGTGTACTTATCTGATGTGAAAGTGCAAATTGGAAGAGGCGAAGGCCACGGTGTTCTGATAGCGTAACGTGAGTCTTGATGCATCGTCATAGATCGGGCTGCCTCAGTTCATACGTCGAAGGTAGTGTAATCAGGGGAGGAAAAGAATCAGAAGGTCAAGAGGGGGAAAATAGATACTGAGCGATGGGATGAAAAACGCGCACATTGGATATCAAATTTAGAACTAGCACTTCGATGACAAAGCTCGTTGATCACCTCCGGTATCTTCATAGACTTTCCTTAGTCCAGCCTCTTCCACCAGAGCTCTCCGCGGTTACCACCATCTCGTTGTGAGGAGATGCGCAGAATCTTTCCATTCTCATAGAGTGTGTAATTGCGCGCTTGGCTGCCTCCGGCCATAGATGGGACGTTGGCTACAGTCAAGGGTCCGTGGATGACTTGGCCGAAGGTTGCGTTAGCGGGGAACGCGTCGCTGATTCGGAGCGGCCCTGCGTAGCCGATGCTGTGCTTGCCGACAAGGGCCCAGTCGGCATCTGATTGCGAATCTTCGAAGGGGAATGTCAAGTTCGCGGGCCGGTCTTCGGGGTCTGTTGATGTGATCGTTGCGGACATGAAGCCGGACTTGCTGTAGGAGAGGATGCCGACGGGGTTGGAGCCGTATGTTCGGTCTGGCACAGCGACTCCATCACGTGTGCTGCACAAGACAAGTGTTAGATCTTGGTCAACCCTGTACTTCGAAGCAGTACATTCGAAGTCAACTTACGCTGAGGTGTTGAGAAGCTGGTATGTTCCCGCCAAGATGGCGAGGATCTCCGTAGGCTGCATTTTGACGTGTAAATAAGGTATTTTCTTGAAGGACGATCAAATGGAACTAGCTTAAACGGTCTCGGTAGTTATTTAAGAGAACGAAGGATAAGGGTCTTTAAGTGCTCTACTGCCATCGGAAAGAACACCGTCCGTCTACAGCTTTAAGGGCTCGCCCAAATCCAAACATGTCCGCCTCTGCACGTCCATCCGCGCGGGTTTGCCCCGAAAGGGTGTGCTTCAAGCGGTTACGTGATAGGTCACGACATCTTAAAAAGCCGTTTCTTCGGAGCCTTGAAGCAAGGGTCTCCAAGCAACTTTAATCAACCTGCTCAGGCACGCAGTCTTCATGCCATGGATTTGGAAGTGGATCGCGTGCCAAGCAATTAAACTTACGGGAATTCCCTGGGGTGCCCCCTCTACCCAAAGGTCCAGAAGCTGTGGGAGCGCTGAAAGCACCTTCCTTCGCTATCGCCATGGGTGTTAAGCGAGCAGTGGGACTGACTCGCAGATTGATGAAAAGGGTCTTTTCGCCGAGATGATGGCGAGGAAAGGGGTGGCGCGCGGCTTGAAATTGCTGTTCCGAGTTCTCACGATGGAAAAACGACGCAAGAAACGCTTCGTTTCGTCCAAAGTTCCTTCTTTCTTGGCCTTTGAAGGCTGTGTTAACTTTGAAGAACGGGTTAATAGGAATAAGTTGGGGAAATCGAACCAAAGAGCTGGAGATTTGGCTTGGCCAAGCTTGGCAACTTGGCATAATGGAACTGTCACCGGGCGATTGTGGGGGACGTCGTGCGGGGTACTTCTTTAGTTGCATTCTTATTTTCGAAGAAAAGCTGAAGCCCTTGGTTGATTATTACTGAACCCGACCACTCCGGAGAAGAAGCACGAAGGTGGCCTAAGAAGGTTATGAGCCCCGAAAGCTACCCAGGTGTCGGTGGAACGGATGAACCGGAAGGCGACCTGCCAAGTTTAGCAACGTGCCCCTGTCTGTCACGAGAATGTTAATTAGTCGCCTATCCCGTGAGGGGTCACTCAAATCGGAGGGCGGTGCACTGTGGACACCTTTGTTACGATATGAAAGACAACTCAGCTGAAAACATCAACAAGCACATAAAGCTGAGGATTTGCCGACGAGTTTATCTGATCTGGGAAAGACCAGAGGGACTAGGCCATCTTTCTACTACTCGCACACAAAGCACGTGAAAATGCCTGCAGTCGACGTTCCCAGGGCCACCATACCCGGAGGATGGAGAACATCGCCGGGAGTTAACCCAAGTTCCGGGCGTCGATATTGGGCTGACGTTTGGTAACGCGTTAAGCATCAACTTCTTGGTTCAGAGCACAATAATATACCTCAGATCCAGCTGCTTCATATCGCGTAATAACCTGATATGTTGCCGCCATTTTAACATTCGAGTAGGACTTGCATTGAGTCCAGGGATCTCATCGCGTCTGGATTCTCAGCAGTACTTGGCTTCTTGTCTAATATGCCCACTCTCAAGATCATCTTTTGCGAGAGAGCTATCGCTTCAAGCCTTTGGGGTGGTGCTCCATATATGGGAAAAGGACGGCGGAAAGTGAATGACTTAAATGTAGCAATAGGTGCCGAATGACTTAGGAACTACTTGAAAAAGCCATGTATGGACAAACAAGAAAGGAGGATGGTGAATCAAGACTCTGGGCATATATGTTGCGACTCCTTGCGCGCATGGCAGAGTCCAAGATTCTCATCCCGAATGCGCACCATGACGGTAAGAGGGACAATGAGATAATGCCTCAAGATCACCTTGAAGGATCTCACACTCGGATCCTCTGAAGATCAGAAAGGCTCGGATGACGGCTAGCGCCTATGAGTTTGTTATGTTAGATCGTTGCTAGTCGCGGCGATCAATTCCACGCCAATTCCAATTCCATAATGATTGGACAGTAGATCGCCCCTAGCGGCTATTGACATCAGAGACTCGAACACAGCCAAATACGCAACTTGGCAGTGAGATTTTAGGGTCAAGTTCTTGTAAAATGAGACAACGTCGTCGATTCCGCTCAAGTAAAACTCCGAACGTAGTTAGAGGCGGGAAGTGTCAATATGGTTGCCTGATCTCAAGATCAGCTTCGTATATTAGTAGCGTCCTGGAACCCTTATATAAAATCCCAATTCTTTTCTCAATCGATCTGTCGTTTATTCCGAAGAGTACACAATCTTCCAAGCTTTCTGAACTTGAACAACTGAAACGAATTTGCCGACATTAGACACAATGCCGTCCTCGAGGCTATGCACAGTCGTCGGCGCAACTTTACTATTTGCTTCGTTCGGGCTCCTACTTGCCACTTGCATATCTGTCCCCAATACAAGTTTGTCAATCTTCACGTTAGAGGCGACCAGGCGAGAAGCACGTGGGCCAACCGGACCATCCATTGTTCTTGACTTCGGGCTCTGGGGTTGGTGTCAAGCAACGGCTGCAACATGGTAAGTCACGAGCGTGACACCCCGCCTTGTAATAGTTCAGTATGACAAAGTTTGTACGAACTATATCGGAGAAGGTCGCAGTACTAACAGACCATGTTTTATCTAGGTCAAGATACCCACAGGGATGTCTTAGAGTCGGAGGCTCGGCGAGCTATGATCCAGCTGCCATCATCCGCCCTATGATAAGTACCGGGTTTTTCTCATCGATAGAAAGCAGAAAATTGCGCGACCTGACACTAGGATTTCCATTGCCTGCCGTTGCTGCTGCTACAGCTGGACTTGGTTTCCTTTCTGCGCTTGCCAGCGTCGTCAAGCGTAATCGTCTCACAACCTTAGCCAGTGCGATCTTTTCGGCTTTATCATTCATATTCGCCGTGTCAGCGCTTGGCTGCATCTTCTCACTGTTCGAGAAGATAAGAAAAGATGTGCCTAGGAGTACAGATTTGCGGCTGGCTACGAACTTACGAGTTTTCCACGATATGTCAATGAGATACGGGGCTTCGACTTGGACTTTGGTTGCTGCTTGTGCAATGTTGTTGCTAAGCGCAGCAGTGTTCATTTTTGCGTGGCTTGCTGAAGCGCGACAAACCCGCCAGACCCGCCAGAAATCGATTGATGAGAGCAGAGAAAAGGCTAGCTACTCGCCATCAGAGGGCAGATCATCGGTGGCGGGATCTTGAGTGTCCGCGATGTTTGAGAAAAAGCCGTCGCTGTCAGATTCGATGTCTCCTCGGCCCGTAGATCAGCTGAGCCATAGGTTCTGCATAGATTTTTAAACACATCCAAACCCCCCACTCTTTTCGCAGCATTTCGAAAACTGTCTCAATTCTCGCGGGTTCCGATAATTCAGTGGACATGTTGTGCCGTTCCACTGGCCTCCCGCATGATAACAGCACTCGTAGCTAGCAACGCGATCTGCATGAACAGGATTCCATTTGTTGACAATCAAGATACAATTGCAAGGAAAAATATCTTGTTCTCGTATTGGGACGGCAGTGGCCACGGACAACGTGGTTCCACCAAGAATGGCCATCATAAAGGAGGTTGGCATCATCTTGACCTAAGGTAGAATTGATAAGTCTTGGTCTGTAAAGAAATTTCGGAAAGATTTTACCGTACCACCGGATTCAAATGATATGGTCAGCAGTGCATCTAATGGATGACAGGTGGATTTGATCGATGATCGCAGGAAGATGTAATAGGAGGCTATACAGGGTGGATCGGTGATGGATGGCAAGTATCTCGAATGAGGTCGTTCCTGGTAACTCCATATTAAAATGTCGGAGAGAAACGAAAAGTACCGAAAATTTATAGGATAACTTTGATGCTCATAGGTAGCCAGCCAGGTTACGTCGGGGCTCACTTTAGTGTCCATACATGTAGGCAGCACAAGGTACTTATGTTTAGATTGTGTTCAAAGTCTGTTCGGTCTTCCATACCTTTACCTTAACAACAGCATAAAAACACCGTTTCTTCTACTTAGGCTGATTGTACGGGTCTTCCAGCGTATGTATTTTCATTCTACGCTCCTCGCACGCTGTTGATCGTTGCGCCTGCGCTGATGCAGCCCGTTCCCATATACTTATACGATAAGGCGGTGATACCATTGCTTGAACTTTTTGGCATGTATTTCATAACTCTACCTTCTTTTTTTTTTGGAAAAAAAAGAAGAAGCGTTAGGTAGCCGGAACTGCCTTGGGAAGCTTGGGTTCTGCACCTAATGGCCTTGCCCGGTATTTTTAGGTCCGTGGTGACATACAAAATACGAGCGGTTCTTCCAGAGCACCCAAGGCTTTATTGACAGCTTTTATTCGTCAATGGGCCATTAGCGATACATTTGCAATGTTTTGAGTAAGGCCATTTACCAACAGGTACCCGTTCGGCTTGAACTTATGAAGGGCACAGTCGTATCATCGTGGGCGTTCTTGCCCCTTCGGTCAATTCAAAGAAGGCTGTGATCATGTGTTTCTTAACATACCTACCGCAGAATTTCATTATTATGCAAACTAGTGGATGAATTAGGTCAATTGTAGCGGGCTCAGTATCCGAAGACGGTCAATAAAAAGATGAAACAAGGATTGCCCACGTCGAAGCAGGTAATTAGGCATCTGAGATGACATCACAAATTGAGTTCGAATTAGTACAACGCATAACAAGCCGCTGCGTACTAAGTAAGCTGTCTACACGTCTGGTCAGACATCAGATGTTTCATCCTCTGAGCTACCGTCGGCCATGGCCTCGGATCGTCGGGGCGACTGTTATTGCGGACTACTTAAAGGCCGAGCTCCCCGGGATCAGAGCTTCGCAGCTTTGACATCAGCGCATCAGGCTTTCGTCCGACTACCATCGTTCTTCAGCACTCAAGCAGAACAAAGCAGCTATGTCAACGGTCTTCCATGTCACTGTTCACGTTGCGCCGCAGGATGTCTCGAGATTTCTGCGAGCTGCGGAGCCGACAATTGAAAAGATGAAGAAAGAGTCCGAGCTGATGTATTTCGAGATGTATCAAGTTCATGACTCCCCTGGTACAATTACGTGGATTGAGAAATGGTATGCTCAGCCCAAGCTCATGAACGGGGTTGGAGAGTCTTTTCTGATATTCTTCTAGGTCAGAGCCAGTAGACTGGATAATGAAGGTTAGTTGGAGTGGCTTCCCGTGTATGATCTTTTGACTGATGAGTGCGATGAATCCGCAGCACCAAATGACGAAGGACTATTATAATGACTACTTTGACGCTACGGAACCATTTTACATTGCACCGCGGGAGCTGAGAATTTTGAGCTCTCTTGGACCTCGTCATACGTATCAGAAGTCGTGAAACAGACTGGGCGCGCGTTGAAGCAGCCTGGAAGCGGACTGGCGTCGAAGATGAACGTGAAATAGAAGAGCTGAAAACTCATAGTAAGGAAGTACCTCAATTATTGTATCAGTCCGCTTCCGAGTCTTGACTTAAAACGACTATTGACATGTGGAGCGATGATGCATGTCTTGATAGGGAACAAGCCTTCCATTCAATCTTATTACTAAACTCCTAGGTGTAGACTCCCCAAATCGTATTGCCAGTGGATGACCCAGAAGTAATATGTCACGAAAGATAAGTCAGGTTAATGCTGCCCAAATTGGGTGGGCCCAATTTCTGTGACAGAATCATATTCGCGCGTTCAGAAGAAGTATTGAAACTTGAACTGCAATTTCATGATCATGCCAAAAGCTTCGTGAAGACATGGTGTTGTCATAATTTGGATCAGACCACAACAAAGTTATATTGTTTCTGACTTTGAGCATTTGCAAGAGGCTTAATCTCATCGGAACCAACGTCTCATAATTGCTGTGTACATGTCAGCTTTCCGACATCGATATCACTTATGGTCTTGCCGGCTTGAAAAGTGTGAGTCGGAAACCAAAACTTCGCCGATGAAAGGGCCGAAAGTGAGAAGTCCACGAAAGTAAATCGATGAGTAAAGATGCTAAGTAACATGAAGTTTGATTGCCCAATTGCTCCTTGGCCCGGCGGCCTGGTCCTTTGGGGTCTTGGCAAGATAACACCTCTTGGCGAGCGACATCGCTGGAAGCTCCGGACGTTGTTCCAAGACTTTTCCACCCCACAGTTTGAGGGGCCTCCTCCACACCGAAGATGAACACATTCCTATTTCCGCATAGTTCGGGGACAAGTACCGTGATCATCGTACCGCCAGAGGAAACATCATGACGTCTCTGGGCTTGGGGCAGGGCAAATGAGGCCTTGGCGACACTATCGGCGTCGGCTCGAGGCCGAAATGCCCCGGTGAAAATGAATAGAATAGCAGACATGGTCGCATTCTGTGCTGCCCGCCGTTGGTTCTGATCGTCTTGCGCCTTCAACCTCAAAAACCGCTTAAAACTCCGCAACCAATTCCGTGCTCGACAATGCACGTTCCAAAGATTGCGGCTTTCGCCCTGCTTCGCGCAGGCCTCGCTGCTGCTCAGCTCACGTATGCTAGCAACCAGGTTGAGGTGATCCCGGATAGCGAGGCAGTAGCGGCGAATTTCCCAGAAGTTGAAGATGTCGACCTGCGCTCGCCCGCTTTCGCCAACCCGGACAGTGTCCCGGCCACCTTTGCCAATGGCACGAGCGGCCCGACAGACCAGGCCACTCTCGGTGAGTCGAATTGAGCTGAGAAGCTTAACTCTGCTGCCCAATTCTAACTACTGGTGACCGGCAGACTACTTCCTCCAAACTCTCGCCGCGCGCAATGAGTGGATGACCTACCACAGCCCCGACTTCAAGTCGGAAGAAGGCCGCTCGATTCCTTACGTCTACCTGTCTACCTCGAAAGGCGTCCCGACGGATACCAGCCAGAACACCTACGGCAATGCTAGCGCACCCTCAAAGGTGCGCATCTGGATGCAGGGCGGCGTCCACGGCAACGAACCAGCCGGAGACCAGGCTCTACTCGCTCTCCTAGGCAGATTCGATGCCAATGCCACCTGGGCGGCCTCGGTCCTCGAGAAAGTCGACATCATGATGTTGCCACGATACAACCCGGACGGTGTGGCGTACTTTCAGCGATATTTTGCGACCAGCTTCGACCCCAACCGCGACCACACGAAGCTTGCACGCCAACAGACTCGGGATATCAAGCAGCTGATGGTGAGCTTCGCGCCTCATGTCGGTGTAGACTGCCATGAGTACAGCCCTACTACGCCCTTTGGAGCCAACGAGCAGTGGGTGGATGCACAGGATGGCCAGTTCTCGGCCATGAAGAACGCAAACATCCATCCCGATATCCGCAATATCTCTGAAGCTGTCTTCGCGAACAACATTGCCGCGGCCATGGAGAGACGTGGCCTGCGATGGGGTCCATACATCATCGGTCCCTCAGGCACCGACGATCTCGTTCTGGAAGAAACCACCGGCGACGCCAAAATCGGAGACAGTGCCGTTGCATTGACCCAAGCCATCATGTTCCTGACCGAGACGAGGGGCATCGGATTGGCAGACCAGCACTTCCAGCGGCGCGTTGCCACTGGCTTGACAATGGTCGAGACTATTGTCCAAACAGCCGCTGATAGGGCTGAAGAAGTTTACTCGACAGTGGAGAACGCGCGGGCAAAGTTCATCGCCAGCACCGACGACATCATTGTGACGGAGTCTGCTCGGCCGACCAACATCACTTGGCAATTCATCGAAGCGACGACGGGAAAACTCGTTGATATTCCTGTACAGTTCCTCAACACCACGCCCGTGGTAGCGAACCTCACCCGTGCGAGACCAGAGGCTTACGTCTTTTCGCGCGCGTGGGCTGATGTTGCTGAGCGTCTCCGCGTCACCGGTGTGGAAGTGCAGACATTACAATCTGACTTCCGCGGCGAGGTTGAGGCATTCAACATCACGAGTGCCGAAGTGGCGCGGACAAAGTATGAGGGAATTGCTCGCACGACTGTCACGACGGAGACCATGGTCAAGGAGGTTCGGATCCCAGCTGGCGGATTCTGGGTCAGTACCAGGCAAAAGAACGCGGCGCATGCGTTTGTGACGCTTGAGCCTGAAGGTATCGACTCCTACGCTACCTTTAACGTTTTGCCGGTAAGCGTTGGTGATGAGTATCAAGTTTATCGCGTCATGGCATAGGTGACGGAACACGCTTGAGAGAGGGTTGCGTTCAAGCACTTTAGCTAGACAATCTAATCGTAATGAACGACTTTAATGGTCAAGTGCCCTGTCCTCTAAGCTTTTCTATTCTAAGGTGGGCAAGTGATTTAGGACCCCTTTGGTCACACATTACACAGCGGAATCGCCCTCGTAACTTACTATGTTAGGACCTAGTGCCTGGAAATGAGCTGTTCACTGTCCATTCGTCATTGAAGCGCGAACTCCAAAGATGACAGTTCGACATGAGGAGTTCTGGAAAAACTAGATAAGTCCTGGCCTGGGAAGCTCTTCTAGACCGACATCAGCCGGAGGATTGTCCAACATGCCTAATTCTCCGCGGCGAATTGTCAAATGTCCAAGTGGGTCTTCATGGGACGAGCTCCGGGTTCCGGTGCGGGGGACGGTGATAATGCCCCGTCCTGTTCGATGACTTTATAAGTGACGAGCAACCCGCGAGACGTGATCACAAGCAGTGAAAGTACTACTAAACCTACCTGAAATTCACTTAATAGTTGAAGATCGCAAACATGTTGAATTTTCAGAACCCTATCATCCCGGGCTTTGCTCCAGACCCCTCGGTCGTAATGGTCGATGGGATCTTCTACCTCGTCACTTCATCCTTCCACATCTTTCCCGGCCTACCCATCTACGCCTCCCGTGACTTGCAGAACTGGAAGCATATCGGTATAGTATTTTTCACTGTATCAAAAAGAACAATTCCTGACTAATTCGCTGCATCAGGTAACGCAATCAACCGCCCAGAGCAACTCACCCTCGCCAACGCAGGCACAAACTCCTTCACCCTAGACACCGGCCACACAATGATCGCAACAGGCGGCCTCTTCGCCGCAACGATCCGTCACCACCGCGGGAAGTTCTACATCGTCTGTACAAATTGCGGCTCCTCAAACGGGTCGTCCGATCTAGAAAACTTCATCATTCATACCTCTGACATATGGAACGGAGAGTGGAGTGACCCTGTGTCAGTAGACTTTCACGGCATCGACCCAAGTCTGTTCTTCGACGACGATGACCGTGTATACTTCCAAGGCTGTTTCGTCATGGATCGCTCAAAGCAGCCGAGTTGTACGATCAAACAGGTTGAAATCGATGTCCTCACTGGGAAGCAGCTTTCTAAGCAACGAGAGATATGGGGTGGGTACGCGAGATACGACACCGAGGGACCGCATGTGTATAAAGTCGATGGGTGGTACTACCTCCTCGTAGCCGAAGGCGGGACCTTCGAGCACCACATGCTTTCCATCGCCAGATCAAGAGACATATGGGGACCGTATGAAAGCTATGAAGGGAACCCGATCATGACTGCGGATGGCAAGGACGAGTATATTCAGAACATCGGACACGGCGAACTATTTCAGGATGCGAGTGGAGCATGGTGGGCTGCGGTGCTCGGCGTCAGGAGGGATGGTGACGGATGTGCTGCGTTGGGGCGTGAAAGCTTTCTTACGCCTGTTGAGTGGCCTGAGGGGGGATGGCCACGGATAACTCAGCCTAAGATGAACTTCGAGAGGGAGTTTGCGGAGGTTGTGTCGAGTTTGGATGTACAAGCTTCGAAACCACCCGCCGGTGTCGCGAATGTCTTCATCAGAGATCCCGAATTTTCCAAATACCGGCTCTCTAAAGATGACGAACACAGAGTCACACTCTTGCCAAGTCGCACCGGATTCTCCAGTCCTACCGGAACTTGCACTTTTCTCGGGAGAAGGCAAAGATCTTTGGCAACTTACGCCATTGCTTCTCTCGATCTAGCCGACAACATGAAGTCAGCAAAGGGGCTCCGAGTAGGTTTGGCAATGTACAGAGACAGTGTCCGTCACATCTCGATCGCTTACGAGTCCGATGCTAAGGCCGTCGTCTGTCATGCCTTCAACTCTGCGACTGGCCTTGACAAGGTCTTTCCACAAACCCTTCCTCTGGGGAACGAGACACGAAATATCAACTTCAAGATCCAAGCCTCGGAGACTGAGTGGAGGTTCTATGCTGCACTGCATAACAAGGATGATGCTGCTTTTGACAGCGGAAATCTCGGCTTTGATAGTTGCAAATGGGAAGAGCTCGGGGTTGTTGCGGTCAAAGATCTTGATGCGCGGGATTTCACGGGCCCTATCTTGGGAATCTTCGCCCAGACTTCAGTGGAGGAGGCTAAAGATGTACCGGTTACGTTTTCTTACTTTTCAGTAGAAGGAGACGGGTTCAGTATGTAGTTGACATTGACGCATCAGACAAGCTCATGGCTTAAGACAAAAGCAACTCCATGACATCGTCTAAGGTGATTGTAGGTATGCGATCTGTGTTGAGGGTTTCTCTGATAGGAATGAAAGAGAACAGATTGGAATGAATGAAGTAGAACAATGACATGACAAAAATTTGAAGGCAAGCAAGGATAAGACAACACAACACACAATCAAGCGTCGGGAACGCTCCCTGTGTCACTAACACAACCAAAAGGCAACCCCGCAAAAGATTTTGACCAGCATGGGGGTCGAACCCACAATCTCCTGATTCCACGGTGTATCGTAGTCAGACGCCTTGCCATTGGGCCAACCGGCCAGACAATTCAGAACATCTTTGACGCTCGTCTGTGTCGAGTTACGCCGAGTTTGGGATTCAAGTTTCGTTGCGAAATGGGCGGATGTGGTTGACGTTTTTGCCCCGGCAGATTTGGAGGTCTGTGATGTTGTTGCAGCGGGCCAATGGCGACCTCTCAATTTGGAGTAAAAGTGAAAAAATTTGCTAGCTGCTTTGTTCGGCGGAATTGAGGAGGGGGGCCGAGGGGCAGGCTAAATGCCTCAGCCCCTCCCGATGTCGGGGATTAACCGTGTAATTGGGGTTGATATTACGAATTTCCTCGGCCCCGCTGGGAAAGGATTGTGATGATGGCATTGGAATTTGGCCAGTGTGGTTGAGGGAAATGTGAGTCACTGTCCCAATCCATTGCCTCTCCTGCTGGAACGTTACGGACAATCGGTCGGTGCTTTACGTCCAGCTGCCAATGTATCAGATGAGACGGTGTAAGAGCGGCAAAAGCTCATTAGAGGTGCTAGTCTCGAAGATTGTGGTCTTGTATGCGATCTATTGTTTTCAGGTGCAAATGGAAGTTCTATCGATAATCCCATGGAGAGACAAAGTGTCTCATCTTTTGTGTTGTTGTAACCCCTCTGGGTCCATTTTCCTCCTAAAGCACAGGGACACCTGGATCTAGTATCCACGGAAGATAAGGTCCTCTCTCTTGGGGCCAGTGCCGATCCAGACAACCTTGACACCGACAAACTTCTCAATGAACTCAACGTACGCGCGAGCCTGCTTGGGCAGGTCGTAGTACGTCTTGGCGCCCGTCGTGGGCGTGTTCCAGCCCTCGAGCTCCTCGTACACGACCTCAGCGTCATCGAGGGCCCTGATGTTGGCAGGGAAGGAGGGGAACTCCTCGCCAGTGTGCTTGTTCTTGTAGCCGACGGCGACCTTGATGGTGGGGAAGGTATCGAGGATGTCGAGCTTGGTAAGGTTGAGAGCGGTGTAGTGGTTCAGGTCGTGCGAGTACTTGATGACGACCAGGTCGAGCCAGCCGCAGCGGCGTGAGCGGCCAGTGGAAACACCGATTTCGTGACCAATCTTCTGGAGCTTCTCGCCCGTCTCGTTCAGCAATTCCGTGGGGAAACCACCACCACCGACACGGGTGGTGTAGGACTTGACGACACCGACGACGTTGTTGATCTTTCTGGGGTTGAGGCCGAGCTAGTGATGTGTCAGGGCATGAGTTTGTTGGTTCAAGCATCATCTCAACTTACACCAGTGAAGACACCGCCGAGGCCAGTGTTTGATGATGTGACGTAAGGGTAAGTACCGAAGTCTGTCAAGGTCAGCAAGGCCATCCCTAATCCTGTAATGGTGTTCACGTACTCAAGTCAAGCATGACAGCCTGGGCACCCTCAACGAGGATCTTGGTGCCGTTCCTCTGAGCGTCGGCAATGATGGGAACAGCGTCGACAACGAAGGTCTATGGAGGCGTATTAGTCACCAATATACTGTTTCATCTTTGCAAAAAGACTTACGCGAAGGTCCTCTCTGTACTGCTTGAAGCGCTTGATCTCGTCCTCAACATCGTAGACAAGAAGATCGCCGAAGCGCTTCTTGAAACCCTGAGCGAGCTGGCGAAGCTTGTGCTCAAAGAGCTCCTCATCGAACATCTCGCTGATGGTGATGCCGTTGCGGGCAGCCATGGTGCTGTAGGTTGGGCCAATACCGCGCTTGGTGGTGCCAATGCTGTTGCCGCCAAGCTCCTGCTCCTCCAATCCGTCGACCTGGATGTGGCAGTCGGTGATGATGTGGCAGCGATCGGACACCAAGAGGCGCTCGCGGATGTTCTTCAGGCCCTTGGCCTCGAGATCGGCCATCTCCTTGAAGAAGGTCGGGACGTGAACGACGGCACCGGATCCGATGAGACTGATGCACTTTTGGTGCAGGAGACCAGAGGGAAGAAGATCTGTGAATGGCAGTGGTCAGCATAAGGGGGTAAAAGGAGCGTTGCGATGGGATCAAGACGTACGGAAGTCATAGCTGACGCCATCGACAATGACGGTGTGACCGGCTGTTGGAGGTCGGGTTAGATACTACATGTCGCGATGGCTTCGGGAGTTGGAGTGACTCCTACCATTGTGTCCGCCCTAGGGCCATCAGCATGCCATTGATTATCCAAAAGGTACCAAAAACCCAACCTGAGCTCTGGCGCAAATCTGCGCGTCTTGTCCGAGGCTATATCGCGGATGTCAGAAGAGGGGCCCGGGGGCGTCAATGGGCATAGCTTACACGTCGACCAGCTTTCCCTTACCCTCGTCACTATTTGAGCGCGATATGTTAGTTCGTAGTTCTGCGGCAGGTCTTCCATGGCGCAGCAGAGGTGAATGTCGGTCGTTGTGTCGCGATCCATCGAGAGCATACGCATACACGGGCGATACGTGTACACCCTTGAGGTCCATCTCTGTCATGTATCACTCTGCTGGCCGGAGATTGAGAAGTATGACCAGTGTGCAATAGCACAAGATAGACAAAGAAGAGAAGCGGGAGATTGTGAGGTGAGAAGACGCATGTATGTGTAGAGCAAAAAAGGTAGAGCAAATTTGGGCCGCGAGAATGTTGACAGCTTACCCCCACTGGGCGCCGAGAACGATATCAATCGTAGCCATGGCGTCCGGTATGGATTGAAATGTGCGAGAGAGTGAGAGAATGTGTGTATAGCAACAAGCAACTTGTTTTTAGCGAATTGTCCAAAGTATGGGTTGCTGCGATCGCAACGTCGGTCTGCGATAACTTCACAAAAACAATCAGAAGGGGAAGACGCGGGGTTTAAAAATCGGCCATGGAGGGGCAGGTTTTGCTTTGGCGGGGTTCCAGGTCTGCGGGCCAACGTGACGACGGGTCCACTTCTCTGCTGCTTCCCTCGCTGCGATGACTCTTTCCCACAGGGCAGCAGCAGGGCAAGGTTCCTTCCATTTAGTCAATTGC
>JFBX01000627.1:70486-190299 GCA_001563135.1 Colletotrichum simmondsii | reverse complement strand
CACCCCACACGACGGATCACCCCCCACGACAGATCACCCAATTTAAACAATTTTCTAGACTTCAGCTTCTCAACGTCATAACTACAAATTCGACTATTAATAACACAACGCTACTAAATCTAAAATTCTAAATATATACTAATAAATTAAGCTTCTTTTACACTATTTATAGGCATTAAAACCGCAACCAGGTACTATAGGCAAGCCTTAGCCTCCCTCTTTGCCCTTATAATAGCCTTAATTTATATAAATCGCTTATTTAGATCCTAATATACTTTTACTCTCATAATTAGCTTATATAATTATACCTAAGCCTCTAATAACCTAATAACTAATTAGGTATTAATTAAGGCCACGTTCTAGGCATCTAATCGCTTACTTACCTTATTAAATATTAACTTATAAGCGACGGAATTATAATTAGCCTCGCCCTTACCTCGTACCTAGAGCTTCCGGTACCTCCTAAGGTTTCCTAACTTTTTAGGGGTAATAATATTATAATCTTAGGGTATCTTAGGGACTTTTAGAAATAAGGGCTCTTATAGTAGCGCCCGTAAGACGTCTATAAGCTACGCTATAATAATAAATTTACTAAATAAGGGCTACTTTATATTAATAGAGTATAACCCTATTACTTTTTAATTAGTATATATATTCTACTTTATAAGCGCTTACTCTTAGGCTTAGAAATAATAGTAGAGGAAGTTCTACTTCTTAATAAGCGCTAAGTTAAGCTAAAAGCTATAATCCGTAAGCTTACTATAGTAATATATTTTAAAGGGTAAGAATACTAAGATATTTAGAAACTACGTAATATAGCTAGAATGTGGTAGTAAATAATATAAATAAACACCTTTAAGGTAATATTATTATATAAAATCGTTAAAGACGTGATTACTATACCTATTAATAATAAGTAGACGCTTAAATCGGAGTCTTTTAGCCTTTACCTCTATTTACGAAATAAATATTTTAACTAACTATTCTAGCCTAATTATATTCAAAGTCTATTTATTTATAAAGGACGTAAAGCTTTACGAAGCGTACTTTAATATCTCCTTAAGGAACTACTATTATTATATAGTCTACCCCTTAAAGATTACTAATAATAGGAAGTACTAGCTACTTATAAAAATATACTTAAATATAAAAGTCTAAGTACGGTCCCCCGGCGTCTAAACGTAAATAGATTTCTTTCTAAACTTACTTAGTACTAAATAGTTCTTATTACTCCCCTTTATTAACCCCGTCTTATTTATATTTTAATAAAGGGATATTAAGATCTTATAGATATTTAAAAATATTAGGATCTTCTAAAAAGCTTATATAATATTAATAATAATAGATTTAATATACTTAGAATTTATATAACGGGCCCGTAGTATTAAAAGCGCTAAATTCTTATATAAAAACTTATTAATTTATTTCTTTCTAAGTAAGCGCTAGTTACTACTTTATTAAAAGATATATATTATAAACTCTTTAATTTAAATATAAGTCGGAGCAAACCTTAACTAGCCCTATAGAATTACTTAATAAGTAAGGGATTGCTCCTAGTATTTACTAAGCCTTTAGTAATCCTCCTTTAATTTCTTAACCGTCGTAATACTTCGTAACTAGCTCGAGAGGGTAGTATAAGGGATTCCCTAGTTTATAATAGCTTTTTAAATTAACTTACCAAAGCCGACATTTATTTATGCGTTTTTAATATATTTTTCTATATAATTAGGTATAGTAAATCTACTAATAATTTTAGTATAATTTTTATAATTTTTTTTGATTATTTATTATTTACGTGTTATAGTAGTAGTGGTGTTAAAGGAGGGAAAAAGTCGGCCCAATTAGGTGATCCGTCGTGGGGGGTGATCCGTCGTGTGGGGTGGAGTCTTACTGCCCGCTCAAAGGTGTGCGCTCCAAAACGATTGCGTTATCGGCCGCTTGTCGGGACTCGGTGAGTACGTACCGCGGCAATGGTGCACCAATCGCCGGCTCAACGGGACGGAATCGTCCGGAGTGGAAGAATCAGGCAACGCCGGACGATACTCCGTCATGGCTGACCTTAGGTGTCATCAGCCACAGAACCACAGCCACAAATTTCCAGCCGCTTCAGCCACACTGTGCCCCTCCAGCCACAGATGAGGTGTTTCTCTCGAGGTATTCTTCTCAATGGATCCCCTTTCTTGCGCGTCTGTTGCTCGCTGAATCCAGCTAGCTGAAGAACAGTTCTCACCACAATCAAAGACTATGCGTCTGCTTCCTGAGGTACACAGAGCACCTCAGCTCGCTCGTGAAGCAGAGACTTCAACAAGAGACTAGCCAGCACAGGCGCATACCTCTCGTGAAGGTGCAAGTTAGTGACCAAGAGTTCAACTCTCGCTGATGGTATGCCCAAGTTTGTCTGTAACGCCTTGCGCTTCCGTTCATCCACCGTCCACGTGCTGTCGTCCGAATTGGAGCGAATCGGCCGAGACTACATACTGGACCTCGTCACATCAAGCTCATGAACCTGGCGCACATCGCAACCCCTGTCGATTCTCCGCTTCGCTGGCATGTTTCCATGGCCGAAGACCGAAGTGGCCGTTTCCTCTCCAATTACGAGAATTTCAAGTTGCCCGAGAATCGCGTCCCTTTAGACACCATCGCAATGACCACATTCTATATACCATAATGCAGCGACCAAAAAAGAATGCAAAGATCTCACTTATTGTGAATTAAAGTACAAACTACAGTAGCTTTGCATCAAGTTGTAGGGAGTGAAAACATACACGAGTGACCACACTGAAAGCCCTTCACATGCCTTACCGAGCTCATCCTCGGGCTGAGCAAAAGTTCCTTGCCTACCATGGACCAACATCGTCAATATGACCAACGAGATGGAAAAACGCTCACTGATCGGAACACCTACCGAGCAAGAGCAGGGGAACCCATGAGGGACTGGGACTAACCTGGCGTAACTGGAGCACACCAGGAGCCACAGCTGAAAACTTGCCTAGGCCTACCGAGAACGCCGACGCCACCCAATCTTATCTGATGGATCAGATAACTTTCTTCGTTCCCTACCCCACGCCTCCTCTGCAACCTTTATCAATCTCTTCACTCCCCTCCAGCCAATGACACTTCTCACCAACGGCCAAGCTAGCGTTCTCCTCTCCACCTCGCCGTCAAAAAGACCCTGGACGCGACCCGACTGAAGCGAGAGAGCTCTAACCGAGCATCCTGATCTGGCATGGCTGCCATGCATAGCAGTACAACCCCTTGTCAAGTTGGCCGGACCATCTAACCGACCCTGGCTTCGAATGCACCATCGGATCACTCAACACGAACGCCTTATTCTAATAACGCTGGTGATGGAGTGAGGGAGGGTCCATCTTCCTCGCGTGCGGACGCCACATGCAGAAGCCTGACTCTCACATTCTTCAGACACATGGCCAGCCCTCCAAGGCAGGCATGGACTTGGAAGGTACTAAAGTGCTTCTACATATATAACATCGCCTATACCTCCGGCACGAGCTAGACGTGCTTGAAGTTCCTTCCTTCGTTTCGCGCGTTTCCATCGTCTCCTAATCCCTTGGTTCACATCGCCAAAAAGTCTGTCTCTTGCGTCGTCTGAAAAGCCGTAAAATTCATCACAGCCATCAAGATGAAGTATTCATACGTTCTTCTGGCTACTGCCGGCCTCGCCGCAGCGCAACAAAAATTTACAGACGTCGTTCCCAAGTGCTCCATCGAGTGCCTTACAAAGGCCGTAAAGGACGGCACAAAATGCAGCAGCATCGACGACTCTGCCTGCATCTGCGAGGCAGACAACTACCGAAGCATCTACACCGTCGGCGTCAACTGCGTCCTTCAAGCCTGTGGCTCTGACGTTGCTATCGGTATGTCAACTTGACTTTGATATTTTTTTCTTTGCCACCTCCACCACCACTTCACCCTCCCAGGCAAAAGCCTCAACCTCATGACTGACACTTGTTCTCAACAACAGGTCAGCTCCTTCCCGCCGCTGGCAAGTTCTGCCGCGAGGTCACCGGCGGCGCCTCCGCTCCTCCCGTCGACTCTGCCTCCGCCTCTGCCTCCGCCGTCGTTTCCTCTGCCATCGCCTCTCTGTCATCTGCCGCCGCTTCTGCATCCACTGCTGCTTCTAACGCGACTGCCTCCGTCTCGATCACCGCCACGCCGACTGCCGGCGCTAGCAGCACGGCTGCCGCGGCTACCACTGCTTCTCAGGCTGGTGCTGCTCCTGCTCTGGCTTCTATGGGTGCCCTTGGCATGCTTGCCCTCGGTGGTCTTGCTGCTTTCTAGAGCAATGTTCTCTGGGAAAGGCGTGACCTATGAGCAATGCAGAGGAGGTCGGAAACAATGACTGTTACCGAGCCAGGCTAAGCGATAAAACGGGAAACCACTTAGCACCTGAAATGTTCACGCCTCATCTGGCGATAATTTGAACTTATTGAAAGGATCTGGAGATACCTACTCATAATAAACAAATCAAGTACCATACTATGTTTTTGAATAGTGCACAGACTCGATTAAATGTGATCTCTCGGGGCTCAAAGTCTCAGGACGATGTTTCCTTGGACGAGAATTGAAAGTCAAGCGAACCTCCAATCCTATCATGTCCTGTCCAGCCTTCATCTTCCAGGCCCGCGTAATCCACACCGTGTCGTATGTCTTGCTCGTAAAACTTGAGCTCCACTCCCAATTCCTCTAGTTGTCGTCTGATCACCAGTTCCCTCGGGCTCATTTCTACCGCGTTGGTTTCGGTGATGATGTGTAAGGAACGAAACTGGGGCAGCTCTCCTCTTTTAGTACGTTCTATCAGTCCTTGTACATTGTAGACTAAGAAAACGGCTCGGAAGCATCCCCCAAGAGATAAGCATCGCAAGGAAGATGGGAGCGACGATACCAGGTCATTATCATTGTATAGCTCACACCGGCACTCGAGTCTCAAAACTTCAAGCAGCTCGTACTCCTGAAGGTACCCTCGTGGGTCCGTTTCCACGTCACTCCCTTCGGTAAACCGATCCCTGGCGGCGTCGCCCCAGCATTTTCCAGAGTTGCCACCAAGGCGTAGACGTTTGAGGGTGGGTGCGAGCTCTTTTAGACGCCTGACGCAAGAGTCATTCAGGTTTCGACACGCCACCCCTCCCGTGTTGCCGTGGCTAACATACTGTATTTCTTCCATGCCGCCACAGCGTATGAACATACAATCAATTGCAAGATCACGCAAGCTGCGACCATCGTCGTTAGGCCATCCGTAGGGTCCGTAGCAGCCGGTTGTATGTGGATAAACTTGACGGGGGACATATGAAGGACTGTCGAAGATCAGCATCGTGGGAATGTCCACATTGCGCCGAATTTCTATAAAAGTCAATCTCTCGATGTCTGGACAAAAAGGTAAATGTAGTTGATGTTGATGGTATTCTGATACTGTTTCTAGGGCTGGTGTTTGCAGCATCAACCACTGGTGCCACATAGCTGTCCCTCGGAAGAAATACATGCCCCACAACCTCGTGCCGATTTCTACCACCGGCTTCAGTGCATGGGTGCCAAGGGAGGCATGGTTCGTAAAATTTTCAAGACTTCTCGGACGGCGAAACTTTGGGGTTTCCATTGCCTGAGGTTGGACTTCTCTGAAAGAAAATGACTTGATGTGTTTGGCGAGATCGGGACGTTCAAACAGCGTGTACACCAGCAAAATCGCTTTCTGACGCAGGACGCAGAAATGATAGAGGTACGGAGTTGCAATATCTCGCCAGTGAGTGTCAACAAGACAGAGATTGAAAAGCTCGGCGCTATTGGTTAGGCTTGGTTGGTCTGGGTTGGTGAGACAGCCCGTGCAGTGCACGCAGAGATTTGAGGCTATCAAGTGATGGACCTCGTTTGGTAGGCTCGTGATGGTTACTGGAGGATGTTTCCTGTCCACTGCAAGAGAGATAGTGTCTACTTTATTCGTGGCTGCCGGATTGCCGGAGGTTAGTGTGGGATCCATGCCTGGTATGAGAAATGATATTGGATACAAATTTGGTACGGGAGGGTTTGTCGACTTTTGATCGCTGTAGGCGGGGAAGACTTTTGAGAAAGATGAGTGTTTAGGAGAATTCGACACTTTTCAAGTTTTAGGCAGTAGAGCTCTCGACTATACATATGACCACGGCCTACAATGGTTGCCAATGTTTAAAGAAACTCTCGCGATTAAGATCCAAAAGGTTACGGCCTCAAAATTGACTTTAGAACCCCAGTGTGTAGTGTGAGGTTGGTGGAGTCCAACGGCGTTTCTGGACATGGTGCGCATGACACAAAGTTTTATTTCATCTCAAGGTAGTTTCAATGGAACGTTTCTTTCAACTCTTCCGACTGCTAAGAAGGGCTGTATCACTGAAATTGCCAATCCTGTTGTCTTCAGGTTCTGGGGGTAATTCGACTTACATTGTCGGCATGCCTGCTTTTCTACCTGTCTACTTACATGCTGGCACGATGTAAACATGAATTAGAGCTTCGATCAAGTCACAATTTCGTGATGCCTGACTCCAACTACCTTTCGTCAAGCTATCTGAGAGAAGATAGAGCTCAGATTATCAACGACCTTTTCCTGAAGATGGCAGCATTTCTCATGAGTGCTTTCCGTCACATGGAAAGAGTGTTTAATGCTCTGTAAGACCGGTACACGTGCCCCGTCTAGATGCATCAATCCACATCTGTTAGAACAGTGATACGGTAACGTAGAAGAGGACTGGTCAGAGGGACTGCAGCACGATTGGGGGCTTGCATTAGGATCCTTGAGGCCGGACCGACGCCTGTAGAAGGGAGGTTTTCATGACAGAAAGTGGAAAGTCTGAGATCAGTCCTTCCCCACTGGACTCTCATGGCACTCTCGGGCTGCATGTTGGTCAAGAGATGCAATACCCCTCCTCCTTGGCACAGTAGCAACCAACAATTTCGGCCTCCCGTGCATGATCGCTGTCTGCTTCATCCCTCGGTATCTCAAGTAGCTCAACTTGAACCTTTGAGTAAGAAGTTTTGCCTTTTTCCTTTCTCTTGAAAGCCTGCGACCTCATTCATTTCGCCGAATGTGAACGATTATGGGAAGAGTGATTGAAATTCGGAAGACAGATGAAATCATCCTGATCATAATTGAGTGAATCTGGGGACCAGGAAACGATTACCCCGATCTCCCCACCCCCATTTAACCGGTGCCAATAGGATATCATATACACCTAGGCATACAGTCACTCTAGACTCCAAGTGACGCAGATCTCGTAACCCCACGGGGAGGAAATCGGACCACATCTTACACCCTTGTCAGCCGTTCCCCCGGGTCATGTAATCCGAGGATCAGTTCTAATACCCGGACGCACCTTCAAAAATCCCGATTCATATCAAACTTGGGAGACTTGTGTATTGATCACGAACAGACCTGATACGAGATCTCACTCACCCTTGGACAACCACTTCACATGCACTGAAAATGGTCACCGCTGTAGCCAAACCGCCCTATTTTGGGCTCAAAGGGAAATGGCTTACTTACTGGATTACATTTGCATGCAGTGTAGACATGCTCATGTTCGGCTATGACCAAGCAGGTAAGTGATTTTTACTACCGTCTGAGCCGTATGCTAACACGGGCAAAGTCTTCAGCGGCGTCATCGTAACTGACGACTTTCTCGAGCTTCATGACCTCGTCGGCCCGGAGAAGACCCGTATGCTTTCCACAATCACAGCAATATACGACATCGGGTGTTTCGCCGGAGCGATTTTGGCCTTCACTATTGGGGAGTCACTGGGTCGAACGAAGTCCATCCTCATCGGTACCACGATTATGAGTATCGGCGCTATCTTAATGGCATCGTCTTATAGCTTGGCTCAAATGTTCGTTGGGCGCATTGTGCTAGGGTGAGTATTAGCTAATGCCCTCGCTCGTTCCATATTGAGGCAAAATCAAACTGATGTTTGCACAACAGAATCGGCAACGGAGTCAACACGGCTACAGCCCCGATTTGGCAGACCGAGACAGCTCCCGCTCACTGGCGTGGGAAGCTAGTCATGTTCGAGATGATGATGAACATTGTCGGATTCTCCCTCTGCAATTGGATCAACTTTGGTTTGTCATACGCAGGCGGTGCTGTCGCATGGAGGTTCCCCCTCGCTTTCCAATTTGTCTTCATTATCGCGCTATTTGCCACTGTCCCATGGCTGCCTGAGTCGCCACGATGGCTGATGTCACATGGGAGGGAGGAAGAGGCAACACAGATTCTTGCCTGTCTCGAGGCGAAACCAGAAGATGATGCGTTCGTTATTTCGCAGAAGGAAGAGATACGCTTTAGTATTGACTACGAAAGAGAACATCATATCCGGTGGAGAGATCTGCTGCGACCTGATCCTGGAGCAACCAAACCACTGCGCAGAATTATTTTAGGGGCTGGCACGCAATTCATGCAGCAATTTGAAGGTAAGATGAATCTGGTTCTGGAAGGGATGGCGCCAAGTGTCTCTGACATATCGTTGCATGCAGGTATCAACATCATGAGTTATTACATGCCGGCCGTTTTGATCTCTGCGGTAGGCCTATCAAACGAGCTGGCGCGTCTTCTAACCGCTGTCAATTCACTGACTTATCTGATATTCTCATGTGTCTCCGTCACCCTAGTTGAGAGGTGGGGACGGCGTGGACTGATGCTTCTATCTACTGCCGGTCAAGGCTTAGCATTTCTCGTTATCACGACTCTTCTCAGGTATGGTGGCCCGGGAGGAAACCGTAGAGCATCAGAGGGATCCATTGTCTTCTTCTTTCTCTACTTCATGGCCTTCGGCCTGGGAATGTTGGGTGTTCCATGGCTTTACCCTACAGAGATCAACTCGATCGCCATGCGAACAAAGGGTGCTGCAGTGGCGACAGCCACCAATTGGTACAGCAAGTCTCTGATCGTTCTGTTTTGAATCAGCTGACATTATCCAGGATGACAAACTATGTGATTGTTCAAATCACACCAATCGGAATCCAAGATTTGGGATGGAAGTTTTGGATCGTGTTCACAGTCTTGAACGCTGCATTTCTGCCTGTCATCTACCTCTTTTATCCTGAGACAGGTAAATGCCAATTCCAAATCCAAGCATGAAGGTACCTCGGTCAAAGTTCGTCTAACACGCATGCCAGCAAACCGAACACTCGAAGACCTCGACGAGTACTATCGCAACAACCCACCTCTCTTCGTCATTGGCGATAAGGATGCGATTGCCAGTAAAAGACCCAAGAAATACGTCGATAGACAGGAAGCACATGTTCAGCGGGTTGCCCACGGGAACGAGGTTACTGAGGCTAGCGAAAATGCGGTTTTATCTGGAGAAAAGCACCAAGCAATTTGAGACTAGCGGCTTCTTTCGGGCAGGGCAAAGAGACCAAAGGTTCAAGATGTACTCATTAGTGTGCCTTTCTATGTCAGGGTATATCCCCCATCAACGATGATATCAGCACCAGTCATGTAGCAGCATGCATCGCTTGCCAGGAAAACATAAACCTATATCTCGTGGTTAACAAACACAGACCGACTGTGTGACTACTGCAATCTGTCTTACGCCTTTGAGTTCAGATGTCTCTGCCATTCGCTTGCCGGGTATCATCTCCATCCACTTATCGAAGCGCTCCTTTGGTTGAACATACAACACTGATGTGAATCTCAGTCAGTACTAGTTCGAGTTATATGGAAGGACAGGCCCTGGACTCACTCTCCGTTTCAATAAAGCCCGGAGAAACGCTGTTGACCCGTGCGAAGTCCACCCACTCTACCGCGAGACTCTTGGCCAAGTGTACGGCGGCTGCCTTTGAAGAGTTGTAGGCAGCCTGTCGCTGAGGAATATTAACGAGTGTAGCACTGACTGACGCAGTGATAATCAGATTGCCGCGCCCCTGTTGCTTGAAGACCTTCCCGGCAGCCTGCGCCGTCCACATGACACCATCAAGGTTGACACTATTGTTGTCTTTCCACGTCTCCTCGGTGTACTCAAGGCTGGGAATATCAGCGCAGACGCCAGAGTTTGCAACCATGACATCAAGGTGCCCAAAGTCTTGAACAATCTGGTCAACCGTGGCAGCAATTGAGGCTCGAGACCGGACGTCGCTCTGGTAAGCGCGAACGCTCACACCCGTGTCCTTGGCAATTTGGCTAGCGATCTCGACGGCGTCTTTGCTGGTCGCGTAGATGAGAGCTACATCAGCGCCAGCTTCGGCGAGGCCCCGAACGATCTCGAGGCCAATGCCTCTGGCGCCGCCCGTAACTGCTGCGACCTTGCCTTTCAGCGAGAACTGCGAAAGGACAGGTGCGCCGGGATTGGGTGGCTTGTACAGCGGCATGGCGGATGATGTATGATTGGGACGCGTTCAAATGATGACTTCAAGTACCGCACTTAAGAAGCAATAGTCAGTAGATACTCAGGCAGGGAGCAGCGAATGCAAGAACATCGGACATTAGCTTAGGAGGGGTAATTGAGGGGTTGGAGAACTGCGCCAAGATGGCTGAAGTAATCATGCAAGGGGACAGGGCGAAGGGGTTCCTCGCGACTGGATAACTAGGTATTATTCAGGTGGAATTCAAGTAAGTCGCTCAGTCATTTTTCTTTGAAAGATTAGACTTGTGGTTGTTTCTTTTCTCTATTCACTCCTTGCTTGAAAGCCAATGATCACTTCACACCTGTTGTGTTTGGCACTTCTCTACTTGGAAACCTCTACTTAAAGCGGCAGTCCACCTACTTGACTTCATACCCCGTGTCAGGAAAGGCACGAGGTCACAGGCTATGTGGACTGATGAAATGAGCTACCATACCGGTAATCAAAGAGACTACCCCAGAGTCGGCTTTCGCCGGTACTTGGCTTGTCAGCCATTTCTGGGGACCATGGATTACCCTCCGGTCTAGTCCGCGGCCCGCGGCGCATCAAGGAAGGGCCCAGGAGTGCACACTGCCGTTACCCGTCGTAAACGCGACGCTGAGTTCCTACAAGCGCCGGGATGGTAACGACCGACCGTTGAACTGGATCTCTGCTATGGGTTCGCAACTGTTCGCGACTCAACGCCCCGAGGATTGCGGCCGATCGCCATTAGGCGACACTAACGCTTCCGCTTCCCCAACACTGACTAAAGAACGCTAGAAAAGCTTCATTTACTCTGTGGGGAAGCGGGTACCTTAGATCAGATTGGGGTAGGTCTCGTGGAGTGGCCGTATGCACCCCAAAGACGATGATTCCATTTCTGAATCCGAGCCCCGGCCAACCCCATGAATACGATGTTTCATTGCAGATCCCATGCGGCAGGTCCTCTCTTAAAGGCGACCGTCTGCCGGCTTCGCTAACTTGAAGCGTCCTAGCCACCATCGTCTCTATTGGCGCGCAAGTTCATCATCGTGCGGTTGAGTTGCCGCCGTATTTTGGACTTCGCGACTCTTGAAAGTATTTAAGACGACGATTGGAATGTCTAACATTGATCCGCGTCAAGAATCGAGCGCTGCACGTCTTCAAAGCTAAAGCGTCTGAGTCTCATTTTCCACGTTCATCATGGGCATCTCAAGCTTCCTCCTCCTCGGCCTCGGGGGTGCCTCTCTGGCCGCGAGTCAGTCTTTCCAATCGACGCCCGTGATGGGATGGAATTCGTACAATCAGGTCTCCTGTAGCCCGACCAATGCCGGCATCACGGCCGCCATCAATTCCTTGGCTGACCGAGGCTTCGTCACCGCGGGCTACAAGTACTTTCAGATCGACTGTGGCTGGGCCTCCAGAGATGGCCAGCGAAATGCCACATCGGGCGCGTTGAAGGTCGACACCAACGCGTTCCCCCAGGGCCTCAAGCCCTTGAGCGATCTTGCGAGGTCTAAAGGCATGAAATGGACCATGTACTCCGACGCCGGCGTGCGCATGTGCGACCCGCAGGTCCCAAGTCCTGTTCTGGGCTCACTCGGTCACGAAGCCGCCGATGCCGACTTTTTCAAGACTCTCAACACAGAGTATCTCAAGTGTGAGTTCCGCAGGCCATATTTGGCAACTGTGCCTCTAGTGCCACGCGGCATGCGCTGACTACGATTTGCTCTCAGATGACAACTGCTATGCCGACGGTCCCAACGGATCGCAGAATGCGCCGAAGGATCCGCGAACCGATTTTGTCTCGCGCTTCACCGTCATGTGGAAAGAACTTCAACGAGTTGGCATTCCGGGCATGCTGATCTGCCAATGGGGAACCCCCTATTCAGCTTCTAGTGGCCTCCAGGGGCCTGCGCAATGGACGAAGGGTATCTCAACTTCGTTCCGTCTGTCAGACGACATTGCCACGGGCTGGGGCAACGTATACCGCATCTACAACCAAGCCATTCACATTGTCAAGTCCGGCATCGTCGGGCCAGGCAACATCGCTGATGCTGACCTTCTCGAAGTCGGCAACACTGGCATGACTTTCGACGAGCAAGCCACCCACTTTGCGTCTTGGGCCATGCTCAAGTCTGCGCTCATGATCTCCACCGATCTTGCGGCTCTCTCTAATCAGGCCGTTGCCGTCTTGCAAAACAAGGACCTTATCGCCATCAACCAGGATTCAGCCGTCAAGCCGATCAAGCTAGTTCAGCGCTGGACCGGGAACCGCGACCTCTGGGCCGGTGACCTCGCCAACGGAGATGTCGCTGTCCTTGTCGTGGACCTCAGCAATGCCGCCCGCACGCTGACTGTCCAGCTCGCTGACCTCGGCATCACCTCTGCCACTGTCAAGGACCTCTGGACGTCAAAGTCTGTCACCAACGCCAACAGCTACTCCGCGCAAGTCAACGCCCACGGTTCCCTCGCACTTCGCCTCTCCAACATCCAGCGCTCAACCGCGGCCGGCGCGAAGTACAACTACGTCTCCGTCGCCACCGGCTCGCTGTCATCTGGCGCAAACCTGCAGTCCTGCTCTGGCTGCACGTCCTCTAACAAGGTTGGCAACCTCGGCGGCTCCTCCAACGGCCGCGTTGTGCTGTCCAACGTCTCGACGTCCAAGGCGGGCACGCAGACCGTACTGTTCGACTACATCAACGGTGACGTCGGGTACCTGGGAGGCAGCAACAACGAGAGGCTGGCGTCCATCAGTGTCAACGGGGGCGCCGCGCAGACGGTCAGCTTTCCTCTCAGCGGGTACAACTGGTCCGCAGATGTTTTCAAGGGATACGCGGTTGAGTTGTCAGGTTTCACGGCCGGCGGCGCCAACACCATTAGCATTTCGGGCGTGGGAAGTGCTTGGGCGCCGGACTTTGACCGGGTAGGCGTAGCTGCGTAGACGTTGCATGCACGTAAATCAAAGTCGTGGAAATTTGCACAATGTTTGCCTTTCATGATTAATGGTCCCCTTTCCACCCTTCAGTGAAAAGCATTGTATCTAAGGTAATTCCCAAGTGCATGTCAAGACTCAGAAGAGGAAATCGGATTCACTAATCCGATGAACCATCTGATGCCCGAACTAAATGCCTTCGCGATGCACGGTCAGACAATTTATTGCCTCTGAGCCGTTCACTCATATCTCCTTACCCTCCTTCTTAGAGGAGTTTCCAATTCTCAACGTCCAGAGCCGCAAGGTCTCCACCAGTCAATGTCGCATGATGTTTGTAATGAACAACTTCGACTCCTAAATCCTCAATTTGTCCGAAAAGAGGTGATGGAGCTAGAAGGTTGCAAGCGATGTGCAGAGTTCGGAACTCCGGAAGATCACCACGTCGTATCCTAGCTACCAATCTATCCATTGTGTGGTACTCACGTCGGATCGTGTAATTCATCAGATTTCTAATGGCCCAGTTGCACCCTGGCAAGAACAGTGTGCGCAGTGAAGTCGGCAATGAATCGAAAAACTCCTCTGTTCGGACGGGCTCGTGTGGGAAGGGCGTGACATGGTCGCGGCAGAGGGCGTGGTTGAAATCCAATCGCAAAGTATCCAGGCAGGTGAGCTTTTGCAACAAATTCAGGCCATCCCACCTCCACAAAGGATGCTCGAGAGGCATAGTACCTATATCGATACTCAGTCGTAGCCGTTTGAGAGTAGCTGCGAAAGGCTGTAATGAATCCAACAAATTCTCTAGTTGGCCCGGGTGCTGCGGCAGGATAATCTGAATCTCTTCTAGAAATCTGCAGACTTTGGAAACCGACTCAAAGTGGTCTACGAACGATTGAGTATTACGCACGCTTCCACCAATCCTTAGGCTCGTTAGGTTTGCGAACAATTTCTGAAGACTAGGCTCTAAAGTAGATTTGATTGGAAAGAAGTCGAAGAGAGCGAGAGAGGTCAGGTTTGGCGCGAGTTGAAGCGCGCACCAGTATTCGCTGGTATCATGGAGGAACTCCCGCCCTCCTCCTCCTGGAGAGTCCGGTTTGCCAAGGGTCAAGTGTACTAGATCTTTGAAGCTGGTGCGTGGGTTTTGTGGCGATGGCATTGTTGAACCGTTCCCAGCAGCCACGAGGTTCCTTAGGACTTCACCCGACCATTGTACTGGCAGCTTTATATGCTTCGCCCGAGGCGTGTGTGCCAGCAACATAGTCGCCAAGAATGACTGCATTTCGTTGCTTGTGACAATCCACCGCGGCAGATTCATCGTATCTTCATCGCGGGGAAACTCGACTCCAAGCTCTTTACTTCTTTTTCTCAATATCATCGTCGCTTCTTGATATCCACGGAAGGTTTCATAAGAGAAGCTGTCAAGAGAAACAGACTCCACAAGTTCTCCAAGGTCAGGGAACTCAATAAGAGATCTGACAAACAGCGGTAAAGTTTTCGTCGCCCTATAGTGTCGGAATAGAGATACCTGGCCAACTGCCCGCCATGCTGGGCCAACAAGACAGAAGTTCGAAAGATTTCTCCGGGCGATCAATTCCAGACCCCTCTGCCAATCTGCTAGGTCTGAAGACTCATAGCCGGATTCGAGATGAGGAGCGATTCGAAGTAGAATCTCAACTGGCAAGTGCGAGCTTCTACATCCGGTTCGAGCGCCCAACATGCCACTTGTATAACGAGATTCGTGGGACATATTTGCTTCTGTTGGTTCGGGTGTGGTGAAAGTTCTTAAGTCCGCTGTGCTTTCCAAAGCTAGGGAGGGAAAAGGTGTGCCTGGTGGTTTAAGCTTGGAAGAGTTCCTTGGACGCTTGTCGTTGAAGTTTCGCAGGAATGAAGTGCTTGCCATGTGTTATTGAAGAAAAGAAAGCAGACGGTGGCCAATCAATACCAATATGGTGTTGTATCTCCGTTATCCAACAGACACCGGAGAAGGGGGGCGGGGGGGTCGCGGGTCGTCCATCATCATTTCATGACTTTGATTGTGGCACCTTTGTAGTTCATGAGATTTTGTAGTCGCCTAAACGGAGATAGAGACATCTACACGCATCAATACCATGGCGAGTGAAATTTTCCGAGCGAATGTGCATTATCGCTGTGATTGAATTTTTTCATCTCTCTTTTACAGTTGATTTGTCAATAGTCTCACAGCAATCAGGAGTGAATGAGTTTTCCAGGTATTTTATCTCATTCAAATGATGTAGGTTTTCCGCCACCATCACTAGAGAAAGGTAGATGTAACTTGTTACAAGTAAGATAGCCCACATCAACCAAGCCAAGGTCCCATTCAAGCTATCAGTGTGTCCAAGACTGCTTGTCTAGCACGTGAACAGGCTAGGGCCAGGAATCGTGTAGGACTCAACCGGGGGCCAGTCTAGAAACGTCCTTGTCAGCTAAAATGGGCTTCATGAATGCCAAAAAGAAAACTTTGGAAGACGTACAGATGTTGATTGTGACACCAGGGTCGGTACCCTATAAATAATGAGTAGTTAGTGGTCATACTCGAAGTTGAGATCTTCATTATCTAGAAGCATAAATGCTAACCTTGTACGCGCCAGGCAAGCTGACAGTCGAGGGGGTCTTGGTGCCAGTGCCTCCAACAACGTTGATCTGAGCACATTCCATATAGAACTGGGCACCCGGATAGCTGCCAGCACCGTGCAGGGCAATCATTTCCGCGCGAAGGAGATACTGTCCAGGAGCGATACACTCTGGAATCTTGATGCTGTGGCGTCCCTGGCCGTTGATCACCTTTTCGGTTCCCCACACGCCACCGCTGTAGCCGTCCTGCTGAATCTTGAACCAGCCATCTCCGACGCCAGAATCGGTAGTAGCGTCGCTGACTTTCTTCAGATACGCGATGGTCGGGCCCTTGTGACTGCTGTCCATGACATCCGCGGGCGCAGAGCCGGTGGAGCTGAGCATGTAACGCCAGATGGCGGTGACGTTCTGCCCGGCTTGAACGGTGATGACCTTGGAAGTGGGCGTCGTGGGGTTGGGAGCGCCGTTGCATGCGAGAGAGTTGGAGGTCACATCTTCGATAGGGCCATTGTAGGAGGGAACACGAACGCCGTTGCCGACGCCCTGATTTGTGCCGCCGACCTCGAGGGACGAGAAAATGGTGTGGGCACTAGCCATGCTGGCCGTCAGGAGAGGAATGAGAACCTTCATCGTGGGTTTGGGCTAGGCGTTTCTTGGTCGGAAAATGGCTGGATGAAAGAATGAATATGTGCTCAAACACGCTCGGCTTGATTGGGACAGCGGTAAAGTAGAGATAAAGCAACGAACTGGAGGGGTATATATAGGAGTTTCTTTCCTTGATTGAAGTACTCGATGCTGACATCGCGAGTGTTGTCTTCTTCTCGGAGGGTTTCCCGTTCAAGGCGAGTTGGGCCAGCTGACAAGAAGCCAAGACTGCCACGCCGGCGACACACCGGCCGTGATGTTGCTATGTTACGACAGATAGGCGAATCGTCTGGCTTTTTGAGGCCGGGAGGATCACCAGCCATGGCTCCGGGTGGATCGACGGAGGATGATGGTCCGGATTACACAGCGATGTTGGTCGGAACCGGTACCGAGATTCCCGTTCGCCGTGACCCAAGGCT
Organism: Colletotrichum simmondsii; assembly: GCA_001563135.1. NCBI lineage: Eukaryota > Fungi > Ascomycota > Sordariomycetes > Glomerellales > Glomerellaceae > Colletotrichum > Colletotrichum simmondsii. Next base: position 173,375 of record JFBX01000627.1, on the reverse strand, counting down.
CTGGGCGTTCATTTAACTGAGCTAATCTAATTCGTGCTTTTCTACTGGTCCTTCTCTGCAAGTGGCACATCTTCACCTGGCTCCCGGTCCTGCGTCTTCTTATGGGTGCAAGGATCTATGTCGTCTGAGAGGACAATGTCAACTGTCAACTGCCTAAACCAGCAGGGCATAAGCAACAATTGATTACCCCGTAGCATCGATATTTTCTTGAATGATACATGTGTTAGGCACATTTTGAGACGTTGACAGACTCTACATACTATTCGAAATGCCGTGTTTGCGACGTCAATCAAGAACCGACCTTTCGCTTCACTCCAGACCGGCTCAGCCGCCATCAAAACCAAAGTCCCCAGATCATCGGAACGATTTCTTCTCGCTTATCCTATAAATTGGCATTCCAGCAAGCACCTGCTCCTGCAATTGCCATTTCCAGTTGATTGTCAATACTAAACTCACATTAGACGTCGAGGTAACGGACTGTCCATAGTAACGCCACAACACCGAGAATCTTCAGCTTTACCGTGTGTGAGCAGGGGCTCTCAAGTAATCAGATTGATCAAACACGTACTTCTGCGGGAAAAGTGTTCTTGTTCGGTTTCCGCGAGGGATGCGCATTGACGTCTCAGCATACAGTGGTATGCCATGTTTTTTAATAAAGATCATGTGAGTAGACAATTGAGAGAAAAGCAAATTTATTGTTAGAACGAGGGTAAAGGTGTACAATGAGAAACACGAGCGTTTGGCATCAAACTTGTGGAGCTTCGAGAGGCCAGACAGGACGAGAGAGTCGTCTGTAGCCGCGATGAGAACGTTAAAAAAAGAAAATACCTCCTTGCTATGCACAACTTCATACGATTGCGATTGCAGAGCCGATGCGACTTGTGTTGTTTGCATGCATAACATCAACTTCACCCAATGCGATATCCGTGCAGATCCGACTCAATTGAAGGACGTTACAGTCACCCGAAGTCATAAGTTTTAGAGGTTGCTTAGGTCATCTTTAAAGCCCAGATTGATCTTTTTTGGCTTGCAAAAACGGTCGTCTGATGCCTCACTAGGGTAAGCCACAAGGAAGAAAAATCTAGATCGATCAACGTCACCAACTGGAATTTTTCGACTCTTCCTTCCCGGGTGGCTTGCTTAGCAGATCCACTAACTCGCTGGTTCCTGCACTAGACCACGCAAAGAGTCCTCGAAGCCCTGGTAGAGTGGGTATTTTGACTGGAGGATGCGGTGTTAGTGCGATCGATGATTACTGTTTTTTTGACAGAAATTCTCGGCCGATCTCCCGGCATCTTCGCCCAGATGGATGTGGACTTTTGCTAGCAGAACCAGACCGTGAGATGGCCGCGTGAATCAACCGATTATTCTGTGCATGGCAGCCAACGAGAACTTGACTATTATGTCACCCTTCATGCGTTGCCAACAGTATCGGGTCACGTTACCTGCAAGCTTGGCACTAGAGATGCGTTACGTAACATCACTTCCCCCTTTCTTCAGATTGTCGTCTTGGCAAGCCAAGTGAGATTCCCAACTTCCTAGCCGTGAGCAGTGGAGTATCATCCAAAGAAGCTTTACCAAGGCGTTGCATCTTGCAGCGCGCCTAGAAACAACTCTTCCGCGCCTCCGCACCGAGCCCTCTTAAGACGACAAAATGGAGTCTTGATCTTGACTCCTTCCATCACCATCATGCCCTTGAGAAGTGACGGGGCAGAACTTCCCAACTTCACATTGTTTGCACACGAAAAGAGCCACGAGTCCTGTGGGTACCTGGCAGATTTGCTCCCCGCTTCTCCCCATAAAACCAGGTTCACTCAAGGTGAACCGTTGGACCGTAGAGCCTCACGCGAAAAGAGGAGGTCAATGCCCTCGCAATCTACCAATCATCCTGCCTGAAACCAAGCAGCAGTTGCCAACGAGAACGGGCTCGCGGCAGTGCAAGATTTAGTGCCGAGGAGAGTCACGGGAGGATTGTGTAGATCCGACAATCCAGTCCGCGGTGTGCGCGGGAGCTCTCACCGGGGGAAAACCGAGCGGGCCTCCGGGACAAAGGTGTCCACTGTTTGTGACGTGACGATCGAAATGAATCGGACCTTTAGCCAAACCGAGCGAGCTGAATTACAAAACAGAGCGCGGTGTCTTCGACTGTCCGCTCCAAGTCCTTCCAAACTTCCAAGGCTATTCAACAACGGGTTAATTCAACGGTTGTGTCTCAGTTCAGACTACTACAAAAAAGCAAATTGCAGCCCGGTGAGAGACGTGCCTTAGCTACGTACCTAGTCTCAGGTAGGTAGGTAAAGATAGAAACCAACGAACACGAGAAACCACATGCATTTTCTTTGTGTTCCCCAACAGCTTTAACTGGAGGGTGCCAAATGCACCTCTCGGCGGCATGCCTGCTTTGGTGGCGACTCGAGTCCTTGAAGCGAGAAGAGAGATAGAGAGAGAGAGACTGCGAGACTGCGAGTGGTCTGGCCTGGGCCGGCCGGACAAGTCTGCGCCCCTTTCTCGAACCCACTTGGGTCGGGTGGAGGGTCGCAGTTTGGCAACCAAGAATTTCGACAAAAACTCCTGATTTGTTTGCCATGCGAACCCACTTGCCGCGTGGGAGGTTGCATTGTGCAGTCCCATCGAGAATTTCGATAAAACTCCTGGGTGTTTACCATTGCGCCAGTGGTCCATTTGCCTCCGTTTCTCTCTTCCCTTCCCCGTTGCGCGCGTAGTATCTTCTTTGCGAGTTTCCGGCCACCACATTCTTTTGATCAACAACTTTCCCACCCCTTCCACTCTTTTAACTTAGACTTATTCGTAAAGTTTAAGATCAGCAAACAACGATCCAGTTGATTATCATAATCGTTATTCAACGTCCGCTCTTTATACCTAATTTACAGCTATAACTCCCTGTAAATCTATACAAAGTCCGTCATAATGGCCGTCCGAACCGCCGAAGTAGCCGCCCCTGCCGTCACCACCGCACCGACCGGCACTCCCGTGCCCGTCGCGACGGTGGCACTCACGACGACCTTCACGCCGCCCGCAGAATGTACCGAGAACCACTTGACCATGTTGGTCGGCGCCCTCGAGAAGATCTGGATTAACGAGCCCGTACCTCTGCCCAACTCGACCCTCTCAGCCTGCCATCCCACGCAATGGGTTAACGGCTACTCATCCGCCCTCTCCGCCTCCAGCTCCATCGCACCCTTCATGAGCCCTCTCGTTTGCCCGAGCGGATACAGCACAGAGAGCAGCACCTGGTCAAGCGGATACATTGCCTGCTGCGCTTCGTAAGTTCTCTTAGCCCTACGATCTGAGCCAAGAATAGACAAGATTGTGTCCAAGATGCTAATTCTACCTAATAGCGGCTTCACCTTCGCTGCACCCGCCAAGACCGCCGACGCCGATCGCCCGGCTTACGGCGGCACATGTTACAGCAACTTCGACCTCAGCCAGACCGCCACCGTCACCGTCTACAACCCCGAGGAACTCTCCACCACCATCGCCTGGGTCGCGACAACAACGCCCGCACAAGCCTACGCTCACCCCATCGACGGTATCGCAGCAGACTACACACCGGGCGCCTCCACCTCAGGCTCATCCGGATCAACAAAGACCAACTCCGCCGGCGTGGCTGTCGAGACGGACGAGAACGCGGCGCCTAGATTGGGAGGCAACTCAAGGGCAGCATTCATTGTTGGATTCTTGCTCGCGAGTGTGATGATGTGGTAGATTCCCCCCAACCTGCCGATGCAGGCTGCCGGTTGTGATCAGCGACTACAACCATTATGTTACGACTTAAGATTCTGCTTCTTCAACTACCGGATTATCGAGGGAAAACGGCACTTCGCCAGGTCATGTCAACTTGCAATATTACGAAAGAATATTCTTTGGGTCTACCTTACCTCTCTAGTAGCCTTTTATACTACATAATTTTCGACCAAGCTCTGCGTAGCTCATCCTCGTCATCGCGTGGGATTATGGGCCAACACCATCTCGCACCAGCTCATACACATGCCCTGCCCGGATTCCCTGTATGTGAACTGACTGAGCATGGAGTAACATGTCAATGATTTGAAAAGTACTCTGAGTGCGACAAACTAGGTTTCAACGAGTGCGGTGCCCCACATTCTGCTACGCCAATTTAACCAACTACCTAGTGTTAAGGTACATGTAAAGTTTATTCAAGCCTTTAAGATATGACAGTTCGGTATCAAGATTCAGAAACCTTCGATCGGGGTCAGGCATCGCCTGATTCAAAGCTCGTCTTTTACCGCATGACGATGGTCATCAAGCGCTTCTTTCAAATTCTCATCCGTCCCTGCCATCTTATGCAAGTCCGCCCATCTTTCATCTTCGCCTTCATCGTCAACAAGCACCGCCAACCTGCTGACGAACTCGATGAGAGTCTTCCGGTCTGTGTTGAGCCAGGCAGCCTTGGTCATTCAATCAGCGGTTGTTCTCTTCATGTCAACGAGACGCTAAGACTCTATGGCGCTAAGAACATAGATAACTTACTTCGGCGTTTTGGACCACGATCCGCCTGGACTCGTACATATTTTGTGTCTCTTGCTTCACCTTCAGAGTGCCCCGAACACCAAAGATCTTGCATAGTGCCTTCCGAGCATAGTCTTGCTCCTCTTCTGTGTCCAACGATGCGTCGAGAAACGGCCTAAATTTGGATGTCACATAGGTGAAATTGGTCGCCTCGACGATTTTCGCCCATGTCGCCTGTGTCTCGCTGAGGGGCTCCATCTCGTTGTGGAACCTGTCGAAAGCTAGCTGCAATTTGTCGCCGGCGTCATCCCATCCAGCCTCTTGCAGCCGGATCTAGAAAGTTCAATGGTGGTAAGTTACACGTACAAGAAGAGAGACATACCTTCTGTCTCAAGCTACGAAGTCTCTCTTAGTCGGCGTATGAGATAGACTTACTTCAATCACATCACGCGTACTAGCATATCTGTACAGGTCCACCCATTGGATGTCCTTCGCTTCTTGCCTCAATACAGTCCCATAAGCTGTATCAAAAACAGCCTTTGCTATTTCAATATCGCTGAAGGAGTTTGAGAAGGCCGTGCCATTTTCTTTGGACATTGAGGACTCGTTCCAAGGCATGTACATGTGAAAAGCCTGGTAGAGGTGGAAGAGAATGTTGAACAGAAGGGAGAAGACATGCTTGAAGACAAAGCCACTAGTCCCCATGGTGAAGTTGCGGAGATGCTGTACTAGGATCGAATTGTATCAAGCGACTTTCAATTGGAATAGAAAAGGTAAGGTCAAGAAGCTGGTTGGGTGCAGGATTTTATCGCAAACACGACGGACCTTGGAGCACTTAAGTATTTGGTATGGACAGTGTCAAGCAGAGCAAACTACTTCTTTTTATTTTGGCTTCTGAGGCTTTGGGGCGTCAAATTGATAGAAACTGGCTTTATTCCCACGCCCACTCGAACCAACAGACGTCCACTTTTCCGCAGCATCCCAGCAAGGCGGCGCCCCTTATGAGGCACATCCGTCAGATGTAGTTAGCTCAAGGCCCTCTGCAAGCATCACAGGAAAGGTTGGCGGCTTGTCATTGGCCCACACACATTTGTAGGAGTACAATCCTAGTATGTCCAGGTACGTAACTGTCAGTAAGGCAAGCAGGAATGATGCGGTTTGTAGGCAGAGGCCAGAAACAGGCATCTGAGGCCTCTCTGGTCGGGCACATAAGACGAAAGCAAGTACGTACCTCAAGATCGACTTGACACCTCGTGGCTTAAGGAGTCTGTCAGCCATGCACCGCTGCCTTGGCGTAAGACTCGGAGACAACCGACAGCAGATGGTCCTTCCCAACTTTGGTGAGAGGCATTCGATACGCGCCATCGGAAAGGGCAGCGGCAAAAGGATCTTACTTGGACTCACCTGCAACTAAATCAGCACTATACATTTAGCGAAGATAAAGATCAATGCATGCAAGAAACACAACGTTATAGGCTCTCGTCACCAACGGTGGGCGGACAACATGAGGCGTAACTTAGTTCGATATTCACTTTGCTGAAAATTGCTAGAGATTGGCCCTCGCGATTATTCGGTCTTCTCCTTTAGCCCTCACAAGTGACCCTCATATTCTACGTATGCCACCAGCAGTCTGCTCAATCTGTGATCACCAAGATATCCGGTTGCAGAAGCTGAAGCAGCGGACGTGGCTGTGCTTCAGTATCACCCTTACTCCACGCTTGGCAGAAACCTCCCAGTCGGAACTTCGGTTGTATGCCTAGCTCTTACGCCCAGGTCAAAGTTCCTTAGAAGTATGAGCCAACTCACGACTCGAACATGACGTCTCTAATGGATGCAATGAAGATATACTCTCACAGTATGCCACCTCCCATAATATGACAAGATGGAATGCTTCAGAAACCATTCTCAGAGTGATTCCCACTTCCCACTTTCGCTCTTTATCCTGCAGTTCTCTTCTTGAGCCGCACACAAGTAGGATAGTGTCTAGAAATTACAACACCCGAGGAACCGGGGATTTACAAGCCGAGCTTGAGCCACCAGTGTTACCCCGTAGGTGAAAATATACGGGCCCGGGACTCTGTAGCGCAATGCCATGACCCGGCCCGGGTCAGAAGCTCCTGGGTTGACTACACTAACCCCCACTCCGAATGCGGGGAAACTTGGCAGCCTAATCATGCACAAATTTTGCGGGGAGCAAATGGGCAGGTCTCAAATGAGGTCAGCGGTCAGTACTACAGAGATATCCTTCGTACACCCTGTTCTTGAAGCAACCTTATACGTGGAGCATCACTATTACGCTGGACGCGATTTTCTTATCCAAAAGGAGCCGTTACCGCCGACAACAAGACCAACCTGTTCTGTTGCTTTCATGTCTGTAGAAGACTCTTCGCCATGCTCCCCGCGTGTCAACGCCACCACACGACCACGTAAGATTTGGACCCCTGAAGAAGATGTGACATTGAAGACGCTCGTTGCTCGCTACGGAGACGCACGAGGCCCCCAGGGACACTGGAAGGATATTGCCGCTGCACTCCAAGACCGCACTGCCAAGGTTAAACCCACTTCACCTCCCAGAGCAAAATGGCTATGAGGGCTGACAGACCACAAGGACTGTCGAAAGCGATGGTTCCACTCTCTTGATCCGTCTATCAAGAAGGGTCGATGGACAGCACATGAAGATCAGATTCTATTGTCGGCTTATGCCCGGATGGGCCCCGCATGGCACGATATCGGTATGCTAGAATTCTCGGATCTCCGAGTGTTATGTCATTCACTGATGCCGATTTTTTGCATGCGAAGCCCTCCTGATACCTGGGAGGAAGGATGACCAATGTTCGAAAAGATACATGGATATCTTGAGTCCAAAAGTCAAAGACCGCCTGAGCGGATGGTCACTACAAGAAGACGAAATTCTACGAGAAGGTGTTCGGACGCTTGGTCACCGGTGGTCTGCTTTATCGGCAAAGCTGCCAGGCCGGCCACCTCTCACCTGTCGTAACAGATGGCGAGCACTATCGAAAACATCGAAAAGGCCTCTGACTACAGGAACACCTTCCCCACGGTCACTTGCCACAACGAATAGTGGCGATGCTACGACATCTGATGCTCCCGAACCCTCCTTAAACTCGCTCCAAGTAGCAACTGAAGTTGATGCCGACATCAGCAACGTCATCGATATCGATGATATAGCCACATCTATGGTGGATATGAGCACAGGGCTATATACGGACGACTTTTGCTTCGTCGGCGATGCAGCGTCATACGATTCAATCCTACACCATTCCCAACTCAGCTCAAATCTTCCGCCAAGCTTAGATCTTGGCCACGTATCCGAGCCGCTGCACCAGGCTTTGAGGGAACCCACCTCAAACAGTCACAACAGCACTCCTAAAGCATGGAGATCGAACAGGTTTGATACAAGGATACCACAAACACATCAGTCTTCTACAGTGCGCAACTTAGAAACATCGTTCTCGGTTCCAAATATCACTTTGGAGACCCCAGCTCTCCCACCAGATCCAATCTGCTCAAAGATGCCCCCATCGCAGTACCTCTATGCCTTCTCTGATGATAACCTGCCAAGTCAGCCGACGGGTCCTTCTATAGGTGTAGGACCACCACAACAAGTTGTACACCACCACCATCATTATCACCACCACTACCATCATCATCACCATCATTATCATGAGACGGAGGATAACTTAAATGATTCTTTGAGGCAATTAGAGATAGAAGCAGAGATAGAATCTTTCCAGTCTTAAATTCGATTTTTGGGCAGCCATCTCCTGCTGAGAGGGATGCACAACCCGGAGTGAGTCTAGCAATGAAGCATGTGAACATTCGTTATTTCGAGGTTAATGTCTCCTTCTAGGAGTAATCGATTGCATTTCGACTCAATGGATGGACGAAAATGTGTCTAAGTGAATGGGGAACGCTTGACAAATCTTGCGTAGAAAGCAATGAAAACAAAGTATGAAATCCATGTCCGTTTTCACGATGTTAGTTCCTCATTAATTTCTTAAGAATAATAGGGTAAAACCGGAGACCATAAAGCTGCATATGTCAAGGGCCCTTGGAAATTGTGCTGTGATTCTTGTCTGCACTACCATAGAGCATCAAGCGCCATCCTGTGATGGAGGACCGGGAACCATCCTATGCCTTGAAAACCCCAACCTTAGCTCTACAACTAGAGTCTCCAGGTGCGCCATTCTTGTTGCATGCTTTTCTAGAATCGCAATTGTTGATGGCTTTAACGACCCAGAAGTAGTTATCGTAGTGGTTACACACGGCATATCCGTTGTCGTAAACATGCGGGTCGTTACCACATACGGTAAGCGTGGCGTCGCTATTTGGCGTTCCATCAGCGTTGGTGCAGTGACAGTACTTGTACGTATCACAAGCTTGACTGGCCAGAGCCAAGGCCAGAACTGAGAAGACGACTGATGGCTTCATGATGTGTGAATGTGTTACTGGATATGTTAGCTACAAGCATTTTTGTTTAGGGAAACTTTGTGATCGAAACTGAATATACCGTCAACTGGGTCTTGTGTATTATGCTTCTTTTGATTGGCGGTGCTATATTGAAAAAGGCTCTTCAAGTCTAAAAGGGTTCACAACCACCATATACTGAGATTCTGGGAACTACCTTCTTTTGAAGTTGGACTTATTGTTGGGACTGGCGTCCGTGGAAAGCGCGGGACTCTTATCGGTGTGACCGATTCTGCGATGTGGGTGCCACAATCTAATTTGAGTTCCTGTAGTATATTCGTGTTGCGAAATATCACCGAGGCGTCCATTAACTTGTCTTTCACCTGGCAAAGCCATCCCATTAGAGATGGAAACATAGAAGAAAACGTCCGTCTAAACAGGAATCGAAAAGACCTAAACTTTAACTCGAAAATGTGCAGCCATCAGAATCCTCTTCCCCGAATTAGCTGAAATAGGCGAAGAATAGTATGCACGGTGACCCCGTCAGTCGATTATGGTTACTATAGGATCCACTATCGCTTCCATGCGCATTTACCTCCTCCTCCAGCAACTAAGAGGAAACAGATCTCTTATCCATAATAAGAAACAATAAGATATCTGTCGCCCATTCGAACACTTGCAATCGCGGGATAAGATGGGCAGGTAAATAAGTGCCATACAGTGAACCTAGTAGGACAAAATCCAAAAACATACAACACCAGGTATTCGCTGATCGTCACCGACTCAACTACTAATCTGGCCCTCATCAGCTTGTCTATGGGAGAGCGGACGGGATCCCGAATTTTCCAATGGGTGTGGTCGTATGTACTTGGGTGGGAAAGGCAGCACGCTCATGTTGCAAGTGACTCGAGGTTGGGTGTCGACTTCTGTGGCTGATGCAGTGTAGGGCTTCACACGCTCATGATCTTCGGCGAACGATTTCTCGAGTATCTTGGTCAGACAGACAGGTTAACTTTGGGGGAGATAGTAAATTTGGCTCAGTACCCGCGATACGCAGGGTTGGTTGAGGTTATTTTCTTCAGCCGCGGCGTCAGCCACCCCAGCCAGCTTCGTCAAGTTGATCGAGGACAAGATGGGTGTCGAATCGAATAGATTATTGACACCTTGTGCCGCACCAATGGTGGGACAGATGAACTTGGCCGGGAAATGGGGAGATTGCCTGACCACGGAAGTCAACACACGGAAGTACAATTACCCAGGCCAGGGTTCGCAGAGACCCCGGTTTGGTTTTTGATTCATGTTGGTGTCGAGTGGTACTGTTTCAAACATAAATCAACTCATGTGACGTCTAGATAGCATGTCCCACATGTAAGAACTGCAAAATGACATGTTGACATCCTGTACCAACCTACCTAGTTCATACGAAGTTCTGCGGATGCGTGCATAGCTATTACCTGGCCTATCACGAGTCTTATTGACACGCTATCGGACTCGGGCCGCGACGTATCATTCAAGCTCGACATCGTCGATTACCATGGGCTTACAAACAGCTGACAGTATTGTAGTTGCAGCTTAGGCGAAGCCGATCCAAAAGCAACGCTGTTACACATGGAATGAAAGAGAATACTATATCACCATGATACGCGAAAAACCGAAGGAACAGCTGCTAGACATTCACATAGCTATAAAAAAGACGCAAGACCATTTTCACGATGTCTTACGACCCCTAACCGAAGTTGACTTATCAAACGTATTCCAGAGGTAGTTCAATCTGTAATATAATGATACTTAAAGAGCGAATTATCCATCAAACCAACTTGAATGCGCTCGCATTCCACTCGTAAGCCTTCAGCAATCTCCGGGCAAGTATGACAGACGTTCGACCAGAGACTTCCGACTTGTACGGGTGTTTGATAGTAAGCGGCAGCTCTGCAATGTCCTTGTCTGCAATGAAGTAAGTGCAGATCCCGTATATAGACCTCGATGAGAACCCGATTCCTTCCAACGAGTACTCTAGATCTTCCCATACGATCCGCTTCCGGGGTTTGGAGTTCCCAAAGAGCTTCGTGAAGGTTTCAAACGCAAGCGAGTCGACTTGAATCGAGTCTGGGGGAGAAAAATAGAATCCGGTTTCGTCCAATTCAGCAGCCCATTTGTTGCTGTGAATGATATCATAGAGCTTTGTAGGCTCAGTCGGGTCTTTAGCGTTATCCTTTGCTGAAGTTCTGCGGAGCTCAATAAGCTCCTCCCTAGTCTTGGGCGCTTCGATCGGTAGAGGTGTCCAATCCATCTTCCCTTTCGCCTTGGCGTCTTCACGCTGCTCGTAAAGATAGGAGTTGCAGTCATGCAACATAACACTGTACAGGTCGCTCATCTTAGCACCGGCCTTAGCAACAACAAATTCGTCTGGACGCTTCAAGGCCCCTTCTGTTTTGCCTTGCTCTTTGAGCTTGCTAATGGGGACGGCAAATTCGCTCAGGTCGAGATCCTTCTTGAGTTCGTTGATTTCAGCTTCAAGTTCCTGGGCCCGAATAATGAACATCTGGCCCTTTTTGCGCGAAGGAGGAGGCATCGAGATAGCCTTGGTCGCATTCTCTATAAAATTGACGATGATTGCGAGGCTTCCCAGCGAGTCGACCACTTCCTCAGAAAACTTCTCACGTTCGAGGGGTATCTTTTGGTACAAATCCCCCAGCTTCTTGAGCCACGAAACGGCTTTGGCTGCTGTGGTCTCGGGTTGGCAAAGGGTCAAGAGAATGTGAAGCTGTGGATCACTCTTGATGAACTCCTGGGGCTTGCCCCTGAGCTTGAGTGCATAATTTCCAGCGGGGTCGAGGCCGTTGGTTCCCCTCTTCATCAGCTTGGATCCCTTAGACAGATTCCGCTTCAAAAGGGACTGAGTCCGGGTGTACTCATAGTTGCAAACATTAGAGAGTATCTGGAGACAGATCGATTGATAAAATTTATCGTAATGTTCATGTTGATTCTGATCCCGTGCCTCAATGACTGCGTAATCGATGCCAGCGATCTGGGACTCGATCCACGACCAAACAATGACATTCTTGACCGCGTTATGAGCCGCGTCCAGAACCGCGCTGCTGCTGTGTTTGTCGGCCTGTAACGGAAGAGCGCGACCCTTGTCATCAGCCGCAAGCTCTGGTCGACTAGAGAACCATCGGTGAACATCCTCAGCGAACATGTCCTCTTCCGTTACGAGCATAGAAAGATACACTTCGTGAGCCCTCACTTGTTCTTCCGCAGCGTTGTTTAACGGGGCGAATGGAGACTCGTCCGCCTCAGATTCTCTGCCGATGTTGAGCTTCAAGAGTTCCTCTATGGTTTTCTCCGCGATCTCCTCTGTGTCTGTGCTGCTCGGCTTCTTTGGACGTTTGCCGAAAACCAAGTCGTCAGTGTGCTGTTGCGAGATCTTTGACTGACGGCCAGAGCCACTTGTGGCAGCCTCGCCCGTCTGAGCATCGGCAATAATCGCATCCACCAAGTCATTGAGCGATTGCATGGTCCATAATTGCCGGAGCAGAATCATTTCTCCAACATCTTGGGGTACGATGTTACCCATGCTGATCCCTAATTACATGGCATCTCTCTGTTCAGGTGTGCTCAGTTGGATGGCCGTTCCGTACTGTGAGCTGTCGACGAGGCTCAAGTAGGACCCAGAAGATGGATTTGGTTTCCATCGATTCATACGATACAAACACGTAGTACAAGCATAGCAAAGATACTGGAATCCCCTCCTTCGAAGCCTGTCCCATGCCAAGGTGGACCGTCTGAGGGCACTTCTTACAACCTCAGCTCTCAACGCCGTGTCATCATAGGTATCTCATAGAGAAGCGCCAACATCAACCAAAACCTTGACTTGGTTGTCCTTATCCGTAATCAACGCCTTGATACCATGCTCTACAAGATCGTCCAAAGGAATCTTCCTCGTGATCATGGGGGCAGGCTTGAGGGCTCCTAACGACCTGTAAGTAAGTAGCGATTCGCGTAATCGGAATGAACGAGACTCCTTACCTGTTCTCAAGTTCTCAATCACGGCCTGATAATCTTTCTTCTGATATCCAAGTACAGACTTATACGAGCTTTCTCTCCACGTTACCCAATTTGGGTTGAAAGGAATCTCCTTTTCCCAGATTGCAACATTGATGACCGTGCCGCGTGTCTTGACGGCCATGCACGCAGCTTTCACACTATTACAAGTGTTAGCAAGGGAACTGCAAGAAAAATGGACAGACTGCACACCTAGCCGGTACACCTGCGCAGTCAAGTGTGACATCAGCGCCAGTGCCACCAGTAATCTTCATCACCTCCTCCATAACGTCTTGGCTCTTGGGATCAATGATGTGTGCTGCTCCAAACTCCTTTGCGAACTTTTGCCTGGCGGTGGCAATCTCCGCTACCATGATATTTGAAACCCCCTTCGCCTTCAAACACAGCACAGCGGCCAGCCCGATCGGACCGCCTCCCATCACCAAAACGTTGGACTCTGACGAGACGGTAGTGGCAGAGACGGCATGCCAAGCTACCGAAAGCGGCTCCACCAAGGCGCCCAGCTCGAGAGGGATGCCCTCGGGCAAAGGGAAGACTTGATCCGCGGGGACCGACACCGCCTCGCTCAGGCCGCCACCCCAGCCGCTGAGCCCGATGAAGCCGCCGGTGTGGCACGCATTCTCGGCACCGGCTTTGCAGGCAGCACACTTGCCGCAGTAAATGGTGGGCTGCACGGCACAAGGGAGACCGATTTTGAGATGCTCCTGCTTGACATCTGAGCCTATCTCCTTGATGATGCCAGAGAATTCATGGCCAAGCGTCACGGGGATCTGGTCGCCTGTGACCGGATGTCTAGAGGAGGGGCAGAAGTTGGGGCCGCCGAGGTATTCGTGGAGATCAGTCCCGCAGATACCGACGAATGCCGGGGCAATCTGGGGGAAAGGCGAAGTGCGTGTCAGTGTCGAGTCTGAACTCCAAAAGTAATGCTACAGTCCCTGGATCTTCCCCGCGCGGGGTAGATGCCGGGCGGACCATGTACTTAGGAGGATACACTGGGGAAATCTCACTTTGATCTGATTAGGGCCACAAGGTGGCTCTGGAATCTGTTCGATCCTGATATCTTCCTTGCCGTAATATCTTGCAGCTCTCATGATGGTAGGTGTAAGTATTGCCGTCGAATGTTATTCGAAACGATTTATGCCTTCTGGTAATCAAAAGGATGGGTGGGAACATGAAGCAGAAGCTTGAAGATGGGGAGTCGCACTTATGTAGTTGAAGGCTGGACGAACGGAAGCCCGGTAAATGACGACGTACTGTGTTTTCTCCTCTCGTGGCGTTACTTTGTCGTCCCAAAGTTCCCGGTCCCGAAGGTGTGTCGGCATCACTGCGGAAATAATGTCAGTCGGGTCATCGTATGATCACCAACTGCATTGAGCACTTCCCACTGCCCCGCACCGTCAGGCCACGTGCTTAGCGGCTGCCATCAGAATCCTTTCTTGTTTGTGGTCTTGCTGGTAGACCAGGCGCGCTGTGAGGAATACGATACCCGGCTGATACCTAAAGCGCTTATGGATGTATGTCGATATATCATGACTGGCATAAGCTATCAGAGTCGATTCTATCTTACCACCCAATGTGGAGCAGGATCCTTGCTAACCATACCGGCCTTGAAGCGACCCTTGAAGGTGTAACACCTTGGGTAGAATTAAGCTCAATTACTACATCGACCCTTCATTAATCTCGAAGCATCGTCCCATCTCTCAAAGAACCTTGAGGCGAATTTTTATCGTATAGCACGCATTGGGGACTGATGGCTTTGGAATTGGAACTACAAGCGGGCGGGAGGAGAAACGCCGACTAGCGACCAATTGGTGAGTAATAGTCATGGCTAAGCGTAAGATTCAACTTTACAAGCCGCTCTTGAACTGAACGTGATTGTCCTCGGATTCCATTATAAGTCAGATCACTATCGACATAAAATCTCAAGAAACTTCTATCTACAAAAGTCTTTCGTTATTTAATCGCTGCTGTGCTCGAAATCATGGGTATCTCTACGCCACTCCTGGCCCATCCACTAACATCGCTGCATGAGCAAACACTTTTGGTACTTCAGGCACATAGTCTGCGCTATCAGATCAACCCTAGGCTCCGCCTAGCGCCCAAGTGTTTCCCAACTTGTTTCTGCTAAGGGCGATCTTGGAAATCTCCTTGACTGCGTGCATGCAGAAATCAGTATGTGATTGTGCAGAATTTTCAAGCGATAGACGATGCTGGGGATCAGAACACTTACAGTCTTTCCAGGTCATGGGGTCCTTGGTTTCATCAGCTGACTGCCTCCAGAGCCTCGCCATCCAGCTTGTTACCAACAGGTCCAACTCCTTGTGGTCCATTGGAAGTATGACATCCAACTGGGGCATTCCCAGTAGCTTCTTCTCTTTATCTCGTTTTGCGAGTGACTCAATAGCGACAACTTCTCCCTCCATGTTTTTCCAATGGATCTCATCTTGGTGCTTCATCTGGTGCACCGCGCTATCCCCGGCTTTGAAGTGATCCTTCACCTTCCACCCAGAGACGCCAGGCATCAGGTAGACTTCCTTATACGTTCTTTTGGAGCTCATCTGACCCTGAATCACCGTGACATCGTTCAGTTGCATACTGAAGCTTTCAAGTCCCTTCAGTGGGTCCTGTGTGAAGTCGTAGATGTGGTCCAATCTCGTTCTCACTTTGTCGCTGCCAGCCTCTGAAGACACTCTGTACACCACTTTCTGAACCCCGTACACCAATGACTTTGCGTCGGTCACGACGTTGCTCAGCTCATAGAGTGCGCGAGGTGGCGAGGTATGGGCGAAAATTGTCGTTTTGTCCAGGAACAACGTCGGTGTCTCTCCACAGCTAAGCTGAGCCCTGGAGTCGCTGACGGTGTTGTCATACGTTGGCGGTTCCACGTCAACATCAAGCAGGGAAGGTTTCGTTGTCATCTTGGGCGGTAGGTCTGAGTTGCGATTGCTGGCTGGGTCGTTTTGGTTTCCGCTAGGTACGGTGCAATCAGAGAATGAGAGATTAAGTTGGAGGTGAATGTCGTGCAGTCAAAGACTCCGTATTGGACGTTCCTCAGCGTGGGGTGTATTATCCTCAAATAAGGAACTCGTAGGTACCTCATTTCTCGCCGCAGCGATTGTAACCCGTTCGCTAATCCAACCAACAACCACAAGTGGCTGAGCAGGGTTCAGAATGAGGCCACGCCCAGCTCAGGTGTTCTCGCATGCTGCAGCCAAGGAGATTGTTGCGCCCTGTGATAAGGGGTTTTGTTCTGGAAGCTGACTAGGCACCTAAATTTCGGGCTCCAAAATGGGGCATGATTTACAGGCCTTCTAGGTCATTGGCTGTGTCTTCGCGAAGGATGTGCAACCTTGTCTCGGAGAAGCCCTGATGGAGTCTTGGTCAGTAAGGCAGAGCGGCACAGCCACTACTACAGCGGTGCCGTCTGCTCCGATCAAAGGCTTGGAATAAGCTATGTTCGGCTCCGTGAACGGATATGCTACGTCACACGCATTGCTTTGCTGTGTAGCTGAATGTTTCCTCTTTTGAGAAGGCGATGTTTCCCCTCGCTGAGAGACCTGAAGTTTTGGATCGCATCCCTGTGCAGATCACAACTGTAAAGCCGCTGGAAGGGGCTTGTGATCTTCACCGGCGCGAAGAGAGACTGCCCCTTCGAGCGACGATGTACAGCTCATAAGGCTTATTGGAACCGCCAAGATGCACGCCCTGTAAATAGTCAATCACTCATTTCTTCGTAGTGACTCCCCTGGACCAGAATTTCAGCAACTAATTGAGTTGATTTCGTGGTGTTGAGGACCAACAGAGTGTATAGTTCTTGTACGTGGGTGATCGGTCCTCTAAGCACATTACATAAGAAACCTATCGGCCCAACAACGGCTGGTCGTTTGACTGATGGAGCATAAGGACCCAGCGGGACATCCAGATATAAGCCACCTGAAGTTCTCATAAAAACTAGATGTGACCATGCCATATATAATGCAAAGTCTGGTAAAATGCTCGCCCAATCGCTCTTCACCTACGTTACCTTATGGCATCTGGGGCCTCTCGCTAGCGGTTCCGCCTCTGGGGGAAGCATGGGCCATCTATGAAATAAGCGTGACGAAAGACGACGAAAATGTACATCTGGATCCTTTGTTGAATTCTGACCTCACCAACTTCGCTATCCCCAGACGGTCAACCACAAGTATCAAATGCTACACAAATTTATCACCAAGTCGCCGCTGAGATTGCTCACTCCCACATCAAGACGCGTGTCGGCCGCGTCGGGTAGAACAAACGCGCTCAATCTCTCAACGCGTCTGAGTACCGCCTCGCCACGCACCACAACTTCCAAGACGACCGCTCGCAAAGACACAGTAGAAACGAAATCGCCCGCCGATGCCAATGCACAGTCGGGAAAGAGGAAGAAGACTATCGCAGAGCAGGATGAGGAGCTGCGCTTGAAGCTCGAGGGCATCTCAGGAGACGGCGGCGCATCTGGAGTTGAGTACGAAGGCGGAAAGGCCGAAGGATTGAAAAGAGGTGTCAAAGAAAACATGTTCCGGGTCATCTAATCTTACCAAACACTTCCATGGCAGAGGGCCGGAATTCCGGAAAGCTAGCCCCTGGGGTCCATTAGTTTCGCCTCCCTAGCTTCAACTGACCAGCGTGCGGTTCATGCCGGCAGCCGACAAGATGAAGCTCTCAGTGCTTCCGTTGCGCTTGAGCAGCCTTAAGCATGCGCCTTTGCCTCACTTTACTTTCTTTGGGCAGTCGAAGCAGGTTAAGATACGATGGAATGAAAACCGTCACATGAGCGTTGCACAGGATCGCCATATTGTACATCTTCTAAAAGAGCCTGAATCCACCCCGCCATCTAAATCTTGAACGTAGACGAAATACTTGGCGTGAAAGTGCTCCAAAGCCATGAACAGGGTAAAGGGTGCGCCGCCTAGATATCGCTGAGAATAAATAGTTGCCCCTGGAAGATGTATCTCGCAGTGCGGACGAAACCCAAAACGCTGAAAGCAGGCAGCTTTTTCCCTGGCCCCGCAGCTATGGTTTGGACAGACATTGGGAGATGACCAGCAGGATGTTGGATCTTGAGAGTGCCACAGGCTAATGTGGCAGGACTCAACAGGCGATTGAGGACTGAGCCTTCGATTCGGCTCGCAGCAGTCGTACAAACCCCTCCTGTTCCGGCCATGCTTGGGTGACAATGATTATCAAGAAACAGGCGTGCTTGAATATGTCCATCTTCTGAGGTTGGCTTTGAGACCAAGGCAACCATTGGAAGCATCGGGGACTGTTCATCAACCTGATCCCAGTCTTTGCATTTCCCAAGCTTCTCAGATATCCGCCCTCTGACTTCTCGGACGCGAGCGATGAGTTCAGGATTGCTGTCAATGGCGCTCACTGTCTCGTTGCCTTGAATGCCGAGGTCTTGCGCAGCGATAAACGCGATAGCATTGCCCACTTCGCAGTACGTAGCTTCGACTGCGCCAAAAGTGCATTTGAGTGTATCTGTCGGGTTGCCCGTGGGTAGCATTCGTCCAGGTGTTGCTGTCTGTGGCTCGATTCAGCATCGCAATGTTGAAGTTGAATCTGGCTCTACGACCAAACTTACCTGCGAGTAATCCATCAAAATAGGAGCACCGGTTCCGGGGCATCCGGAAATCGAATAGTCACCCTTCTCCAATGCTTGCCCATTTGAAGCATCAACCGGAACATGGGCAATCAAAATTGCGCCTGTCCCAGTGTTGTAGATTTTGACGACTCTCTTGCGATCTTGCCAATTCTCTGTCTTCAACAGTCCCTCATTGATTGCGAAAGGACCAACACCAGCCGAGATGTTCCCACAATTAGCATCGTATGAGACAGTTGCTTCATCGAGACCGACTTGAGCAAATGTGTAGTCAACGTCTGCATCAGGTCTTGTCGAAGGCTGGACGATGGCAACCTTTGAGGTTACGATGCGACCGCCTCCCATTCCGTCAATTTGGCCAGGATCAGGCGATCCCATGACACGTATGAGAAACTTATCTCTGGCCGTACCTGACTTGGGAAGGTCCTTTGCGTGGAAAAAGAGTGCTTTGCTAGTGCCACCCCGGATGAACGTGGCGAACACACTGGGAGCTTTGCGGAGTTTTGCAGCAGCCATAGTTTGCGTTGCAGCTCAGGTCAACAATGATAACAGTCCAGAATGTCAATTAGCTGGAGAATCTCCTGAGAATAGCTGAGGCGTGGGGTGAGAAGTATGGTGTTGTCAGTTTTCTTGGGGTTATGTGACTGACCGCACGGAGGATGGATCATTGCGCGCTTACCTAGTTAGTGCGGCATCAGCACCGGAAGATACCATACTTTTCACCAGCCGCTGACGACAGAGGCGTCTTTCACCAGTCCAGAGAAGTATTATCACACGGATAAACAACTTATCAAAAGCCCCAGAAGTGTTGCAACTTCGTCAAACTTCTACACCTTTGGCATCACTGTACTCGAGGGAAGACGATAATACTGTCACATGACCATCGTACAGGGAAGCAAGTAGGTGACAAGTAAGATAGTTAGAGCAATCATCGAGGCAAGTCGCGAAATATCCAGGATGGTCTGGCTCAAATATACCACTGAAATTGGTGTAAACCACTGAAGACAACGACACTTTCGCCTCCCCAACAAGATACCCCACTGGTTCTGGACCTACGCCGAGAATCTAAACCAAGGAAAGTCATGGTTCTTGATGATGAGCAATCTATTCCTACTCCAACTAGCATTGAATTCCGAAGGTAGTTAATGAGTGGCATGCCTTTCTTGTGTAAAGCTGTGAAAGTCCGAAAGATCCAATCCGATAGGTAGGTCGTTCGTACAATTACGGGGTTTCAGCAACACGTGAACCGAGCCGAGGTCAAGGGGCGCACTTCAGATGGAAGTCAAACCTGGGGGATCTCCGCACAAGCCTCGACGGCCCTGGCGGTTAATAATAAGCTCAACGCCATAAACGTCGTACTGTCTTTTTCGTCTTGCCTTCTCTCCTCTACTCGACACCAAAGCCCAACAGACGGCGCAAAAGTCGCATGATGGAGTCTGGCTCTGGATCCCTGCGTCAAAGGTCTGCGGCGCGGATCGCCGCACTAAGAGGCCAATTAGTGACGGGAACGGTGCCGAGTAGAAATGACACCCAAACACCAAACACAACGACACCGAACCACCAAAGTCAGAACCCCGACAAAGATGGCTACCCAGCGAAAATTCCTCTTACGTACTATCCACTCGAAACACAAAAGGCATTCACCTATAATGAGAACCGGATGAAGAGCAAGCTGTATGCGAAATACTGCAACAAAGATCTCTACCTCTACGCCGACATTCCGCAGTATATTCGCGAGCCAATGCCAGTAGAGGGCATTCTCCCAATCACGGAATCGCGCCGCCTCCTGGAACCCGGCTACCACGCTCACGAGAATGGATGGCGTTCCCTCCCCGACGGGACAGCGTACGTCACGTCGCGGACTCGTTTCCCTGGATCGACAGGAGACATGGTCCGCTGGTGGTTCTGGTGGCACAGCGTCGAGCCCGAGCGCTATGCCCTGTGGTTTCCGTACGACCACCTGGCTGCGCGGTCGACTTACGCGGACCGGCTACATCGCACTGACCTCTCTCACACGCAAAAGTGGCTCGGCTCCACGCACCGTGTAACGGAGTTCATCGGTGCAACCAAAATGACCGTTAATATCCACTTCGTCGACCCGGCGCAGTACGGCCTGCCGTGGGAGGAGCTCAAAGCGGCAGGTTACGAGGCCGCCGTTTGTGCGGAATTGCGCGATGGCCTGGTTTCCAATCTCAAGATTGGGGATTTCCTGCACCTCTGGCGCAAGACTGAGGATGGTCTCGAATTGCGAAGTCGGTATTGGCTTGGTGGGGGCATTCACTACAAAGTTATGGGCATGAAGGTTGGGATCGACTACCTTGCTGGCGCGCTGGGTTTCAAGCATCGCATGGCTGGAGACAACATTGCCTATGAGCATTTCATTCATGATCAGACCGAGTTCACTAATTTGGCTTCTTTCCTGCCGGGTTTGTACGCAGACTATATGGACGGGAAGCTTTGAGTAGAATATACCTAGTAATGCTGCCTGTGAATCAAGATTTAGTCTTCTACTCCCCAGAGTGATATCGAAGGTCGAATCAAAGAGATACTGTTCCTAAGCGCCGAGGCTAGTAAGTCACTACAATCATAATTCGAGCGATCTACTTCAGATATAAGACCATAATTCGAAGGATCAGAGAAACCCAACCAGTAAATGAGACCACGTTTTCAAGCAATCGATTTGTGGCAACCTTTCAGGATTGTCATCAACTCTGTATGCGGGATATGAGGGAAAGGGATAGTAGGAGTGATGCACGGTTTCGGGGCAAATCTTTGATTTTTGTATGAACAATGATACCATTGTTGGGGACGGTAGAAATATTTTGCGTGTAGTTCTGTAGTAACCGTTGCTTATTGGTGTGCTAAGCTAGACGTAATCCGAACTCACAGTCTCTGACGAACCTCGAGCATAATTATGTGATATCTCATAACCTAAAGACTATAGAACGGTGCCATTAAGTATTGTAGTATTGCCGGGTAGGCTTATGATGCTAATGCAGTGCCACGAGCGACTTAGCCAGGATTTGAAGTCATTGCGCAGTGCCGGCGTATTGTCGCTTACACGCGTCCGTCTTCCGTGTCCCGTGTGTCCAGGCTCATTATTCTGGTGTCTTTCCAAGACATCTATCGCGTCTGAAGCTTTTTACAGAAGCAAGCTGATATGGATGTCGTCTGGGTGATGACTCCACATGGAATTGTGAAAGTTTCAGATACCGGCTCCGTCAGATGAGCATACCTTACTCAGGTACTCACTGTATTCACCCGCTGCAGTCGATCGATGTGAAAACTTCTCAGGCTATTGAAAATCTTGGGTTGTGGATGTTTCTCTCGAAACATCGCTAAAAGAAAAGCAAACGATGCTCAAGGTTGAAGTAGTCTTGCGTGGTCGTGTGGTCGGATCATCTACCCCCTGATGACGATGTCGATCGTGGGCCTTCACATCTTGACAGAGGAGGTAATATGAGCTATATAAACTGCTCTCGAGGTTACATTCAACCCTACAATTTCAACGAAAATAACTACAACAACTCGACCTACGCAATACGGGTCTGGCACATCTCTCAGTCAGTTGTGCATAACAGCCATCCTTGCCCCGTTCCCCCACATTCCGGGCCGTCGCAAATATCACAAATTCCCGCTGTCGTCTGCATCTGTTGGCCCCCTACTCCACACCTTCAGCCAATCGGGTCGCTGTGAAACCAAGCATCGTCACCAGGAGCTAGGATTCGAGACCCCAGAGGATCGTCAGGGCCTCCCCACCAGCCATGGAATAAACGCGTACGCATATCAGAAACAAACTAGAGTAGGGTTTCTGTCAATCTATTTGACTTTCTTGATCGGTGAAGGGGTCAATCTGCCAAGCCACTGTATAAGACGCGCGTGTAGTCCATCCTAGGCAGCTGTCGAGAGCAACAGCATCTGTCGCTTCAACCTCCAGTCCTCAACTTATCCTTCGTCCACCATGTTTCCCAGCTTCCTTAAGTCGGTGCTCTTAGCATCAGGTCTTATAGCAGCTACAAACGCCCTGAACCATCAACTGATAGTCGGAACGTTCGGTACACCTTACCTGTACACCTTGGAATTTGAGGATGCTGCCCGCACGCTCACTTTGGCTGCTAACACGTCCGTAAACGTGAGCAGCTCATGGATCTCTTTAAGCGTAAGTATTTCGGACCCTTTTGACTAGCCACTGACTCACGCACAAAATCAGCATGACAAGAAGGTCATCTATGGAAATGCTTTCGAAGATACAGGAAGCAGCGTCTACGTTAGCTATCCCCTCACCGATGATCTGCAGATCTCTCCCGGCAATACGGTAACTTCCCAAGGAGCTTGCAAGCAACTCTCGATTTTTGTCAGGCCATCACCTGTTTCTCCATATGCAGTCTATGGTCAACCATTTGGTGCTTGTGGAACCGTCATGTCGGTAGACTCGGATGGTCTTCTCGTTGAGTCAATTCAGGAGTACAACTACTCCTCTTCCTCTGGAGTTCATGGTACTGCTTTCGACCCAACCGGAGCATTCATGTACTCGCTCGACGACACGGGAAACGCCATTTGGGTACACTCTGTCGACAACACCACGGGCGAGTTGACGTATGTCGCCAATATTAGTGCTCCTGTTGAAGGCGCCGATCCTCGGCATGGCACTGTTCATCCCACGGGCAACTATCTTTACGTCGTTCACGAGGGAACGAATGAGGTCGGGGTTTACACAATCGACACCAGCACGGGTATTCCAGCATACGCTGATATCTCATACCCTCTGATTCCTGATGGTGAGTCTGACCACAGCTTACTGCATCCTTGAGAAGCTTCATGTTGCTAAGAGCCTACTTATCAAGGCGCAAATGATACCGAGTACTGGTCGGATGAGGTTGCTCTTTCGTACAGTGCAAAATATCTCTGGGCTACCTCCCGAGCACGCGATACCAACAGCACCGGGTACATCTCAATCTTGGCTCTCAATGACGACGGATCTGTCAACAAGCAAAACTTCCTGACTCCTACGACCTCCAGCGGCGGAAGCGCAAACGCTGTCACGCCGAGCGATTTCGGCGATCAGTTCGTTGCTATCACTGATAGCTCTGCCGGCTTCGTGGAGATCTGGGAAATGGGCGATGATGGTGCCTCTGCCGATGTTGTGGCTCACTTGGACCTTAACGACGGAGGTTGCTGCGCAAACGCCGTTTGGCTCCCCTGAAGAACTAATGAGGGGCACTGGTCTTAAGGGGCTTTGCAAGCTTGCAGGTTAAGATTACTAGTCTAGTCTGTATAGATCCATGTACGAGCTTGCTCGGCCTTGTCAATCGCGAGGTCATAAATTGTCAATCTACCACGGCAAGTGAGTTCCATCATGATTCTGAAAAGTTCCGCTCACATCCCTCGACGCGGTATCAACCCTCTGCACAATACCAGAAACGCTCTGCTCCACAGTTATGGCTCCGAGATCTTCAAGCTTCAAATCTGTCCCCTCGATGACGGAATCCACCATGTCTGTGGCGACGGTGCCGGGATGCAAGACGAAGCTGGTGAGCCACGTCTCCTCGAAATGCAATCTCCGAATGAACCAGTTCAACGCAGCTTTGCTGGCTCCGTAAGGGCTCAATGCCGGCGGTAAACTCTCCAGGGACTCCATGCCGGAGATTGTACCAAGCATGGAGGTAACGGCGACGAAGACCGGACGACCAGTCTTACTAGCTTTGCGTAGCGGAGCTGTTGCCTGGAACAACAAGACAGGTCCGATCGTGTTGACAGCAAAGTGACCTCTGATTGCAGTAGTCGAAGTCTTGATGACAGGGCCACTCGAATGGGCAATACCGGCATTCGCGATAACAACGTCTAAAGCGTCGATGCTATGATCCCGCTGTAGCATAGAAACGGCTTCCGCGGGGTCGGTTTCGACGAGAGAGTCGATCTTGACGACAATGGTTTTGGAACCTTCGCCCCTTGGCAGGTCTAGTAGAGCTTTAGCAGGTCCTTTTGAAGGATCTCGGACTGCAGCTATCACTGTTGAAGATGGTCTCAGCAAGAGACTAGCGACGAGTCCGGAGCCAATGCCGCGACCAGCACCGGTGACTAAGATTGTGGTAGGGCTCATATTGGTTAGAAATCCGAAGTTGAAAAATTTGAGTGATGAATTGATGTGATGTTGATGAAACATTGAAATGGCCGTGGTGCTTATTTGTTTAAATATAAGAAATGGCCTCAACACTGCTGTCCACATAGAACTTGGCTTTGCAGGGCTGCTTGCAATTACTGTCACGAAAATGCTACTTCAAGATCTCCGGCACGGACTCATGAGCTCTCCAATAAAACATGAGATTGTGGTACGCTCTTAGTTCAGTTTAATCCGCAGACAAGGTGAAACCTAGCCAGTTCGGACTAATCAAGTAATGGTTGTGACGTATACTTTCAGCCAGTGTGACTTGTAGCCGTAAAACGTCCTCGTGATTTGAACGCAATTCCATTCACGTATGATCCAACTACATCGCTAAAGAATGATCCAAAAAGTCCACCGTTGGGTATTCTATCTTCCCGAACTGACACAAAGTGCGGAAGACTGGGTCCTGCAGTCAACTTCAGTGACATACAATTACTGATCATTACACCTTCCTTGGGTTGATTGGGCCTTTGTCTATAGGCCATTGTTTTGAACATCCCTAGTCAGCCGTCAGGCAAATTGTTCCCCCGCTCGTTCGTCCGTCAAGGCGAGAACTTTGTTCGAAATATGAAAGGTGCCGCCCCTGAAATAGCGACTTGACGTACTCGACCTCACTTTCCTGAGGTCGATAACGCGCGCCTATAGGGCATCACCAAAGCAATCCTTAAGCCTAAAAGTTTAATCTATCCGATGTTCTTGGCGTCTTTTGTCTAGAAGATAGATGCTTCGTATCTCTCTATTCTAGCTGTGCGACTCAATTGACACTTAACTCGACTAGTTGCCGAGCCACCAGTCTCGCACCAAGCTACGCGCGTTCAGCAAAGGTAGGACAGATTGTCTCCTAGAGAGAGGTACATATCCATTTTTTATAATTTACACGTCTATGTCAGGTTTCAGTCTTTCGCTCGCAGAGCTTGGCTTCACATTCCAATAACATGGATAACAAGCTCGCAATTATTTGAGACAGATGCCTGGTCTACCGCTTCCCTGATATCAGTCGTCAAATTGATAACCACAAGATAGTGATTTTAAAGATGCGCTGTTAATGCATAGGTCTCTGAGACCGCTGCTTTTGCTCTTCTGGGTGTCAGCAATGAAACCAGACCACGACGGTTGTGCAAACTATCAAGGTAGGTATTCAGAGAGGACTATCGACTTCAAGCCTTGAACCAGACTCTGCAAACAAGAGAATCAGGAAAGTTCGGTCGAGTATCAATATCATGTACACTTATCTACACTAAGTAAGTTGCCTACTCCCCCTTCACCCAGCCCTCTTTCTCATTTTGCTCCTTGCTACGTCGACTCCATTCTGGGGCTACATCAATGCCATCCTCTTCTTCCTTGTCGCCCTGTTCCTTGGTTTTATGAACCGTGGTTGGCTTGTGCTCAGCTGGAGAGTAAACCGTGTACAAGATCAATGGTGTCGGCCCCTTGTTCAAGAACTGATGCTTGGTTCCTGCCGGTACAATTACCATATCGCCGGCCTTAACTTCTTGCTCCTTGCCGGCAACCTGCGCGAGACCCTTGCCCGATGTGAAGGTAAGGATTTGATCGACGGTATGAACCTAAGGCTTTGTAAGTCAAATTCATGGTAGAAATGGAGGTGAAACTTGTACCTCTTCGCCAATATCACCATCAACAGGTACAGTCATCAGGACCAGCTGGGAGTACAAGCCTGTCCAAAGAACACGGCGAAACTCTCCAGACTCGGACGGCAAGGCTGCAGTCATATCGGGGAAAAACTGCATTTCTTTCTTGGGAGGATCACTGGAAGGGGTTGGGAAGGCAGACATTTTGCTGGTCGAGAAAGCTTTCTGAGCCTGGACTGATTTTGGTGTGAGGGGTTGAATAGATACACTGCTGCAGAGAGGGCGTATAACGCGATAGAGCTTGGAAGAGATCATCTCTGATATTTGTACTTATCGCGTAGATGGATCAGTATTTCGCTTCCCAATAGGAAACCTTGGATAGAAACGCAGGGCTGTCAGGGATTAATATGATGATGATACTATGATTCTTCGGGGATTGATACGTCATCGATCAACCAGACCCCGTAGCCACCCAAACCCCGTCAGTCCCCCGAATCAATGAGTACATGTAAATCACAAGGGTGCGTAAGCCACATGAATTGAACCTTACTCGTTCGAATCATTATGGGGGCACACGTTGAAATTGATCAAGGCGGTGATGTGTGCGGTGCCTTCGATCGTTCGTCAACAACAGCGGGAAGTACGCCGGGCTGGGCCCACTTCTCCGGGGAAGCGCCGGGAACTCGGAGGTCGCCGGACCCAGCCCACTGCTTGCGCTACTACCACTGCTTCATGGTATGTTTAAGTCTTTCATCCATCACTGAATCAAATCCATAGGTGATTGAATCAAGTGCTTAAAAATCTGGGTAATGGTTAAGGTATCTTGTCGTTTCATTGACCAAGACAACATTCTGCAGTGTCGCTAGGGTGCGCAACATCATCCCAAGTTGCTGTAATGAATCGATGATAGTCAACGAACTAGCTGTTACCACCTCCTCAATCGTCACACTCATTCACGTTGACCCGTCCAGTCATCCTCGTAGATCTATCCAACTCAGTTACATTAAGCCTTAAACGTGAGATGCATGATTTCATGCTCGTCATGCTAGACTCAGTTCTACGAGGGGGCTGCGGGGACCAGCGGCCTTCACTGGTCTAGGCCCAGCCCCAGTAGTTCCCCGAGGCTTTTCCTGACGCCCACGCTGTACATAAATGCACCTACATCATGCGCCACAGCCGGAGTCGATTCTCCATCCTCACGGCGAGTCCCAGTCAAGATTTGATCCAGACGACTCCTCGATATTACCAGTGACAGTTACTGCTCCAGCGACGCTCCTTATCTCGATCGCATTCAAACCTCAAGTGTTCACACCGAGTTAGATAAGTGAGTCTCGTGCCAACGTGATGCATAACATGCAATCCTGCAAGTGCGGGGCAAGCGATGAATCGGGCATAGTAGGACATGAACAGCTGTGCCGGTAGCCGCCCACGTAAGCAGGAAGTTGTCGGTTGCTGCCTGCTTATGGTGAATCTAAACATTTGACTTCTGATTTAATAAGGACCTTGCTTCTTTATCTTGGAGTATGCTGATGTCTTAGCACACCCTGGAACCCTGAGCCTTACTCACCGGCGCGCGTCCCATAGCCATTGTAGTCGGAACGCCATGGAGACCGCACTGAAAACCTTCCAGGGTAATTGCCACTGTGGCGTGAATCGATACGAGGTTCAATTACCAGAGCACCCGTCCCTGGTGATTTGCGACTGCTCGCTGTGTGTTAAAAAGGGACACGTCTGGATCTATGATGCCGATGGTAGCTTGAAAATCACAAAGGCCTGCTCTAGCGAAACATTGACAACTTATACCGGATCGGATAGCGAGGCTTTGAGGCATGAGGTACGTTTAAGTTGGTAGAAGGAGCATCTCAAATGTCTTTTGGGACGACTGACTGATGACAAGACGACAGTTCTGCAATGTCTGCGGTACTGCCCTCTTCGGAACACACACTTCCGGCGTTCAAGCTGGGAAGAAAGGCATCAACTTTCGGGTGCTTGTCTCTGATTTCCATCATGTGTTCCTTAAGGGGAGAAACGTCGTGACCATGAATGCCCCAGATGCACACGTGCCGTATCCAGGCTCTCTGAGGTGAGTTACGCAAGACTGGCAGTAGGTTGGACAAAGCTAAATCGAAGACAGCCTTATTGAGAAGGCATCTACATCTGCGCTGGCTGAGTTCTGCGGTTCGCTACCCGACATTCCTGGAGACGACCTCACTCTCTACACCGGAGGCTGTGACTGCGGTGCCGTTCAGCTCGCGCTCAAGAGCAAGCCTCTGTCCGAAGTTCAGATCAAGGAAGATAACTGTAGTATATGTGTTCGCGTATGTGAAGAATTCATGATCCGACTCAACGTATTAAAAATGTGCTAATCTGCAATGGGAGCTAGAATGGCTTCATCGGTGTGTATCCTCATCAGTCTGAGGTGAGCATCGTCGGTAAAGACCAGACTCTGGACTATCAGTTTGGCCGCAAATTCAACGGGTCGCCTTTTTGCCGCACCTGCGGCGTGCACTGCTTTAGCAACCTGTATGGGCCGCCAAAGGAGCTGGTGGCCAAGCTCGCCGAGGCAAGGCAGGAGTTTGTGCGAAAACAGCTCGAGATTCAGCCGTTGAATGTTCGTGTTCTTGAAGGCCTGGAGTGGGATAGTCTTAACATAGATTGGAGCAACGACGGGACGGAGGGCTATGTTGTGTTGGAATGAGGAAACCACTTGTCTCATGCTCTTAGTAAATGGTTCTTGCATATGATAATGACCTTGAGGGGTTCATCTTTGTATTACAATATTATAACTCATGGCTAACGTCTTCAATCATATTTGTGGAGGGCAGTACAGCTCTGGATGACGGGAGTGAAGCCAGCCTCAGACTCAGCTATCAACAGCTCAGTCAGAGCGGCTCAATGATACACCAATACCAAGGACTGGACTGAAGACCAGGATCCTTAGGAAGGCGACGGCCTCCGGCCTTCATACTCGTCCAACACCCGACAGAGACTATACGTGTTTCTCACAACTTTTGCCAGTTTAACAAGCATTATCGGGGCAGGCCAGACCTCCAGTACCATATCTGTCACTGGAAACGTTGCCGAGTTGAAGGGCAGCGCCAATAACACCACCCATACCCTCTCCCGCGATCATACCCGCAGCAATAGCGTAGCAGGCCTAGCAAATCATTAGCTTCTGGTTCCAAGTACCAACGTGACATAGCCAGATCAGCACTTACAATTTCGAAGGAAGCAGGCTTCCAGCGGCGCCAGATGAAGGCAATGATGGCACCGACAAAGGCGGCGTTGACGAAAACGGGACCAGGAATGACGAAAGACAGGGCAATGGCACCCCAGTTAGGAAGCCACTGCTGGTACTTCTCCCGGGATCCAACCAGGTAGTAGTGGCGGAAGATGACCTGGAGAATAGAGAAGATACCAAGGCAAATGGCGAAGATGCCGGAAGAGCGAGGGATGGGGACGTTGGGGCTGGTGACAACCTCGGCCACGGCAGCCCAGGCACTGACGGAAGGAACCAGGAAGGGGCAGTGCTCCGCCTCGGCGTCCGTGATGCAAGGGTAGGCAGTGGTGAACAGAACGAACAGACCGGGCGCGAGCCAGACGGAGACGAAGGTTCCGATAGCCTGGGCAATGAACTGCTTGTTGGGAGGGGTGCCGAGCAAGA
This sequence comes from Colletotrichum simmondsii, assembly GCA_001563135.1. Taxonomy (NCBI): domain Eukaryota; kingdom Fungi; phylum Ascomycota; class Sordariomycetes; order Glomerellales; family Glomerellaceae; genus Colletotrichum; species Colletotrichum simmondsii. Next base: position 143,352 of record JFBX01000627.1, on the reverse strand, counting down.
AACCGGTACGGAAATCAGACGTCAGAGCCGTAGCAACGTCAGCAGCACCGGCGGCGAGACCGGCGGAGATGAGGTTGATCTTCTGGGCGTGCTGGACAGTGTAACCGGCGCCAGTGGTGGTACCACCGATAACAAGCTGAGCGGCCTTGGCAGCAGCAGTAAGGGGCGTCTGATCAGTGACACCACCGATCTGGATGGCGAGGAAAGAGAACAGGAAGGCAAGGACCAAGGCGAGGATGGTGACACCAACGTTGACCTGCCATTGCAGACCCATGACGATGCAGGCCAGGATGATGGACGCGAAGAGACCAACAACCCAGATCCAGGTCTTGACCTGTTGCTCGGGAGTCGCCGGGTCCTCGACAGCATCGACCTCGCGCTTCTCTTCCGCCTCTGCGTACTTTGCGAAGAATTCGATGCGCTTGCCCTTCTTCATCGCGGTCTCGTGGATGGAGAGGCAGATTGACCTCCAGCCGGCGGCAAAGCCGAAGTAGATGATCTTCCAGTGGACAATAAGCTCACCCATGGAAGAGCAGACCATGATCATGACACCGGGCCACTAAGTAATGTTAGATCATGGTTTGTCCCGTAAGGGAACCAAGTATAGACTCACCAGCAGCCAGTATCGGGGGGATGGCGGGCCTTGACCGATGTGCTTCAGGGAGGTGAAGGAGTAGAGGCCGGACCAGTTCGGGTCTTCGGAGGCCTGGACACCGATGCATTCGCCGTCTATTGATGACTGTTAATATCTGACAAGTATATCGAGAGGCTCGGAGGGTCTTACAATGAACCAGGACGGGTCCGATAACACCCCACGCAAGAACGGCTCCTCCCATCATGGAGCAGGCAGAGTTCATGCCAATAAGCATGCCGGAGCCAATGAAAGCGGTCGTCCACTCAAAGTACCTGCGGTCCGGGGTCAGCCAAACATCACCACCTACATCATCACCGGCCTCAATTTTCACTCACCATCCCCATGATTCGATGTTCATAGCAGAGCTCGTGTAGCCAGACCAGATGTGAATCCATGACATGACTAAAAGAATGTCAGTCTAAAAATGGTCTCGTTTGATAAGAGCGTTGACTTACTGTGCCAGTCGTAGAGAATTCCGATGGCGTAGTACGATGCCACGCGGTGCGCGATACAGACTCCAAAGGCAATTCCCAAGGCCTTGAGCTTAATAGCGGCCTCACGGGCACCATTGACACCAGCGTGCATAGAGCGAATAGTCAGGGCCGTGGCGGTCGAGGTCGGGAACATAAGCTTGAGCTCGCGGGCAGTGCGAATGATGAAGAACTTGCGCAGCGGCGTAACGAAGAACAGGCCGAAGAAGGAGCAGCAGAGAGTCAAGGTGAAGATCTTGCCAATATCACCAGCCGGCGTGCTAGGCATGAGATCGAGTCTGTACATGGCAGGGATACCTGCAACGAAGATACCTGCGATACCTCCGGCACCGGTGGCAGCAGCCTAAGTATGTTAGGTTCTGCGGTCTCACCAGTCATTATGGATTCAGGGCATACTCACTTGAACAATGGAGTTCTCTTGAGGGCCAAAGGTTCCACCGAGAATTGGAATGCTTGTTGTCGAAAGCATCTTCAAGATTCCGTATCCGAAAATGGCACCAAACATTGAGGCCACGAACGTGAAGCCGGTTTTCTTCAAAGCAATTTGATATCAGAACAATTCACAATTGTAGACATATCGCCAAAATTCGGATTCTGAAGTTCACGATGGGAATGTCTCGGCCTGTCTAGGGCTGCGGGAAGAACCACTTCATGTCCAGAAAGAGGAATGAACTTACCAAGCCAAGGTACAAGTTGGACGCGTTCACCAAGGATCCCAAAATACAGCCAACAACAATAGCTCGAACGGTCAAGATGTTCTCCTCATGTGGAATATTCTCATCCATCTTCAGCGGGCGGTAGAGATCCTCCTCCTTGTGCTCTTCGGTCTCGGGGACCTTCGTGTCGACGATGGGTTCCGTCCATTCGCCGCCCATTGCGCCCTTCTCATCGGGGTGGACGGTGACGCTGCCGGTGTAGGAAGGGCGGGGCTCGGCGCTGTCGACGCGGGTAGCCGGAGCCACGGCCGAGGCCGGTGCTACCTTTTCTTCGGTCATTGTTGGCGGCTTGTCGGATGCTTTTCTCCACAGCTGGACCTATTGCTCGACAAAGGGCAACTGGAAAGGTCGTGAAACACAAAGCGCGGGCTGAAGGGGGTGGAAGCTGGAGAGAGTTTGAGAGGGCTCGCAGTCGTTATATGTCTCGACAAACCCGCCGTCGCATTCGCTCTGCGTGACCATCCCTGCCGACATGAATCTACCTGGAGCGATATGCAAAACCTCTCCCACTGGTTGGACCGTTGGAGAGGTTCTCGCGTCGAGCACACAGTGGCACGAGCTTACAGCAAAAGGACCCCGGACGAGACAGCTTGATGTGGCCATCCCTGCTCTCCCGATGTACAGGGAGCAGGCCAGATAAGAAAGCGGTACGTTTGTTCAGCGGGGGTCTGCATGTCGCTCCGGCCAGGTCGAAATTCGTCTAGTCCGAGTGAGTAGGCAGGCGACATGCAGACCCGCGGCGCATGGCATTTGGCCACACCAGAAACGGGTGTCTGGGACGACGGTCAAGTCCTGTGGCAGTCGATCCGCTTTGGAGCTGTTGGGCCACCAGTCTGCTCTCGGGATTCGTTTCGCCCGTCTGGCACTTTTGATGTAAGCCGCAACTGTTCATCGATCCTCGATTAGGAAGGTCCCTCACGATGTTACTCATAATGCCCCAAACTTTAGGCAATCCACCAACGATCCTGAGAAGGAACAGTTCGGCTGATGGCTGGCGTGAAGGCTGTAAGATCATTGGCTGACGAGTTTCATCAACTTTCTAGTGGCGTTCTAGAATACAATATCATCGCATTATTGTCAACAGCTTCAACCTGACTGGGCAGTCGATCGCCGAGGCTGGAGACAGATAGGCTTCCCCAAAGAAGTACCCTCGTGTTTGGCTAGACGTTCCCGTGGGATCGGAGGTAACACGACAAAGTGACACAGTCTAACCGTCGAAAGTGGCCACTAGACGCCACTAACGGCGACTAAGAACCAAGGGATCATCAAAAGTGCCAAGTTGTTAAGCTTGGTTGAAGGGTTCCTCGTAAACTCAGCTACAAGGCAGGCGGGTTACATTCCGCCCCCATTTCGTCTACTAGCCTTTAGATAAAGTATGCAGACACATTGGGATCGCAGGCTTGAAGGAGAGGAGAAATGCAGATATCCTGCTTCGCTATAAGAACTAGGTAGCTCGTGGCCCGAGTATTGGCGCCGTCAGTTGTCACGGGTGAGACAGCCTCAGAGCAGAAAGAAACCAATCTGCCTCGTCGAGTCGTCAAGATTCGCGGCGAGCAGGCCAACAAACTATGTACGGTACCATGCCCGTGGTCTTGGCGACATAAAGCCTCCTGCAGCTTCCGCAACAGGTGATTTAAAGTCTCTCTACTAAACTGGTCCTGATTGTCGTGCCATTCGTCGGAGGGCAACGAGACACGCTACAAAAGGTCCTCCCCGATATTGGACCGCAGGGGTCCCGATTGGCAGATGCCTCACTGGGGCTGCATGCCCTGAGCGGGATGCGTTCCAGTGGAATTGGAGTAGGTAACCGTAATGCGGATGCTTTGCCTTAGCCCCCTATTCAAATTCAACCTCGCCTAGCCTCAACCTTGGTGTGTCCGATCATAACTCTCTCCAAACCGCGGAAAGCCGCATGAAGCCGTTGAGATACTCAATCTCTCTTGCGCGAAGCTGCCTAGAGCCTGGAGAGCTTGAGACTCTAGAAAGTGGTAAACTGCGATTTAAATTCCAACCGACATCGGACAAAGAACACAAGGTTAGATGGGGATAATCACGTTTCTGTGTGTCAGGTCAAATAAACACATGTTCAGCACCATGTTAGAGCTGTCACGCCGGTTCTACTCCCCGCAAAATGCTCTCCACAGGGGTCTGCCGTCTCCCGACTTAGCACTTGAGTCTGTGGCAAGGGTGTATCGTGACAGTTGTAGCACCATGGTCTGCCGTCCAACACCTATGGGCTTTTCTTCTGGTCACTATAGGCATTGTCTTTATACACTTTACATCCGATAGATGTCGGAGCATATCCTCCACGTGAACTCATACCTTCCGTCCTCATCATAACATTCCATGCTTATAGCACTCATTCCGACTGATACTTCTTCGAGCGACTTTGCATAATCTGGACGGACATATTGACGCCATGAAAAGGGAAGGAGGATGTGTTAGCGGACATTTGTCGTTACCCACTTGACTCGGCTAGGCTTACCAACCGCTGGGGATTAAGCGCTTTGGGAAACTGATGCCGTTTCCCATCGATCAACTACTATGGCGCTGCGGAGCCGCCAAGACCGCAATTGATGAATTGATAACGAAAACTCTTCACTGGATCACTGACAATTCACTGTCGAAAGGATACATCTTGGTCGTAAAGCAAGACGGTTTCTAGTTTGCAAGCCAATCAGACGTCCGTGTCAATTCTGTCTGTCATCTTCACCACAAATACCAACACACACAAACACACGATGAGACTGTTCGAGATAAGCCCTTCGAGGCACAGGTCTCCTCGCCGTGTCGCCGCCCTCGACCATCTTGACAGAGGGAACAATGGTTCAGGCGGCTATCGTCCTGCCAAGCAAGGCACATGCAAACTGACATCTACTGAAGACTGGTCACAGTTGTTTCTGATCTACTTTACATTTGCCTTGCCAACGTGCCTCCCAGCCTGCTTGGCGAATTGGCAGTTTCCTCGCTGTCAACAGCTCACACGGCGTATCTCACACCACTCGCTCCAACGTCGTTCAATGTGCCATCCGGGATGGCTTGATCAGCTAGGATGAGGGTGTGAATGCCCAGAAACTAGCGGGCCATGGCGCACAAACAGCTGCAGGATTCCGCCGCCCGCCGCTGGCCACCTAACCCACCAGGAACCCAGCTCTGGGCGCCGCTGCGCTCTGCTGACGGTGGCCTGGTGCAGTGTGTTACGATGCAGCCCTGAAGCATTCGTGCTCTCCGCCGCACCCAGGCGATGGCCAAGCCATCACGGTAACTTTGCCAATGCTTCCAAGCCGGGCTCAAAAGCTTTGGTACGTTGGCGTGGCCTTCGCAAAGCTTGACTCTCTCCCCTGATCGTTAGTGTCCGACAGGTCGAAAACATGTAAACCGCGCCCTTGACACATGGCCGAGATGTTAAAGGACTTCTGTTCTCAGTCCAACACCAAAGAAGAAGCTGCAGAGAGTAGCCGAGATCATTCTCCATGCCAGCTTACACTCGAGAATGTCAGTTTGACTTGACACTTCGCTGAATCCTTTCTGAGACTAGGTCCGCTCGATCAACAGCAACTGGCGAAACTCCAGGCCTGTCGCATCATTTTACACTCTATCGCCGCCCAAAGGAGCGTGCTATGAGCCGCCGGGGCGGATTCCGCGCGTTGCCTCCCGCACCGAATCCTTCCTCGCGGTGCCCGACTTACTGAGATCGCAGACCATTCGCAAATGGGAACTGACACTGCCGTATCTAAAGTTCTGACGACCGCCCGACCAGCACGAGCCACTGAGTAGAGGTGAGAGAATGGCCAGGAAGGAAATCGCCCCAAATCCAGCCCCCGGACATTGACTCCCAAAAGGGCTTCGCGCCGTCCCTTTGAGCAGCCAAATCGTGGCCTCCGCAAACCACCCCTGGTTCCCCCCCGCCACCCGTCCACCATTCAACCGTGCTCTCGAACGCGCCTGGAACCTTTGAAATCGGGCCAGGGGATTTTTGCAGAGTGCCAAGGCTCTAAGACGGCGCACACGCGCCCGACCCGACGCCCTTTCACGAAGCCTGTTTGGGCGAGCTCTTCGGTCCTGCTCGTCAGATCTCGGTAATCATTAACCCTTAGCAGCACTGAGCATCTATGACTCTTTGGCGTGTGCCTCGTTCGCTAGCCTTACAGGTCGGCGCCCGGCGCCACACGTCGACCTTTGGCTTGTCCATGAGCCAAGTTGGAGTCATGACTGCAAGCAAACAGGAAAGCAAGCTCGATAGCCCATCGTTATTTGACTTGACCAATTGCCGCGCGATAAGGCAACGCGATCACCATTGAGCGACTAGGGATATGCTCTTTTGTTTGTCATTTTCGCCCGTTTGAGAAGATTGCTGCCACACATGTCGAGAAATGATGTGACAATAACCAACTCACACAACCCATTGATAGTCCAGGTGGCTTACCACTTTAGACATTTAGACAATTTCATGTCTTAGGCTACCCGTCAGATAAGAGACATGACGCCACCATCGTTTTCGCGAAATCTCATGTGCTAGTTTCTAGTGCTGACAACGCTCATAACCAAGTTCCAGAACCTTTCGCAACTGATTATTGACTCCGGGCCCGCAGTGAGGATAACGCCTGTTGTGCGAACCCTTGGTGCCTCTTATCAAACTGAACTCGACTGACAGCCTCACACAACCTGAACATCTTCAACAGTTGCGTTACTCGAAATAGACCAACTACCATCCATCAAACCGTGTACATAAGCATCCCCAACCAGCGAGAATTTCTTGGTATCCTCTACCGGTCTCATGACGTATGGAACCCTACCACCAGCAAGGACCCAAACTTCGTCTCCTACGGGAGCCGATAACTTTGCCAATCCGATAAGCCCTTGATCAGTAACAAACAATCGTCTGTTCATAATGATAGGTGTCATCAAAGTATGGTACGACCTGCCAAGTGGCCCTTGGACCTGCGATGGATGCCCCAGTTGCGGGTGTGCCAGTATGTAGTGAACGATGTGATGAATCTCATTCAGGGATGGAATGAGCTCGCTATGAGCTTTTTGAAAGTCAGACGAAAGGATACAGCCGAATTCGCGGCTCTCGTGTCTTTCCAAGCCATGCCCGTCCCGATTGAGATACGTCGTCAAGTCGATCGTAAACCACTGCTTGAAGCCTTGTGCATGTTTCGGATCGGCTCCTGCTTCGGCGGCTGCCCCCGTTGACGTCGTGGGAGTTTCGCCCAAGTCGCATATCAAAGTCCTCCAAAGAGCTTCAGCGCTATCCGCTGTACCTACTGGGTACTTGTCATGCAGATGAGGAATGCAGAGAGCAACTTGAAGTGCAAAGGGGCTAAACTTGCCATCATTAGGCGGGATGAATGCAATCTTGCCGGCCCCCTTTCCCCTGAAAGTAATGCAATCACCGTTGTGACGAGGCAGAGGCTCTGCAGGAATACCAGCCGAGGCTCTGAACTTTGTTACCGAAGAAAGTAAGTGGCCTTGATCTCCTTTGATGGAAAAGTCTGGCACCCAGGAAGGCATGCCAGCTGTTTTGATAAACGTCCGATCTGTGACGAGAGACAGCAGACTCAGACCTCCGCTGTTGCACAGCAAGAACTGGGCGACATCTGTAAAGACTTCGGCGGCGGACCGTGAGAAGTCAACTTCTGGGAATCCGCTGGCTTCTGGTGGGCAAATCATCTTGGCCATGCCAAAGGTCGAGTAGACTCTGTCGACCGTCACGGTGCAGTCCTTTGACGAGGCAATAAAGAGCAATAATGACCATGTTTGAACCCACTGTTCGCGACTTTCATCTCGGAGGCAGCTCGAGAAGGTACTTCGAAGAGGAAATATCTCGGTCCAGCCTCGAATGAGACGGATGCCTCTCAACTCTGGAGCAAGGTTCTTGTTGTGCATCGTAAGTTCTGATAGACCGTTACCCCAGGCCTGAACGATTCTTCTCAAATCCCAGGTATCAGCCCAGCTCAAGACATGGAAGTCGTTTCCAACAACAAAAACAGGGTTGCTGGCGACCACAGCCTCCTGCAAGGTCCAAGCCCTGAAAAACCAGGACCTCGTCGCGAAGAACATGAGATATGTGATCCACTGATTCTTTAGCGAGGTATTCTCGAGCTTGAGTCCAAGGTCTCCCAAGAGTCGTTCATCGCCCGGGCCGTATGACTGGAGCCACTGGAAAAATTCCTGGTATGAGGACAATTGTTTCTGACGCTCTCTGATTGCTGGCAACAGCTCTCTGTATATCCAGTACAGACCCTGGAGGTCTCGATCGTGCTTCCCTAGCCAGATGTACACCGCCGATGACTGCGCATAGATGTCACCCATGAGTGGGATCTGGACGGCCTTTTCTTGAGGGTTCGTTTGGTCTATGCAGATGGCATCGATCCAAACGAGAGGTGTGTTTGCACCGCGTTCCTCGGATCGACTCGTCAGGCTTATGAGAAAGTCGGATAGGTTCTCAGTCATCTCATACTCGGAGAGCCGCGATGGTTCGACCCAGCTACAGTCGCTGATAACATTGTCATCGCCCAGCATGCGACGATAGTCTCCGGGTTGGACCAAGATGAGTCTCGCTTTGGCGATCGTCTTCTCAGGCTTGACACTGTATGGACCCCATTGCTCTGTTGATGTGACTGGATGACCCCATGTGTATGACAGAGCAGTATACTTCGTGGTTGTCTTTTCAGTGTCGCCCAGTACTACCTGGTGCAGTGTCGCAAAGATCTCGAGGTTTTCCTCGTTGAACTTGAGAATCTGGACTACTCTAGTTGAGCGCGATGTTCTCAACGGTTCGTATGTGAGTGGCTTCAGGTTTGTAAAGTGACGGGTTGATCTTGGTGGTGATTGTGATCGATGTCGTCCACGAGATGCAACCTTGGTGCTCGAAAGTTGTTGCTTTGGTTTGAAGTATTGTCGGTCCATCGCACTTTAGATGGAGCTTTCCTGATCTTTGGATGCGTCTCCAGGTCTTCTCAAACGCCGTGCGTTGCTCCCTTCAGCGATCGAATGGCTAAGATTTATGTCGGTATGCGAAATATTGAGAGCTCTAGGCACCAGGCTCCGGTTGTCGGCATCGGTCATCCGGCTCCAAAAGTCTTGTCCAATCGTTTGGCTGACGAGAGTGAGACCCTAGTCCAACCCCATCACAACAAGGTGGCTTGATGGCTTCAAGTCTTCTTGTTGAGCGGAGACTTCATGGGCGAACATATCTTTCTGAACTTGATTCAAAGATACCTCCCCAAAGTTGATGTATAAGGTGCGGGGAGAATTTTAGGTGTTGGTCCGGAACGATTATTGTCAAGGTCGATTTGCCGCACCAAGCGACGTCAGTGAGCTTTTAGTTAGAGCATGTATTGTTTTTGTGTTCTTTATGCGTAACTCAATGCTGCTGCTACTACGACGCTGAGCATTGAAGGTTGACGAGAGTAGTTGAATTCTAGATATGTCACCTAACTAAGTGTTAGTTCAACAACTTCGTCTCGTTTCGTTGGGACTACGGGAAGATTGTAAGTCCGATGCAGTATCATTATGTGGAAACTCAATGTACGTGTGATAACCTTTTGTGATCCATTAACTCTTAGGAATTTTATTCGACATCAGTTTTGTTCTCTACTGTATGCGAATATGCTTACTCTGGCTCTAGTCTACAACCTTTCACGCAGCCTGCCGTCGCCTTCCCCTCTCCCTTCCAAATACCTTGTGCCCCGAGAGACTAAACTCTTCCAGGGTATCCGCCAAAGTATCTACCGAGCCCAGCGTCATGGTTGACTCATCAGATCCGCGGGAAGAGAACGACCCTTCCCTCCCGGGTCGTCTTCTGTGGTGAGCGGGATGTCCACATCTACGTCGACTTCTCAACTTATCTGGCTTCTCAGAGGATTGAGACGCAATATCTGCAAGCGATTCATCAAAGCTTATACTTCGGCTGAGCATTGCAATGCTCGTGTTGGATGATGCCTCGAGCTCCTGGTCCGCTAAAGTGCTCGGCTTTCCGTGCCTTCTTCGTCTGTGAAACTTCTCCGCTGCTGCTTCTGCTGCTGCAAGGTGTCTTGGTGGACGCCTGTCTAGCTTCCTGCGGGATGATGTTCTCTTTGCCTTTGAATCATCGGAAGGTTCGGACGTCTCTGTGTCCCTTCTTTCTTTTGAACCAAAAGCTTTGAGCTGCTCTACGTGCGCCCCAGCCTTGTTCTGATCTACATCCTTGGGTGGTGTCGCAGGCGGGGTATCAAAGTCGCTGACTTCCAGCTCTGGTCGCAATGTAGTCGCCCGACTCAAGGATGTCTGCAAACTCAAGTCCTCGGGGGAGAAATTGATGAGATCCTCGACTTCGGCTTCTTCCTCCATGACTGGCTCAAGATCTGATGTCGCAACAGGCGACTCGTCCGCACTTTGCTCCACTGACGAGCTGGCACGCGTGCTGAAAGAGGCATATCTTTGGAGCGCTCGTCGGTATGTCTTAGTGTTGATTAAGTCGTAGTCAAAGTCAAACTCCGTGGTGCTAATGACTGAGTCCCTGTTCCTCGGGACACCGACCACGCTGCCTTCATCCAAGGAATCGGGACTCGCTGGTCGGAAGGCAGGGACCTTTGGATAGTAGGCCGCAGGTTCTCGGACGTCTTGCTTTGCTGCGTTCAAGGTTGACTGATTTTGCATCAACAATGTCTTTATGTCCTGGGTTGATCGACTATGGTAAGGTTAGTAGACATAGAATAATATGCGATGGATAGTCACTTACAGGTTCAACGTCTGCGTCAATAGCGTCAACGTAGCTTTCTTGCGGTCTAGTCGCCCAAGCAGCCTTGTCATTTCTCCCTCCTTCCACAGGACTTTGATCTTGGTCTTCCAGTCAGTCCGGAGAAACAGATCCTCGTACTCTTTGCTGATAGACAAAAGCGTAGCATGACACCCGTTGACGGCCACGGTAAAGACATCCTCCAAGCCTAGCCGGTCAATGGCTTCTGGGTCCTGAAGCACGACGCTCTCAACCTGTCGGAGCGCTATTTGTACCGCATGTACCTCCTCAGCAATGTCTGCTACGTTTTGAGGCGCGTCGTCGTAGGCGTCGATGGTCTCTTTAACTTTCCAAGAGGCTTTCAGGACGGCGCCTGCCAGAGAAGCTGCAGCAGTGACAATGGTTACAGGATCCATGATGGTGGGTGGAAGAGTAAGGACCCTGATTTACGGCCGATCTTCGAAAATCAGGGTAATGCTTTGGTTTTGTTCTCATCCTTTGTCCGAACTTTGTTTCATCGGGCCGTGCATGCTGCGATGGAGATGCAGTTTTGAAACACCAGGCGAGGTGGAAATGCCGAGGTTGTTCAACATAAGCTTCATTGCACATGCATCTTGCTCCGATTCGCTTTAGTTCACCTGTAAAATTTGAGGCCAGAGATGAGGTCGTAATGGCAACTTGTGAACTCTTGACCGAATCTCAAATTACTTCATGTTTCTATGTCAGTCCAAAGAGGTACGCAACCTCATTTGAACTCAAGTGCCTAAAGCTCCTGGAGTTTTTCATGACTTCAAGAGGGGGTCCAGACGGCTCAAAATAAGGTACGAAAGGCCAAGAAAGTCGGGAGTATTATTTAGAAATAAATGTTGATTACGTACCTACCTGAATTACGGTGTCGGCCATATGCTATAGCTTAGGTAGTTGACACCTCATTAATTATGCCGAGTTTAAGAGCAGAGTGACAGTTTTGAGCGTATCTTCAAACATATAATTTGGGCACTTGCAAAACAGTCATCCCCTATCTACTGGAATGTTGTGGACATTCTTGAATTGAAAGGGAGTCGAAGATGTAGTGAGTCGCATCAGGGGTTGAATACGTCTCGCCAAGCCAAGGTGGCATTTCTCACGAAGCATGGATCTGCCGTTGTGTTTGATCGCTACTGCCAATCACTTGAACAGTGGTTGAGTGGATGAAAAGCGGCTGTGTCGCTGTCCTTCATATCAAGTAATGTGCTGAAATGAGTGCCGAGACCTTCATTCTTTGATCGATAAGATGAGTCCACGAAATATGAAAGCTACTGCTTCATGATGTCTCTCAGCAACGGCGATGCATTCAGTGAATCTGTGCTTGTGAGCATCCGTTGGAGCAAGGGGAAGTCATTACGCTAAACCGAATTTAGGGCCTTACGAGAGACTTTCAGCTCGGTTTACGGAACTGAGCTAATTAATCCATGATCCCCGCTCTTGCATAGCTGAGTGAGCTGTGCTTCTTTGGCTGACTGGTTACGGTGCGTGTGAGGTCACCCCGCGGTGGCTCCCAACGGTCGGCCCCAGGGCCCTCGAACACGTCTAGACTTTAGACACTATGGCGGGCTGTTCGACGCCGTCTCATAGCTAATGTTGACCTCGGACTACATCATACAACTCCGCCCAGCTCTCACTCACCCAGGCATCACGAAACATGAGGGGCTGGTGAGCTTTTGGGCCACCTGAAGTCCTGAACAAGGCGGCAAAGGAGCATGGTGTGTCAGCGCTGCGTGTGCTGGCGGAGCTTCCAAGAGCCCCCAAGAGACCCCAAGACCCCCTGGCCCGAGAGTCCGGTGGATGATCTCACAGGTTTGCGGATCAAGTCCAGGCTCGCCAGACTCTCAAGTCCAATAGATGTTTTGCCCAGGCCGCCCAATAGCCCCCCCTAGGCGCATTCCCGTCGTTTACTTTCGTATTTGTCTTGGCGACGCACAATCCATCCGGCAAAGGGACGAGTCGAGATTGGATGGCAGGATGGGTAGGCCCTTGCACCGCCCCAATGCCCAGGCGAGCTGTGCCTCTTGGTGCCTCTTAGTAGCTTCTTGGTGTTGTTCCTCTGGCTTTTACCGCGTCATTGTCCTTCTTGGAAGCATACCTCTTTGGCCTGGCTGGTCTGGCCCTGTTCCAAGGTTCAATATTCTCCTCTTGTGCACCCTGACGGATGGAAACCCGGTACCATCTCGTCCGCTTCCTGTTGGAACTTTGTCCCCATGTCGCCAAGGCAAAGCCATGAATCAGCAGGAATCCTGAGAGGATGCTCGTGAGGAGCCCACATCTGCGCCAAGATGCGCGAAGGGGGAACAAAAGTAGCATGACTGCCGCCAATATGCTCTTCCCCGGATTTTCTCCAAGATTAACTTGCTCTAGCTGCTTTCCGCATCTTCCGGTCGTTCCTCTGCGCTTCTCCCTAGATAATTCCACCTTGTTGATCCTTCTTCTTGTTGATTGAGTCTCGAAGTTGTTCTCGTCCACATACAGCCTACTCCCAAAACGTACCAAGTTGAACAACAATAAAGTCCAAAACTCGACCCCGGCGGTAAAGGATCACTTAGCCCGCGTTAAGCATATCCTTCAGGAACTGCGCCCTTTCTTCATTCCCAAGCGGAACGGCTGTCCTAACACAAGATCTTTCTCGTGTGCATGTCTTCGAACCAACACGCGGGCCATCGGTTTGGAGGTGTCGAAATCTGCGCCTCATCTTCTCCAGCGTCACTTGCACCGGGCAGATTCCGATCATGAACCACTGATCGTAAACTTACCGCTTGACCTGTCGCTCGTTTCATTATTCTACCATAAAAGCCAGGCTAGGGCGTATATCAAGTTAATCACTCGCTCAAAATGCTGTCATCCCATATTCCGAGCGCAGTGCCGCTGGCGTTATGGGCATTCTCCAGGGCTGCCGATGCGGCGTACTCAATAGACACTCGAGGTACGCATAGGATGGACCAAAACGCACCATAAGCCGTGTAAAGCCAGAGAGTCTAACAAACCCCACCACCCAGATGATATTCTCACGACGGCCAGCACACTCGCATACGATCTTATGAAGTTTTACGAAGGAAACAAGACGGGAGAAATTCCCGGTATTTTGCCAGGACCACCAGATTCGGGCGAAGGCGATTACTACTGGTGGCAGGGCGGCGCTATGATGGGAACGTACGTCGACTACTGGTATTACACGGGCGACGAGAGTTACAACCACGTCGTTACAGAAGGCATGCTCCATCAAGTCGGAGAAGGCCGCGACTACATGCCACGGAACCACACCGCCTCTCTCGGCAACGACGACCAAGGATTTTGGGGCATGACGGCGATGCTCGCAGCAGAGAACAAATTTCCCGACCCCCCGGAAGATAAACCACAGTGGCTTGCGCTCGCACAAGCTGTCTGGACGACCCAGGCGGATCCAGAGAGGCACGACGAGACATGTGGCGGCGGTATGCGGTGGCAGGTTCCCAGGACTAACACGGGTTACGACTATAAAAACACAATTTCGAATGGGTGTTTCTTCAATATCGGTGCTCGACTCGCTCGCTATACCGGCAACGATACGTATGCTCGCTACGCCGAACAGACATGGGATTGGCTATGGGCGGTAAACTACATCGATCACGAGAACTGGCGAGTCTACGACGGTGCTCATGTGCCGAAAAACTGCACCAACATCTTCAAGGCAACCTTCTCATACAATATTGCCGTGTTGATGCAAGGTTGTGCGTTTTTGGCGAATCATGTAAGTGACTCTATGTCCATATACCAGCCGAGATGCTGACCCTCCACAGACGGGAGAGCAGAAATGGTTTGACCGCACCGAAGCCCTCGCAAACCGCGCCATCGAAGACTTCTTCGCCGATGGCGTCGCATACGAAATCCCCTGCGAATTTGAGACCGGCCGCTGTTCCCAAGATATGCTCAGCTTCAAGGGATACGTCCATCGCTGGATGACTGTGGTAACACAGCTCGTACCCTCGACTCGCGACCTCATCCTTCCGGTCTTGCGCAACTCCACTCTGTCAGCCATCAAGCAGTGTACAGGCGGTGCATCTGGTCGCGCCTGCGGATTCTACTGGAACAAGGGCGTATTTGTCGACCCGGCTGTCGATAAGACTTCTGGCGCGGGCGAGGCTATGAACGTGTTGGCCGCGGTGCAGAGTCTGCTGGAAGTGGCACCTCCTGCTACGAATACCACTGGTGGCACTTCAAAGGGTGACCCCAATGCGGGAATGAACTCGAATCCGTTCAAGGAGTTTGATCCCCTGACTACCGGTGACCGTGCTGGCGCCGGTATCTTGACGTTTGTGGTTCTGTCGAGCGCTATTGGGATCTGGGTGTGGATGTCACTTGGGTATCAGGAATGGACTGAAGGAGAGAAGGGTAAAGGGGAAGCTCCCCCTATGACTGAAAAGGTTGATACCTCGGTGGAGAGTGTAGCACCGGCGAAAATAGTCAGCCCGCAAAGCTAGAATTGTCTTGAGGAAGAAGCCCGTCAACAGCAGGGAAAGTTTTACGAAAAACACTCTGTTAGCCCTGCGGCTTGTGGCAAGATGAGTATCTATCGACAGCATATGTATGGCGTTCAATGCAATGAATTTAACAAGATGGATCCAATTTAGTCGCTTGATTCCTAATCTTCTTATAATTCTGAACTGCACATGCCCAGGATTGTGCCTCCGCTCAACAATGACCTCGGTTTGCTTTTGACATCATTACAACTACACGTGTACTTATGAACATTTCAGTCTTACTTGAGACTATGGACAAATAAATAGACTTCAATTGCTCGTAAGAGATTTACGACTGCAGAGAAGTGACATTAGGAACTTCCATGTATGTGTCTAATTCAAGATGTATAATATTAAAACTCATAAGATCGTGGGTATCGCACTATAAATACAAAACGTAATCGTGTCATGTACAGCATCTATCCTCGCTCATTTCACTCAGTCCTCTTTCACGCTATCATTTACTTCGTGTGCGTGACATGGTTGGCGGTATATGCAGGTGCCATCGGGGCTACGCCGCCGTTGTTCGGCGTCACGTACCCAGCCTCACCAGGCTGAGCCATGTGCGCATATCCGTAGCCCTGGTTCTGACCTTGACCGTAGCCTTGGGTGTAGCCATAGCCGTTACTGGTGTTGTTGTTTCCGTAACCCGGGCCGGGCGGAGGGGCGTCAGTGCCGATGCTGGATCGGCCGTCGCCACCGTAGTATTTGTTCATCTCCTGCTGACGTCTCTTGCTCTGGGTCTTGTGTCGGCGGAAGAGACAGATGCCGATGATGATAACGGCGAGGAAGATGACTACGCCGACGACGATAGCTGCGATGATGCCGCCTCCGATTACTCTGACGCCGCTTCGGGTTCTACCGATACGAGTTGAGGTTGTTACGCGGGCGACGAGCTTTGCGACATCGCGAGCGGCGTTTGTGGCTTCGACTTGGATGACGGGCATGTTGGTGAATTATTCTTTTGACTTTGATTGAAGATGGATGAACTGTGATTCTGTGACTGTTGTGGTATGATAGAGATTTCTTCTCTAGTTGACAACTTGTTGCGATCAAATTGAGTCAAGGAATTGACTGAGTTTTTATCATTCAAAGTTGAAGCACTGGACTTCTAGAACGTCATCCCAAGTGCTTCAGGCCACACGGCAGAGACAACAGCGTTGATCACTACCCTAGTGATCCTCCATCACCGCCTCAGATGGTGCCAAACCAGCGCGATGCCAAATGACATCGGCTGTGGCACAGCATAGATCGAACCATCCCAATTAGGCAGTACGAGTGGCTGTCCGTTGCTGTCACGACTGAAATCATTGTATTGACACGTCTGGCTGCCTGATTCCAAGTCGTTGTGTATGGTTGCAAATGTGTAGCGGCCGCAGTAGCGCAACGCCAGAGCCGCGGGATCGGCCATTGATGTCATCAGTCTCACTGCCAAGGCGAAGGAGTGAGACCAGCCACAGCGACGCTAGACTACCACCAGCACAGAGTAGACCTGAATTTTTGCTCGGCCGGTCGGTCTTCCGCGGGGTAGCAAGCATGAAGAGCGCACACCGTTTCAAGGCGGCTCGAGAAGGCTAACGGGCAAAAGTCCCCCGAAAAACAGGAAAATGGGGCATTGTGCTGCGACTCCGCGGATGGAAACCGGATGCAGTCGTGGTGATGCTTGATGTCCGTCCACACCAGCACCGGTGAGGACCGGCTCACCTGTTTCCCCGCTCGATTGAGTGAGCAGCGTGGACCCTGAACATCGGCAATTTGCCCGCAGGTAGATCTAGCGAGTGACCTGTCCGGTGAGACTGCAGCTGTCTCTGGATTGCCGCGATTGATGTATAACCTAATCTCCATTGGAAGACTAGGTAAGGTACACACCAAGCCAAGTCTCAAATTTCGCCCGACTGGAGTATCCGAATGAATGAGATGAGCTCAAGCACCTTCTTCACTGAGAGAGGCCTTGGCACTTCAGACGTCATAGCACAATGAGATACGATCTCATAGTAAATTACTTTGGGTAGGATCTCACAGAGTCATCACTATGAATTCTCATCGCGAAAGGGCTCAAGGTCATCTGGCTCACTACCGATGATAAAATAATGAGAGCCCACCCAAGATACTTGAAGAATTTGGGTAATGTGTTTGTGGTGCTTGAAAGAAATGACTCGCTGGGTTGACGGCGCATTTGTACGTAAGAATTTCCAGGGTGTTGACAATGGCGACCCTCAAAAGCGGACACTTCGCCGATGACAATAATTGTCTGGCTTTCTAATGTAGAGAGAGAGTTCGATAATGATCAGAATTTTTCTATATCGACCAGAACATATCATCGATATCTCTCGCGGTCGTTAGCCAGCCTGAGTAAGTAACCTGTAGCAAGTGATGTGACCAGGCTCATTGAAATGGCTTGTGTGATCAGACGTACATATGCCGAGGCCGTGATGGATCGATCTTCCGGTGGACCTCCTCTGAAAAATTGCACGAAAACACCAGACGAACCACAGTTACTACTCCATGCACAGTACGGAGTACACCCGATCAAAGTTGATCGCAAGCTCCGATGTACCGCCGCAAGTGGCTCTCCTCACCATCCTCACCCCTCACTAATATCGGGAAATCCCTGCAGCTCGCGGGGGTTGGGCTGGATCGTCTAGATGGAGATGATCTGATAAGATAAAAACTTATTGCTCACCACACCCACGCAGCATTCTGCCGCCCATCCATTCATGTTACAATTACACCCTTGTCTTCTCTTTTGAGCAGCCAGCAGCCTACTAGGGCCCCCCAAATTTGGCGAAAAAATTGCTGCAGAACTGCAGAAAATCGCTCGCTCGCTTGAAGGAGGGGCGGGCGGAAACGTGATAACGAACGTTGGTTCTCGCCAGCCACAACTCTATCCCGAATCCGAGCGACAGCAAGACGCCCGTCAACGGATGTAAGGCACAATCCAGGACCCTCTCTATCTCACAGTCTCTCCTCAGTCCTCACCTCTCTTATCTGTATCTTTCTCACACGGCCTTGCTTTTTGTTACTGCAGCTGCTACCCTGGTTACTCTCTGCACACTGGAGTTGAGTTAGCCGCGACGATCCGATCCAGTTCAGATGCCGCCTTTGGTCCCTCCTACGCGACGCTCGCGCAACGGCTGCATCGACTGCCGCAAGGCAAAAGTCAAGTGCGATGAGATTCGCCCCTCATGCGGAACTTGCGCTCGACGTAGGCTCGTGTGCCAGGGATACAAGACGCAGCCCGGCGCTGCACAGCATGCCAGGCACTCACCCTCGTCGCTGCTGGCTGCCGGTGCTGGTGCCAGTAATACTGCGGCCGGGGCAGCAAAGGAATCAGTGCCGGGATTTGCATCAAAATCTCCAGAACTCCTCTCCGTAGCCGTCTCCGCCGGGTCTACAAGCAGCAGCCCAACGGCGGCGGCGGCGCAAAGAGCACCACAGACTTCAAATCGGCAGACACTGGCTCTAGATACACGCACTTTCTCTCTGCTTCCTCCGGGGTCGGTGCCTGTCGCAGACCAGCCGTATCTAGAAGTCTACTTCAACAGACACCCCTTCGAGCTGCTGATAGGTCACGAGTTTGTGTGCGAGATGAACGCCAACATCGTGATGATGCTGCAGCAGGATCCGGTGGTGATTGCTGACACGATTTCGGCTATTGGCTACTCATATGATGTCGGCAGCTCTTCTGCGGCGCTGCTACCGGTACTGAATCGGAGGGCAAAGATCCTCGCTAACCTGAGGAATATGAAGCCCTCGACTCACTACTTCGAAGAGGCGCTCTTCCTGCTTCTCGGACTATGTGCAATGGAAGTGAGTTCATATTTTCTTTTCCCCTCCTCCTCTTGCGCGGGTCGGTTTTCGTCACTACTGCTCGGGACTGGAACATAAACCCGTGGACCTTGCATTAGATCGATAGATGGGCCACTACACCCCAGTGACCCGATTCGCATTGCTCACAGGGTCTAGCTCGTCACTTTGGCACAACCTGGACACCATGCAACCATACCCACAGTCCTATCAAACGTGGCCTCACTTATCAGTCACCACGTCTCTACGGGGGGCGACGTATCTTCTGTGGCGAGATACTACCTCAGAGCACTGGCAAGACAAGATCTCGTCGTCTCTCTGATCCAGCTCCGGCGTCCTAGAGTTCCCAGCTACGTTTGGCTGGAAAATGAAGCGGCTAAACCAGACCGTCTTCTTGGGTATACTGTCACCCTCATGCCGTTGCTAGAGGAGCTCTGCACTTTAGCCGAAGAGGTCCGCGACCAGATCCTTCAGCCTGCCTTTGCAAATACCCTCTTGGGTGGTGGCAGCGCAACATCGCCGACAAGCACGGAGGAAAGGGGTTCCTCGTCTCCGCCCGTATGCGTCGACAGCTGGCTCGACGCCGGCTACTCCAACCTCGCCCTCCGCGCCGACTCCCTTCGCCTGCGCCTCGAGTCCTGGAAGCCCACAATCTCAGACAGTCTTTCCTTCCGCTCAGCGCGCAAATTCCGCGCCCAGGCTGCCTGTTACCGCGCGGGCGCTCTCCTCTACCTGCACCGGCTCTTCTGCCTCCCCGGGTCCACGGCGGACGCGGATGGCGAGGCGT
This sequence comes from Colletotrichum simmondsii, assembly GCA_001563135.1. Taxonomy (NCBI): domain Eukaryota; kingdom Fungi; phylum Ascomycota; class Sordariomycetes; order Glomerellales; family Glomerellaceae; genus Colletotrichum; species Colletotrichum simmondsii. The sequence goes on along the minus strand of JFBX01000627.1, from coordinate 123,666 downwards.
TGAGCAAGGCTCACGATGTGATGCTATACACGAGCGGACCGCCCTCCGAGTCCAAGATGCTGCTGTGGCCGGTCTTCATGGCCGCTTGCGAAATGCTGGACACGGACGATAGAGCTGCCGTACTCGACGTCTTTGACTCGATCGGCACGCACCGCAAGACGGTGACGGTCGAGCGGACGAGAATGTTTGTCGAGGAACGGGTTTGGAAGGCGAGGGATCAAGGGAGGGAGTGGAATTGGATGGTTTTAGCGCAAGAGTTTCCGGGGGAGTGTTTGCCGATCTGATTCGATATCCATCAACTGGGAGGTCGGCCGGCGTGTGGGTGAGGTAATTAAACACAATTCACCCTGGGTTCGGGTTGTGGCGGCGGCGGCACAACGGGCGGCATTTCATCATCAGCCGGACCTTTCTCTCTCTCTCCACCTCATAAGCATGAATTTATGAAACAAAACGGGTGCATTAGCTTAGCTCGTAGAATTGTCTCCCAACGGGACATGTTGACGTTGAAATAGGCTTCACTGCAAGCGCATCCAGTTGTCCGTGGATCGGGTCCCACGCGGTCTAGTCCTTCACGGTTCACCCGTTGTCTCGGATTCATAAGCTCTGAACCTGGCGACCACGTTGCGGCGCAGGCTTTGGCTATCTTTGCTATCATGACAGGCTATCTTGATAAAGCACATCAAGAACGTCAACCACAGATTCGAAGCCTTGGGCATGGTGGATGAACCAATCATCGTTCAATGCTGTTGGCACACTTGGCATTCCCGCATATGTCTCTAAAGCCTTTCTTAGCCAGCGCCAAGAGCGGATATCTGATCAGCCAGCTTGTTTCTACCATCGGTCGTCTTTTCCTCAAGTGGCCTTGTTTCCATCTCAAAACTCAAGCTACTACTCTTCCAGTGTCTCCTAACAAAAATGGACGGATCAGGTGCGGGGTCCAATGTGACCTCGGAGACAATCGGCGTCACGCTTGGTGGCAGCGGGTGGAAAGTGTGAAAAGTCTCTCGCAGATCCCTGGGGGTGGTCTTCAGGGATCTATGAATCTGATAAGGTCGAGCTGCAGATGGACTCGCACCACTCGATCAATCTGATAAGCCGCTGGGATGGAGGGTGGACTATCCCGTGTGGGGGGTGCGGTGTTTTTATTACCGACATAAGAGCCACATCTGCTCTTTTAGACCGAAGTATTCAGCAGAGTTGGAAAATTTGCACCAGCTACCGGGACGGTTCTCGAGCTTCAACTTCTCGTCCAAGTTCCTCAACGAACTTGTCAGACATTAACGATTGTTGTTCTTACAGGAGATCTATTACAGACTCTCATCGTGTGTAGAACCCGAGTGGGGATCGTCTTTCAACCCAAGACCCGCCGTCGACTACGTCAGCCACAATGGCGAAAAGACTACTCGAGAGATTTCGGGTGCGAGATGACCATGAGCACGGATACGAGACGACGAAATGGATCAATCCTGATATCGCTCCTCTGCCTCCCAACAGAAGAACGTGGGGAATGTGGGCATTCCTGGGTTTCGGATCCATCTCCAAGTAAGTCTGGTAGAAGCTGCATTAGCTTATTTCGCAATGTTTGTGTGCAACTGTGCTAACAATGCGTCTACAGTCTTTGCATTTCCGCATGGACAGGCGCGGCTTCTCTGCTGTCGCTGGGTCTCACCATCCCGCAGACCATCGGTTTGATGATCCTGGCTAGAGCTCTGATTTGTCTGCTCGTCATCGGTAACGGATGGATGGGCTCCGAATGGCACATTGGGTTCACTGTGTCTCAAAGGTCAGCGCTGGAAATTGTCACTATTTCTTTTTCTGTGTGAGAAGGTACGTGAAACTAATATGAATCCTGCAGAATCATTCTGGGTATGAATGGTGCCTACATCGGCCAATTGATCCGAATCATGCTCTCCATCGTCTGGTACGGCTCTCAAGCCTGGCTGGGTGGTCTCTGCGTGTCTGCTATGCTTAGCAGTTGGAGCTACAACTTCTTGATGATGGAGAACACGCTCCCAGAGAGCGCGCACATGGTCACCAGAGACCTTGTGGGATTCGTCATCTTCCACTTGATCTCGGTTCCGTTCCTGGTAAGAAGACCATGTTCAAACTCCCAAGGCTCCTGACTAACACCGTTTCTACAGCTCATTCGAATTGAGAAAGCCAAGATTCCCGTCATCACAGCCAACCTCATTGTCTTCGTTACAATGATGGGCATCACGATCTGGGCCTGCACCACCGGCGGCACAGGCCCTCTCTTCGAATCCGGCGCCAAGCAGCCCTCCCTCCTCACAAAGGAATGGGCCTGGGTTTATGGCATCATCGCCTCAGTCGGCAACATCTCGGCCGGTATTCTCAACCAGTCCGACTTCACGCGTTTCGCCCGCAAGCAAGGCATCCAGGTCCCTGGCATCATCTTCTCGCTCTTCATCCCGGGCATGATCGTGCCCATTTTCGCCATCCTTACTGCCTCGGCCTCCATGGAAATTTGGGAGCTCGAAGAGCCGATGTGGAACCCGTTGACCGTCATCACGCAGTGGATGATGGACGACTACAGCTCCAAGGCCCGCGCTGGTGCCTTCTTTTGCAGTTTGGGCTTCGTCCTTGGTCAGATTGCGGAGAACATCCTTGGTAACGGGTATGCTGCTGGAATGGATCTCGCTGGTCTGCTCCCTACCTGGATCACCATCAAGCGTGGCGCGCTTCTTGCCGCCGCTCTATCCTGGGCTGTTCAGCCGTGGGAGTTTTACAACACTGCTAGCACGTTTGTGTCTGTGGCGGCTAGTTTCTCCGTCTTTATGGGCCCCTTGACTGGCATCATGATGACCGACTACTTTGTCGTCCGCCGGCAGAAGATCGAAATCAGCCAATTGTACACGGGGTCTAAGGAGGGAGCCTACTGGTACACCTACGGATTCAACTGGAGAGCCTTTGTCGCTTGGGTCGTCTGCTTCGTCCCCGCCATGCCGGGTATGATTGCCGCCGTCAACCCCAACGTCAAGATCAACGATGGGCTTTACAAGTACTACCTTGGCAACTACATTTTCGGTTTCCTCGAGGCTGGAGCACTCTACGCTCTCCTGACCTTTGTCTTCAAGCCACAGAGGCTTGGATGCCAGGATGACTTTGATCTCTACGGCACATTCGAGGATGATGTTGCGATCAGCAAGGGCATGGCGCCTTTTGAAAGACCCAAGGGAGTTGATGGGCCCATCGAAGGAAGATCGGTACATCTTCAAGATGACGGGTCCAAGAACAAGCCCGGGCCCTCGATTGCTGTTTGAAAGCTTTGATACCCATACTTACATGCAGAAAAGGGAGAATGTACTGGTGAACTTATATCACTTGTTGCAAGTCGCGTAGAAGGTGGATTATAGCTAGCTTAAGTTTGAATCGTGAAACTCCTGAGCAATAGCAAGCATCGCTTGTCTAGACCTGGCTGCTGCGCCTCTCTATTCCCAATACTTCGCTATCACCTTTGCAAGACGTGCGATCCCGGTGCTGATTTCCTCTTTCTGCAATGAGTTAAATTAGTGATCTCCCATATACTGAGGGCGTTGAAATCAATCGACTTACTGTCGGCGTCGCGAAAGAGAATCGGAAATGCGCCGTACGTGGATCAGCACCTCGAGCGGCAGTAGTCATCTTGTCAGGCCCCTGCCAGGCATGATAGTACGATCCCGGAGTGAGAAGAACAAGTTCCGTCGCCCACGCCTGCCACAGCTCATTGGCAAAGTCCTGCTCTAGATCTTTGCTCTTTCCGGCTTTCTCAATCTCCATGAACCGGTCGGTGCCGTCAAAGTAGAACTTACACCAGACAAACATGCCAGCTCCGGGATCAACGAAGCTGAAGACAGGTTTTATCTTGCCATCTTGGGAGTTCTTGACGCACACTACGAAACCCTGCGCTTCAGGTATAGGCGACTCCTCCGCAGGCAGAAGGTCAAAGTGGGCACTGAACGCATCCAGGAGCCAGTCTCGTCTGGTGCGGTACTGGAACTGTAGGTTTTGCAGCCAAGTGAGATAGCCGTCGATACCCCACTTCTGAAGGAGACCAAGGACGAATGCTTGGCTGAGACCAGCTGGATCCTGTGTCTCAACTTCTGTTGCGCGGAGGAGACGTTCGGTGAAGACTGGGTTGGCGACGAAGTATCCTAGACGGAGACCGGGGAACAGGGTCTTCGAGAACGAATCGAGACGGATGACTCTGCCTTGGGTGTCCATGGAGAGGAACGTGGGCACGAGGGTGTTGAGGAATTCTGGAATGGAGTTGGGCGTGAAGGATGTTTCTATGGGCGATCCGTACCCTGGGTATTGGAGGAAGTAATAAGGATCATCTTCGACGATGATAATGTCTACTATCTATCAGCAACGTCTCTGCAGGTGAAACTGAGCAGCTCGAGCGTACCGAACTCAACGCAGATATTGTAGATTTCTCTTCGTCTTTGTGCTGAGATAGTGACTCCAGTCGGATTTGATCCGACAGAAACAAGATAGAGTCTGTTACTCGTTAACCATCTACTGGACTTATATCGCTAAGGTGAGTAGGGGCACTGACACTCTTGGTCTTCGCGACCCCCTTTCCCGCTCATCCCAACTCGACAAAAGATGTCTCAAATTCTTCGCCATGATTCCTGCCGCATCAGCAGCAACTGGAACAGCTTTGATTCCCATTGGGATCCAGAGAGCCTGAGCTGAAGGATATGTAAACTCTTCGACGATGACAAAGTCGTCGTCCTCGCAGAGTAGTCCCACTACCTTTGCCCATGCATTGGTGTTACCGGGGTGTAGTAGGCACTCATAATCGTAAGGGGGCGAGTGCACTCTTTCGGTCAGCTCCTTTGCCAGACATATCAGCTGCCGATTACCAGCGCCAGACCCTTCGCACAAAATGTTAGCATTGCTTTTCAGGAGTGAAGCTATCGGCTAAACATAGTCAAATTACATACCATATTGAAGAAATTGAGTCAAATCTAGATCTCCTGTAGACAAACCACGCCCAAATTGCAGGCTCGGTCCATCACTTTCCTCCTGGTACAGAGAATGTCGGTCCCCTGAAAGTGAAGCTGCGGGGGATAGACAGTCAAATTTGGCTCGTTCAAGCGGAAAGAGAGATGGATGAGGTAATCCTATCAAAGTTAGATTTTGCCTTGTTCACTTCATTGGGATCTTGATGTTCTACCTCCGGCGAAGCTCACCATGCCGTCATGTCCCATGAACTTGATGATGTCTTTCAAAGGTGAAGGATGACGGGCTCTGCTCTTGGCATTAATATGATGGGACAGATCCACCATAGTTGAGCTGTGGCCAAGACTCCCCATGTTGTCGTCTCTTTTCGTGTAAGTCGTATAGTAGGAAAAAGCTGATTCAAATGCCAGCTCAAGAGGAAACCATATCAATAGTAGATGCTAGGTTTACTCGTTCATTGACGAAAGGCTGAAAACATTATAACCCTTGAGCTTCTTGTCGAAGCTTGTGGCATCTTATCCAAGCTAACATTCATAGAACACCTGCATGCTTGGGCCCACTCAATCATTTCACTTAATATATCAAGAGTCGGCTCACCGGGCGGAGATCCGGCCGAAGCTGGAGACGATATCTTATCAGTTGGCTGCCCGCGGGGAGGGCATCAAGCGTTATCGGCCCCATACCAGAACGGATCTCGGAGCCCCGCCGGAGCCCAGTTCTGTCGCCGAAACCATTACAGGAGCTGTTGATGGCATATTCATCAACCAGTCACGAGATGGAATTGTTTGTTGGATTGCCCTTACACACACGTCAAAGTTGTAACAGAACCTTCGCAACATGGGCAACACCATCTCATACCAAGAAACACCAATCGAGCTCAAATTGGGCGACCGGGGAACGATCCGCGGCCTCCAGTCCGACAATAAGTCCAGGCGCTTTACTGGCGTTCCCTACGCACTGCCACCGACTGGCGAGCACCGATGGCGCAAGCCGCGACCATTACCCGCATCATACTCATACACCGATGATAATGGAGGAGCATACGATGCAACCAAGTTCAAATCCGTATGCCCTCAGAAGGCTTTCCATGTAGTCAAGCCTGACGGTGGAGGAAACACCTATGGCGAAGATTGCTTGTTTGTCAACATCTGGACCCCGGTTCCCAAAGAAGGCGAACAAAACAAGAAATGGCCAGTGCAGCTTTGGATTCACGGCGGGTGGTTCCAGATGGGTGATCCGTCGCAGGAGCCGGGTATGGATGCAACGGAGCTGATTACTACGGGTGGCCTCAACGCCATTGTCGTAGCTATAGGATATCGACTCAACGTGTTTGGGTTCCTTGCCGGCAACGACCTTCTGCAAGAGAGCAACGGTGAAGCGGGCGGTAATTTTGGTCTTTGGGACCAAAGAGTGGCTGCGGAGTGGGTGAGAGACAACATTGCTCATTTCGGAGGAGATCCAGGGAACGTGACGCTTGCCGGCCGGAGTGCTGGGGCATACAGCGCCGAAGCTCAGATGCTCTACGACTTTCGGAAGCCTGGACGCGACTCTTCACTATATCACCGCATCTTCATGGACTCGAACGCGATTCCTGCCCAGCCAAAGTCTCTCGCCGATGTCCAAGGCCAATTCGAGGAGCTTTGCGACTACTTCAAGATCGACGCCACAGTTTCCGGAGCGGAAAAGCTCTCGATTCTTCGGGGTAAAAGTGTCGATGAGCTTTTGGAGGCTATTCCACAACTGAAAAACCACACCTTCCGGCCCGTCACCGATGATGTCTTCATACACTCCGGCATGACTGAGTACCTCCAGGGCAAGGACTTCGCAGATGAGTTCAAGCGAAGAGGGTACAAGTTACTCATCGGTGAGGTTCGCAACGAGGAGACTCTCTACTCGTCGTACAATGCACCCACTGAGCCCACGCTGGAAGCTCTGCGCTTACAGGTCTCAAACTACTACGCTCCAGACGTCACAGATCGCGCAATTCAACAGTACAAGCTGCCAGTATCAGACAAGTTGCAAGATTGGCAAACAACATTCGGTAAGAAGCCTTTATGCAATGCGACGCGTTGCGCTGGGCCATCATCACTGACAACATGGTACAGGATCAATCGTTTCGGACGGACAAGTGCGCGCACCTTCCAGAGCACTTGCGAAAGCGCTAGTTGACAACGGCGTCGATATCCGAGACGTGTGGCGGTACCAGATCGCCTACAGGCTGTCCTTCATCGACGAGAAGGTGGCGCCAGCTTCCTTCGGGGTGGCGCATGCTATGGACAGGCCCATCTGGAAGTGAGTTTGATTCTCTCTCTTTTCTTATTTGGACACGGCATCTATCGGCTACGCGCTCTTACTGACATATTGACGCAACGTAGCTTTTCAATCACCCATGGTCCGACCCCCACCGAAAGGCAATTAATGGAAGACTGGATTCAAATCTTGGTCAACTTTGTGAACAACACTGAGGGCTACGAGTACGGGACGAAGAGTGTTGAGGAGATGAAGGTCTTGACTCCGGAGGCCACGATTGAAGTTCGGCCTGATGAGCGATGGAGCGAACTGGTGAACTTGGGGAATATCTTTGCTGGCAAGTAAGCTTCTAGAATCCGAGGCGGCCAGTGACATTAATTTGAAGACGTTCCAACGGTTCGCTGCGAGCTCGTGAGGATTGGATACTTGAGGCGCAAGGTGTCACACGTTTGTTCGCTAGCGACGCGAGACGGTGGCTGGAGCCTGGAGGCCAGTGATTTCGCTTCCCATGCCGCTGCTAGGCCAGGAATAGCGCCTTGCGTGAGCTAATACTGTGCCTTCGGGGTGAAATCAAGAATTTAGCTCGTCGTATTAGGGCTGACGGGCATGGGTTCGGATCCTAATGCTTACTTTCATTCACACCCGACACTACCTAAAGTAAGACCAATCTCACTCAAGACGCGCAGTTACCTCACGTAGTCAGGGGTTATGCCGCTGAGAACTGGCAATCTCAGCTGCCTGGCGTCCCTGGGTTGCTCTCGATAGATAATATGTAATTCTGCCATCGCACATTCGAAACTTCAATCTCCATTTGGTGTTGTTCAAAACTTCAGTCTCAGGAGCATCTCCCACCTGTGATGCTTCACTCACTACGATGGTCGGCCTGGGGTCCAGAATACTGGGCCCTCGTCGGCGGCATCATCTCCTTCACCGCAATGGTGGTGCTACTCGCCCGGTTTGACGGCAAGCCAATCTTCACCTGGAATGGGGTGACACTCAACGCGGTAGTATCGATCTTGTCAGTAACGATGAAGGCTGCTGTCGCATTCGTCCTCTCAGAATGTCTAGCGCAGTGGAAATGGATCCTCTTCACCCGCGAAGATCGGCCGCTCATGGACTTCGACCGTATCGACGCCGCCACCCGCGGCCCTCTTGGAAGCTTGCGAATCATTTTTCGGACACGAGGCGCGTGAGTTGTCACCCTTCACCATGTTCCATTATCTCATAGGAGGGCCACTGATGACTTTTGCACTAGTTATGCCGTTCAGCTCGGTGCTATCCTAACGCTACTTGCCGTCGCTCTCGATCCCCTCGCCCAGCAGGTTATCCAAGTTCGAGAAGGCGTTGTCTATACGAGAAGCACTCAGACGGACAAGGGACCGCTTGCGCTAAACTCCGGCACGCAGACCTACTCCATGGGCACAGCGCAAGTCACACAATCGTCGAGGCAAAACTTGACCACGAAGGATTACTGGGTTTCAACGGACACGCCGCTGTCCATGCAAGGCGCAATCTTGAATGGGCTATCCAAATCACGCTGGGAAGTGGAACAGGAGGCCCTGATCCAATGCCCCACGAGCAACTGCACCTGGGACCAATTCAAGAGCCTAGGGATCTGCCACAAATGCAACGACCTCACATCAGAGCTCAAGCAGGTCGGGGGGTTCGGACAGGCAATTATTGCATTGGCAAACACCACATTAGCTGGCTACAAAGTCCCAGGGACAGCATTCGTCCTTCCAAACGGGCACTTTATTGCCAACATCGATGGGTGCCCGCCATACAACGGGCGTTACGCAGAATGCGCAAATGAACAGCCATTGGGCGTCTATTCGGATGACAAGTACACGACCACATCATTTGGAACCGGAATCCCAAGTAAAACCAACTCTATGAGGGATGTAGACACTCTCTTGTGGTCAATGAGCATCATCCACCCAGACATGGAGGCACTCAACAAGTCGTCCGGCTTCACTCCCGGTAAGTCGGACAGGGGCTCTACGGCAGGACTTAAACTTTGGCCAGACATACCGATGCAAGCCACAGAGTGCGCGCTCTACTACTGTGTCAAGCGGATCGACTCAGCGGTCGAAGGCAACCAAGTCAAGGAGAACGTCACGGAAGCGCTTGATTCGAGACGAGATCCAGATTCTTGGAAACGCTCCTCAGAGTACGAGGATGGCCAACCGGAAAATATCATTTCAAAAGAAGCAAACGGCACGCTGGAGTTTGACAAATACTGGTCTGCTGTTTACAATACCGAACTGAGGCTCGAATTCCCCAACATTAGTAACGAGGGCTACTACCGAATTTCCCAAGATTCTGTCAAGTCGATGAGCGCGCACATGCAGGACTTGTTCCGCACAAATCTTTCAGGCACTACGGATCAGAGAGAGGAGATCGAGAAGGTACTGGGATCTGATGCAGTCGGGTTCAATGGCGCGTCGTTTGGGCCGTTTGAAGCGGAAAAGTGGTCGATGAAGGCTACGCCACCGGCGTTGGACGGTCTCTGGACTTGGACCAGGCACAATATCACCAGCACATTTTACACTTTAGCGACAAGCATGACCAACGAGATGCGGAGGAACTATGCGCCGGGCCAGGGTCTGAAGAGTGGCCAAGATACAGATCGTTTTCAGGACGGTTCTTTGAGTTACTACGGCAACGTGGGCAAGTCCACAGTGTTGTACCACATCGAGTGGCCGTGGATCGCTCTCCACGGCGTGATGCTCATCTCGACGATCGCATTCCTGTTCACGACGCTTGGCAACTCCAATAGTCGAGGCGACGTACCTTTGTGGAAGAGCAGCTCCTTGGCTGCCATCAGGCATGGGCGTGATGTTGGTGGTGTTTTGAGTCGCACCACCACCATGGGTGAGATGGAAGACACTGCGAGGAAGGTTCGCGTGAACTTGCGCGGAGAAGAAAGCGAGGAAACGAAATCTTGTATTGACCGTACAACTGGTTCAACCCCGTCTGAACCATAATATCCTATATTGGATCGATCGTTTACTCAAATTACCCCATTAATGCCGCGACATGAAACGAGCTATGGATCCCAAAGCTGTCTAATATTTGTACCTAAAGTGGATGTTCTCTCTGTCCGTCATATCTGCCTCGGCGTTCAACTTTCCGAGACGCTCACTCTCCTCTTTGGAAATCCCTTGCTCGCGAACAAGCCTGTCCCGCCTCTTGTTCTCCCAGATGTCTTGAATAAAGGTTAGCTTCTAGTTTCGGACCGAATGACTGTAACATCGGGCAGACACTTACAATAGAAACGCCAGGTAGCCATGCTGCAGAACTCAACGCAGTAGAGAACAGCACAAGCAGTGAGACCGCGAATGTACTTTGGAGCGTCAGACGCCACGAACATCTGGGCACCCACTGCGTTGCCAACACAATAGGCAACGAACAGGACTGTAGATGTAACAGTCTTCTTCGTTCTTCCTGCAACGTTTGAGGGCAAGAAGGTCCAGATCACTAAGTTGTGTTAGTACTCGGCATTGACGAGGGACAGACATGATATTAGTGAACAGCAGGAAACTTACTGAGACCCGGCAAGGATCCAAAGACCTGCAGGATGTACATTCCCCATCTTGTCCATTTCATAGAATCCGTGGGAAGAAATGCTAGAGCCATCATGCCACTGAAGGCCGGCACCAGAGAAAACATCATCATCAAGACTAAAAGGTCCAATAGTCAGTCGATGCAAGATTCAAGTTCTCGTTTTAGCAAACTTACATCTGAGATTCGGCTTCTTCAACGTGACGAATCCAACTACTAGAAACCAGACAATGCTCACACAGTAGTAAGGAGTGGAACCCTTCAGCAATGTCTCTAGCGGAGTGAAGCCAAATGACTTCCAGATCAGTTTCGAAAAGGTCGTGTTCGCTCCGTTCGGTAAGGCATTGATGATGGTGACGAAGAAAAAGAAGTATGTTTGAGGATCTGCAAGCTCAAGTGTCAGTTTTCGCTCATCGTTGTAGGTATCTGCAGGCAATTCTTACCCCTGAATGTCGACCACACTTGGTCCCACTTGAACTCGGATCTCTTCTGACGATCAGAACCTGTCTGGTTGACAATGACGCGGGCCATCGCAGCTTTCTTCTCTTCTTCGTTGAGCCATCGGACTTCGCGGGGTGTTCCGAGGATAAACCAGACGAGGATTCCACACGCGATGGTCAGGCCGCCGAGGAATAAGGAAATTCCCTTCCACTAAGAATGGTTGTTAGCCAAGGATCGATCGTGAGCAATATCTGGGCTTAACTTACTGCAGCCAAACCACCCGGGTCTTTCTGAGCGTGCAATCCGATTCCATACATGCAAAGCCCGGTAATGATGTTCATTCCGGCATTGGATGTTCCCCAAATCAGAGACCTCAGGGTGTGCTCTTGGGAAGTGTACCAGGCTCCGGTAATGAGCATGAAAGTCGGAGAGATCGTGCACTCAAGAGCGCCCTGCAGCGTTCGAAGAATCATGAGGTGCGCGAAGTTCTTAGCAAAGGCGATGCACAGAACAACGACACCCCACAGCACCATCACAACCGACAGGAACTTGCCGGTATGACTCTTCTGTATCAACCAGTTTCCTGGGAACTCGCAGACGAGATAGGAGAGGTAGAAGATCGTGCTGAGCCAGTTGAACTGTTCGCCCACGAGACCGGTATCTTCTCGCAAACCAAAGACGGCTTGGACACTTAGGGATGTCTTGTCGGCTTGTTGCGTGCCGTAGCACACCCACATCAGTGGGAGGAGCCATAAGTCGATCTTGAACCGAAGTTTTCGGAAGTAACGGTCCGAGTATTCGGTCGCATCTTCGATGGTACCCTCGAGAATGTCGTCTGGCTTACTGGTCTCGTCGACTTCGGGAAGCTTTTTGGTATCGGCTGCGGAAGCCATCTTGGTAACGGAAGTTGGTCGAAGTGCGGCGGCTAACAATATCCGGATAGGAAATTTCGTGAACAACCCCGTCAGATTTCCACTTCGAGATCAACTCAAGGGTCCACTCAACTACGAAGAGAAAGCCATTGTTTATATCTTTGACTATCTTCAATAGCGGTCAATTGGTCCTGATTCTACAGTCTGCAACTGTTATCAAGTCGACTACTGGTCCTTTGAGCCACTGGTTCCATCCTAAGATGTTTCGGCCGGATCTCTTCCGGGCAACTCCAACTAAGGTGCCTTAGTGCGGTGGCCGCGATACCGGAGATAACGACTCAGGCCACATTCCTGGTCGCAACAACCGTTCTTCGATAAGGGCGGTCGCGTTGTACAGAGCTAGGTATCTGCTTGGCAAAGCTCTTCTGATTGCGAGCAAACAACGGTCCGGGATCCGGCCGAGCTCACATGGGTTCGTTGATAATGATCGGTCTAGGAGACGACGGTCGGCTGTAAGATTGTAAACATGACGATTAGAGACCTACTTTCATGTGTGTACTCATGCAATTCAATTGGGACGTTCTTCTTATCAAGGACGATATGACCTACTTCAAGTTGTGAAGCAGCAGAATCGCACAAAGTCTCGTGACACAAGCTCCGAGCGCCACACGAAGTATTACACACGGCACGATGGTCAACCAAATCCAGTCCCCCGTCATGGACGCATCAGGAAAGACAAAGCTACGCGAATCCTTGGAACGCGCGGCAAGAGGCCAAGGGCCTAGTGTCGGTCAATGGCTAGAGTTTCCAGGCTACTCTCTGGCGAGGACAGTGGCACCTTTGGGTGAGGATGTGAGTGAATAACCTGTCTCTACTATGCGCCTTTCATGCTGACTGAAGCTTACAATACAGTGGGTTCTCATAGACACGGAGCACGGGAACATCGATGACAGCCAGATGTATCTCCAAGTCGGTGCGATCTCATCTTTGGGGGTGTCTCCAATTGTGCGGATACCAGCTTCAGAACATTGGATGATGAAGAGAGCTTTGGATTGTGGAGCACATGCTATCATGGTTCCAATGTGCGAGACCAAGGCAGGTCTCTGCCATTTTCCGCCAAAAGCCCGCCTTGAACTAATGTTATATCAATCAGGAGCAAGCTGAAGCCATCGTTCGCGCATGCAAGTATGCCTCCTCGTGCTGGCCACAAGGTCTTCGAGGCGCGGGAGCTATGTTTGCCCCCGCAGCTTTTAGCCAAACCGGCCGAGAGTACCTTCTTACCGCCAACGACAACGTGATGGTTTGCGTACAAATAGAGAGCCGAAAGGCCGTGGAGAACGTTGAAGAGATTGCGGCTGTTGACGGCATCGACATGTTGTTCGTCGGCCCCAACGATCTGGCTTCGTCCATGGGTTATGTGGCATTTGACCATGCCTCAATACCAGAAGTTCAGGAGGCATCAGCACGCGTGCTCAAAGCAGGGCTTAATGCTGGGAAATATGTCGGTCATTTTGCACTTAGCGCTGATGCTGCGGCATTGAAGTACAAGCAAGGGTTTCACTTCGTAAACTGCGGAGCTGATATCATTGCCATCACAGCTTGGATGTCAGGGGAAATGGCCAAGTTGAAGGACTTGGTAGCAGCGATGGGGGAACAAAGAAGCGATATCCAACAAAAGATGGACGGAAAGCAGGGAAACGACGATTCAGAGAATGAGTTACTCTCAACCCAGAGCAATATTGGCTACAGTTAAAAACTTAAGGTAGTCAAATCATTCATAACTCTTTTTACTCAGTCGCCAATTGGTTATCCAGCACCCACCTCACTCCGTCAACAACGATCTCTGGCTGTGTCATCTGCACAAAATGCCCACTCTCCTTTGCAAAGACAATATCACTCTTTCTAGAGAGCTTCAGAAACTCTCTCATGAGCTTCTCAGTTTTCACATCAACGCCCTCAATGATATCTCTCACATGCTTCCTCTCCTCCTCAGTCCCGTTCCCCTTCGCGACACCCGCAGCGTAAAGCCCGCTCCAGTCTCTGCTTCGCGTGCCCACGATCACATACACTGGTTTGTCCCCAAGAAGCGGCTGCCTTTTTGCCAGGCCCTTACTCCTCAGCGTTTCGAAACTTTGCGAGTAACCCTCGGAATCCTCCCACTGAGCAATCAGTTTGTGCTTCTCTGTAGCCTCTTCCGTGATAAAAGCGTCCCATTCTTCCTTTGTGAGCTTATGCGACGTCGTCAACCCCCAGCCGTCGTATGTCTTGACCCCTGCGGCGATCTTTGTCCAGAGAATAGGATCGTTGACATCTAGCACGAGCGGTGCCGTCTCATGGTTCGCATCCACAAGGACCAGACCAGCGACCTGCTTGGTGCCCTTGAGGGCGAAGTACTCGTGCGTGAGCACGCCAGCCCAGGAGTGTCCCACGAGAATAAGCGGATTTGTGATAGGCGCATGCTCGATCAGCAGGGCGAGCTCTCGAGCGATGTTCTCGGCTGTTGGCGGGTTGGGTGAGGGGTCCGAGTGGCGGTTGCCGGAGCGGTCATACGTGTAGCTCCGCACCTGAGAGGGGCCGAGAAGCCGTACCACAGCTTGCCAGTTGAGGGCATCACTGGCTACACCGGAGACAAAGAGTACGACGGGATCAGTGGGGTTGTTGGGCTCTGGACCGTGGGCGTAGAGAGCTAGAGAGTGGGTGCCGATATTGACGAGGCGGCCGTTTGGGGGGAGGGTTGAGGCCATCGCTGGAGAATTGATGAAAGACGTCTAGGTGTTCTGTATGATCTCAACAACTCGCGGACGTGCTAAAGCTTCGAAAACCACGGATCGCAAGTATCTGTGGGATCAAATGTTTGAAGAACGCGAGTTGATATTTGTAATAACAATATTGAAGACGACATATGAAGAATGATGAAATGGCTTTGTAATATCACCAATCAGCGCCCTTCTGAATACATGTGAAGCCGCGCTGTGCTGCACGGCCCACTATTGCTTAGATTCGTGATTTCGTGCTTACTTCTGCTTCTCCTTAACGAACTGCTCTCCCTGCCAAACCTCCACGCCCGAGATCGCGCAATCTTGTGGCATAGCTTACTTCGATCAGTCCTTTCAAGCCATACCGATGCGAGCTATTATGGATTTATCCTGTCCACGAAGCAAAAAGCATAGGATCCATACAGCCATCATAAGGCGTCGTCTCTGACATGGAGCTGGTGGTGCTGGGGTTCCAGATTCCGCTAGCAACGTTAACCAGAGAGGATGATGCGGCCTCAACATCAGCAAAGGGTCTTTTGTTGGCCCTGCGGGCGTTCTCGGGTGAATTTCGGCCTTCATTACCACGACAGGTGGGCGAGTCTCCGGCAATCTCGCTGCGGCGTCGGACTAGCAATTTCTCAATGATTTCTCCGCTTCTTCTGGCCCCGGACCACCGAGGCTCTAGGTCTTTGAGCGATCGGGCACACTTCTCAGCATCTTCCAAAAGAGCTGGATTGCTGCGATCGATAGGTACTCGAAGACTGAAATTGAAGCCTTGTGAGCATTCGCGGCAGTATGATTGAAAGTGCTATCATGAGTAGGCTCCAACTTACAGGATGATACCCGACAGCGTCAGATAGTGGATGCAGATAGCCAGATGATGTGAAGCTGGCACCAAGTCTCGAACCATATCAGCGACGTAAATACAGCCTCGCGCAGCATTAATGCATTGATCGATGGCTCCCGAAACGTCCACTTCGTCTCGTTCTGCGGAGTCTTTGGGATAGTTCAGGAAGTATCTGCAGTCTATCAACAATGTCGTTCTATGATCACATATCAGGAACTCGTTTCACCTACCGGTACAAGCTGATAAGAGATCCTGCGTGTAAGAGAAACGTAATCACACAATGAACCATGGAGATATCACCGTGGCTCTTCTTCTTCCTGTTTGCTGAGAATTGGATTTCCCCAGGCAAACTCTCGAGCCACTTTCGAAGAGCCTGATCATGAGCATCAACACGAGCCAAGAACCTATGAGTTTTTTCTGCATCTGCAGAGGCGACCTTCTGTAGTTTCAGGGGAGAGCTGAACTCTTGAATCTTGCCTGCAAGCTGGCAGAGTTTAGCAAACGCCAAGAAGCCGCTCAAGGGGCTCGTTGTGGCTTTTTCTCCGATAGCGTGTCCGCTCTTGGTCCCGGACATGACATCCTCATCGCGTACGTCTAATGGTAGCTCACAGTAGCAATCTTCATCCTTTACCGCAAGAGGACGTCCAAGGCAAATCGATGCTGTTCTGCAAAGAGTCACGGGTTGTCAGCCAAGGACCAGGCGTTACTAGGGTGTGATGAGACTGGAGTAACAATACCTGTCCAGCGTGTATACACACCACCACACTCTCCGAGACTGCTCCTGGAGAGATAACTCCTTAGGTTTCATATGGAGGGGTGACTGCTGATTTGCGACAGCGTTCTTTCCCATCAGCAGGTTACCGTTAAACAGACGGAAAGGAAGTCTTACAGAGTGACCATTAATGTGTAGCCCCATGTCGATTGCCGCCCTCACGGCTTGTCCAGCTAGATTCCAACTTTGAGATAGAGTATTCCACCCCGCCGAGCACATCGATAAGAGTCCAAGACATTGAACTTTTTCTATGGAGGACTCTCCAGTTGATGCAGACAAGATGAGAAGGGCCTTTTGGTAGAAATCGATACCGGGTAAACCGCTCTCCAAGCTTGATGGTAATAGCCCTGACGCACACGCACACACAGCGAAGAAAACCATAAGAAACCTTCCTATCTTAGGTGAAGAAGAGTCTGGCCCTGCTCTCAGAAGCTTCTGATAACGATTCATAAAGTGAGGTCTGATGAGAATAGGGAATACGTAGTGGAGCTTGTCGAAGTATAGGCTCACAAGCAGGTCAGAGACATATTGCGGCGGGCGAGACAGGCTTTCCGGTGCAGGTATGTACGGAAGAGGAGGCCAGATTTTTCCTCGAACAAATGAAGGTATCTCGAGGTCTGGTAAGCTTGGCGTTTCGTGACTGGCTCCTGTAGAAGAGGGCGTGGTTGTCGCCAAATTCGGCAGAAGGCTTTTCGCGGCCTCAACGATAAGATTGTTCGTTGCACCACCCACAAAGCTAAAATGTTGGATGGTCAAATCTTTTGTATTGGAAATCGTATTTTCCAAGTGTAACATACCGTGGGCGGCCGTAGGAATCTCGTACTAAGGCGCCTGCTTGGCTGAGATCCTCGGCGGCTGATTTTCTCAAGTTGAAGGTACTAACTATAGGAGTAAAATCATCGCTATCATCCTCGCTATTGGATGAAGACGTTTCGTATTCATCGTTCATTACGCCTGTGTTGACGTCCATTTCAGCAACGTCTGCGTACGAATCTTGATTTGCAGTCGCTCTCGATTCCTGTCGGGGAGATGCAGTTGCTTGAGATAACAACGCAGCAATTTTTGGCAAAGATTTGATGATTTCAGCTGCTGAGACACTGTCAGAGGGCTGATTGTGGTTCGCTGGCGCAGGTGATTGTTGGCTGAGGACGCCGATAGACTGTGATAGCTGCCCAGTGAGCACTTCTAGCCGTTGACAGAGTGTGTCCATCTGTTGACATCGTGCTTCGAAAGATGTCACATAGCTGCTCCGCAGTAAGACCTTCATGCACGTAGATAGGTTCGAATAACAAAGGTAGGCCTAACTTACTAGCGACTGGCAGAAGCATTGTCTTTTGTTCCAGGAAACTCGCACGACTGATCACGAGAGCTACAGTTGTGGCAAGGTTGCTTCCCGTCGCATTTGATCTACATCACCTCGTCAGCTTTCGCGTCATTTTGAATGTATGCTACATAGTCGCAGTGATGTTGCAGCATCAAAAGACAGACCTTTTTGCGCCGACAGACGAGACAAGCTTGCCAGACCCGGCTACCGGCCGAGTCAGCAGCGGGTGGGCCATCGAGCTCGGTGCCACTCAAATCTTCTCGGGCGGACATGGCAGACTCAGTCAGACTTGGAAAGCGAGGTTCAAATTCTAGTGATCACTACTAGAGGATACACGTAGTAGTATCTGGTAAATCCAGATGTATTCGTATCAAGAAGGGGTAGGAAATTTCCCCGTAAGCCGGAGGCCGATCGGAGAGTCGGAGGCGATCGGAAAGGTATTCGGCGGCCTTATCTGCGGTCTAGGTAGCGCCGGCTCCACATTACCCCATGCTCCACTTTCTCTATCTTCTGTGAGGTGGCATTCACTTAAGTTTATGATAGTCAATATAAGCATCTATAGTCCAAGGTCTACTGGGCAAATGAAACGAAGATTGTCTCCGCGGGAGTTGGGGTGTAGGGGGCAGGGCTAGCGCAGTATGCTCTTAAGGTGCTTTTGGCCTTCACGGGATACTCTATTGACAGGCTATCCTGAATCTGTTAGATCTGAGGAATGAATTTTTTTATGAACTTTGATGCCTCGAAATGACTATTTTAATGTTATGTCCCTTAGAGCCCTTATTAGGCTAGATAGCCTGTTCTTACCTATTTATTTAGAAAAAGGAAGGAAAGTTCGAAGAGGAAGGCACGTATTGCCTGAATAGGAGGGCTTTATACTGAGGTATTCGAAGGGGCTCCCTCTTATCTAATTACTTGCCTATGCTAGGTACTTGTTACTGTATCGATATAAGGGTTTTACAATAGTGAAGCACTGCTCTAGACCCCCCTCTCCCGGTGCTCAAGCGAGGATTCAAACTTGGCTAGCAGCTAAGCCTACCACCGAGGAGGCTGGTTGGCGTGGGTCATTGACCATAAACTACTCCAGTACTCGATAAGTTTCTATGGAGCACGTGGCCTTTGGCTGCCGGCTTGTCCTCACCCAATCTAGAGCGGCGCCTGCTGTCGCTGGCTCGGGGATAGGCTGTCCTCGCGAGTGGGCCTCACCATCGAGGAGTAAACGCGTAAGAATCTCGACACATGTGGTGGTCCAAAGTTGGCAGTATGTGCCGCTCTCACTAATGACTATTATGTAGAAGTGCGTTGAGATTGATTTGCAAGTGGGTATTAGTGCCAGAGCGGGGTGTGAGCAACTACAGTAAACATACGTCCGGCACCTAGTCTCGACGTGCTTTACGGCAGACTATGAGACTGAATGTTAGATTTGGGCGTGAGGCATCCCTGGGCCCTTGGCGGTGCCGGGTCCCTCCATCATGCCCCTTGTAGAACTTCATGCATATCGACCTAAGGTAGCATGGCAGGTAGCACAACAGCAAGCCGGTCAGCAGCAACAGCTTCAGCGGCCGCAGCTCATGCATTCATAGCCTATTATACACCATGCCTGCAGAGACTCACAGCAGATTTTCACGGTTCACCACAGCCACTCCAGCTAATTAGTGCAAGGCCGATCAGGCAATATACCTCGCATCGGTGCAATTTGTCGGCTTGTCAGGTCGTATTCCTCAGGCTGTCACAATTTCTATCTTTAGTCTTGTAGGGCGTGGCAGTAGGATTGAGCCGGCTAGTCTCGGGCCATCAATCAGTCTTTATCTAGAGAGGACAAGATGGAGCGGTCGAACGGGGGACATAACATAACGACGTTTCGCTTTTGCTCGTCCGTTCATGCTCAACGACTACGCAACAAGAATCATGGTCAAGACATACATCCTCGCCCCGGACTATTCGACTGCTCCGCCACCCAAGGGGCCAGTCCAACTCGGTGACGTGCTGACCGACCTGTCAAAGCTCATGGCGACGAACAGGACAAGCCGTGTTCCCATCCCCGCTACCGACTTCCTGCCCGTCGACTACAAATACCGTTTCCGTGCGACGCGCTCGCAGCTCCAGGGCGGTGACTTGGGGGTCTGGGCGCAGTTAGCCAGTATCTTCGGTGTTGGCGTCGAGACCGGCTGGACTTACGAAGCCCATAGTAACGACGTCTTCAAGTTCGCCGTCGTCGAGACGCACGCCTTCAACCTGACGCTTGACTACGTGCGCGCCGTTATGGACAGCGAATCAATGCGAAAACATGTGAAGGACGTCGGTGGGAAAAGGGGCTACGTGTTCATCATCACCGGTTTGAAAATTGGGCAAGGCGCACAGGTTGAGACGGAGTATAGCGTTGAGAAGGGCATGAATCTCAAGCTGGGCTTCGCGCATCCCGGCGTCCCACTCGAGGGCGGCCCAGAGTGCGGGGTTCGAAGGCGGAAAGTCGAGGGGCTTTCATTCGAGGGTTCTACCGATTTCGTCATTGCCTTCCGTGTGCGCAAAATTATCTACAAGAAGGGCGTGCTTCTCGACAAGGCTCATAATAGAGGGGCGACTATGATGGACGGGGAAGAGGGGGAGGGGGAGGAGAGCGAACTTCATCTCGAGTTGGCGGATGAAGCTGAATTGGATGATGTACAGTTTGATTATTGGCAGCAGGAGCTGCAGGCGGTTTCAGACCGCGACGGCGATGACCAAGAAACTCTGTGGATCATCCCCAAGGTGGCGTTAGAAAGAAAGACGTAATCGGTGCAGGAAGCAAAGGGCAGAGTTTTGAATGTCTCTCAAATAACCTTCTGGCAAAAGATTCGACTCATGCGCCCTGCATGCCCCTCACTGGCCTTGCGAAGTGTCGCAAGAGTACAGGTTGTAAGAGCAATCTTCGTGAATGAGGCCCTTGGTTTACCTAGCAGAAGGACGCCGTGCAATAGCAGCCATCATTTCAAGTTTGCCAGGACAAAGTCTTCCCAATAAATTCTCAGTCCAGCACGTTTACCGCGTCAGTTGCTGCTTGATGATCGAACAGACATCACTTTCGCTGAGCGTTGACTTCCAAAGATTCCAAGGACCAATAAAGTCGTATCCGTCCCTCACATTATCATTCGCTATTAAGCGAAAAGTCTTCCTGATCCCCTCCACGGTTCTCAGCTCACTCAGCTGCTCAGGGGACATCTCACCTTCATTCGCCGGATGTCCGATGACGTGAAGTATGCTGGCCGCGATTCCAGCTGCTATTGGCGCCGAATAGGAGGTTCCCGACTTCCACACTCGCTTTCCGGCCTGTGAGAACTCGATTCCTAGTCCGAGGGTTGTGAAGTTGTCCACACGGGACAGCGCCGAGGGGTTGGTGCCATTAGAGTCATTGCCCATGCCGTCGGAGGCGTGCATGCAAATTACACGCTCATCTTTCGCCGGGTAAGCTCTGCCCGAAAGGCCGCCCGAGTTGGCGGCGGAGGCAATCAAGATCTTGCCGCGGTGGTATGCGTTGTTGAGTGCATTCTTAACCGCGTCGCTGTGTCTTTCGACCGAGAAAGGCATGACAATGATGTCAACGTTCCACTTCGTCTTGTCGCTAGCTTCTTCAATTGCCTTTTGGTCGGGGAGAGAAGGTCTGATTAGCCAGCTGTGATGCCATTTCGAACGAGGAATACGAAGGACTAAGTTGACGGCTATGTATGAGCATGGTGGCCTACCTTGGCAATGGCATCGCATTCTCCAGTTGTCCTGCCAGAAGCAATTTTCGCTACGTAAAGATTTGCCCACGGAGCAGCCTTCAAGATAAGAGTTGTCGTCAGTGTGCCATGGCCGTCTACATCTTGGCCTTCACCACCTTCATGTATAAATGACTTGACCTCCTTGACTGGATCATCTTGCCGAGAATGGTTTGATCTTATGTATCGTCGAGCTTTTATGAAGGTTGCATTACTTCTATCAAGGCCTGTGTCCAAGATGGCGACCTTAATTAGACAGGGCTCGGTGGCTGTCGCTGTTGAGCCCGAAACTGGCCCAGTACCTTTGACTTTTAGTTTTTCAATTCTCTGCTCCATCCAATCGTCTAAAAGCTTGAGAAATTTGATCGACCGTTCTTTGATGGACCTTTCAATAAGCGGCTGGTCAGTAATGGCTTTCGAGCTATTTCTTACAATTACACAAGTCCATCGACTACCTGAGGGAAGGGAATTTACTGGCTGGCATTATCATCTCTGCCTCCACACTCGAAATCGTCAAAGAAGACGACATCAGGAGTCCTATAAGTTTCGATTCGAGTGGACAGAAATAACGGTCTCTGTGAAGGTGATCTGGGGGAATGAGGAGCCTGTGATCCCACCGGGATGGCCTTTGGGACAGCCCCTAGTTCTTCGGGGCTAGTAACGGGAAGCTGAAGCTCTACATTCTCTATATGAGACATCGGATAGTCTGAAAGTTCCTTTTGCAAAGGAAGAACGATATTCCGATAGATGTAGTCCGAGTCTGTTTCGTTCGCCTGTCTGCGCTCCATTCTGGCAAAGTCTAGGCAACTCTGGATCGCCGTTGTGTAATGTTCCGTGAGTGAACCTGAAAGCTTGGTCGTCACTATCGTGCTGATGGTGAGCCATTCGTTATGCTGACCATCTGACAGCTGAAACTCCTCTTCTGTGATCCTCCGGCCACGCTCAATATCGACCAACAATTTGGCGAATGACAAAACCGCCGGGTGGTGTGGCACGCTGGAACTCCTGCGGACAAAATCAACGCAATAGGCCGTGTGTGACAAAGATCCGAGGACGTATGGCCGATGCATGTCGACAAGCCGTTTGGCCTGGTTCTCCGCGCCGCACAGGAATGCGAGGTCGACGGCTTCCCATTCGCGTTGAAGCCACTTGCTCCCGAAGAGGCAGAGTAGACACCTCGCGAGATTCAGGACCAGTGCCCTTTTACTTCGTGGTGTGAATAAGCCACCTTCATAGGCGCTTTTGAAATAACCCTTATCCAGGAGTTGGGCCAAAGACAGACTGGCTGTATGTAGTGGTTTTTCAAGACACGCCCCAGTGAATTGTGCGTCATAAAGCGTTTTGCCGCCTAGAATCACGCGAAGAATCTCTTGGCTTGCTCTGTATTCTCTCACCGTTGGACACACTCCAACGAGTCTGGTTGCATTCGGATAATCCGCGGGGCTAGTTGCACGATAAGTAGACTTTCGCGACAGTATTCAAGGTTCGGTTCAGACTCACTCAGTGATAAAACACTGCGCTTCATGCCAGGAAGTCTCCATTCTTGTTGAGCAACAAGAAAGAAACATGTGGTACATCGGTCGAGTGAGATCTTCGCCAGCCGGTTGCTTGAATCCTGTTAGGTGAAGCATCGCTTGATGCGGTTCGCCACACTCAGTTGAGCAGCAAGCAAATGCATCAAACAGAGCCCGTGAAGCGTCCTGCGCTTTTTGGATCTCTGCCTTAGTTGCTGGGGGGATGAGCCATTCACTGGCCTTGACGGACGTGTTGACAGGTCTCGTATTGTCGAGACATTCGAGGAAGTGGTTAAACTGTTCAAGAACCGGCAATGCGCTCTTATAGTCGTCTCTGCTGTTTCCAAGATCTATGAGATTCCCGAACTTGAAAACTGGATCTCCTGAGCTGCCTAGATCTTCTAATAGAAGCTTTAGTGCCTTTAGCTTCGGATAAACGCATTGAGCGTCAGGGGCCGGGCCAGGGTTGTATCCTGCCGAAAACGAGGAGACAGTAGCTCTTGCAAAGCGAAAGATCTTCGAAGCAGCCCAAAACAATGTTGATGAAACCACGGGTTCGCTATGGGGGCCCTGTGTGTTCTCGTTGTAGTCAGCGAGCCTATTTCCTTGGCCCAGAAGCAGTGGTAACACTAGGTACCTTTCCAGCTTGCAACTTTCTGTTACAGACTTCAAATACGTCATCGTCGACTTTGGATTCTAGCAGTCGCATGACTTGACTAAGCCTTTCCACCAGCTCTTGCGCACTACTCTCCGTAAGATGATTCCATTCTCGATCTGGTTTGAGTAGCATGGTCATCTGCTTGGCCTCATGGCGAAAGAAAACGCGAAAGTCCTCAATCGATCCTCGTTCTCTGTCGGGCAGTTTATCGGCGTTGAGGCGAGACGCGTACCAGGGGAGATCGGCCACGAATAGAATCAGGACCGAGCTTAGGCTGAGCAAATCCTGGGTCATTATCCTGCCAGACTCACCGATATCGACGAGGCCTAGGCCGGCGGGGCGAGTTCCGGCGCTAGCCATTGCGTACATTCGCTTTGTGTAAAGTCTACTACGCCGCGCCAGTAGGCGCTCTTGTCAAGGGTAGGGAGGTATGTAGTCCGATTATCGTCGAATGTAGCAAGGAGATGGCGAGCCCAAGATCTTTCAGTTTCCCATTGTGAACAGATCAAATGCGGGGTAAGGCTTCCGGTGCATATCAGCGGTCTATCTTGATTGGAAGATGAGCGCGTTATTATCGCCTCACCTCGAGGCCGTTCGCTGTCTGACACTTCCAACTCACGAAACTGATCAAAGGACAAGAGCTTCGGCATTGAGAGTCGTCCTATCCCCGTTCTCTGTTGTTGGCAAACACCGTGACTAGCGTCTTGGAGAGTAGCCTTCTAGCGCGCTTTCTTTCTGTCATGGCTACTGAGCGTCAAAGTCCTCAGGCGGTCGCAAGCATCAGCAGTCTCGCCTTAGCCTGCAAGACCTTGTTCCAGGAAGCCCCAACAACGACATGGTCGATCGAGGCCAACACCCGTCTCGAGGAAGTGGCTCAGCGCTTTGATGCCTGGGTTTCCTATCTCGGCGTGTTTGCTGTTGGCAATGGGTCCCTCGACTATCGATTGAAATTGAGTGAAGAGATTCGCGTCATGGTCGTTGATTTACTTCTGTTGCTGGAAAGAAACCTGATCCGCCGTAAGCATCTCACGGTCTACTGCCTAGCTGTCAAGATGCTTACTTCTCTACTTAGTCGTCTCGCCTGAGCTGGATGATCTACTCGAGCCTCTGCATTCCCTTCGTGGCGGCGTCGATAGGCTTCATCGCATGGCCGTGGCGATCCGAAAGTCGTCCACCGCAAGCCTGGCCTCAAGGATCAAGTCCTTCTCGCACACTCACGACGACGAGGAATATTTCTACAGCCTCGCTTTTGAGATAGTCAAACTGAAGTTCCCGAATGCTAGTATTGGTCTCTGCAAGCACCTTGCCACTTCTATCAAGTTTCGACGCCAAAGCCTGCGATACAAGCGGCATCATCAAGTCAAACTGCAACCACATCCAAGTTATCATAAAAGGCCCTTGTATCAGCAAGCCTTAATCCCACCCCGTCCTAGCGACCGGGCGCAAATCCCCTCTCCCGAGGTCTCTAGCTCAATGAGCCCCTTTCCGGCCCCGTCCCATACCAGCGCGTCAACATTCATCCCTGGCGCGTTTGAACATCACTATGCACCACCAGAGCATACTTTCGGATCTCCCCGATGGCCCGCATTAGCTCCGTCCATCGTCAGCCATGGATCAACTGTTGTCGAACACAATAACCTTCCCTATCCTAAGCCACCTAGCTCTTCAGACGGACGAGAGGCGCCTTGCGACTGGTGTTTCCAGACGCATTCAGCCCTGAAGTATGCTAATAAGGCTTGGTGGAGGTAGCATACCCCTCCATGTTAGCATCGAAAGATCACCTGCTAACAGAGTCAAGCCATCATGTCCTCCGAAATCTAGAGCCTTATGCTTGCCTTTCACAGGCATGCAAAGATCCCCCGAAACTCTTCAGCAAGCGATCACAATGGCGCGACCATATGCTTTCATACCACGGAGCTCGCTGGCTAGAGGAGATCTATCCCCCAGTCCGGTGGTGTTGTGACATCGGGCACGAAACCATGTATTTTGATAAAGTGCGAGATATGGAACAACATCTCATTGACGAACACTCCAAGACCTTTACTGCTGCGCAGTATCCTACGGTTATTGAACAGAACTCACTGCAATCCTCGCGGGAAAAGCATGTCTGTCCGCTCTGCGACTCCGTGCCAGATACCGTCCAGAATCTCCTTACCAGGAAAGACAATGATGAAGCCGGAGAACAAGCAGCGGATGCAAGGCAACAGGCCGAGCGAGCCAAGAAACCTGCTTCACATCAATCTAGAGTGAACGTCGAGGCAGACATTGACGAATCGTTATCGAGCGGAGATGACTCTCGCGCCCAGACCGCAACCCCGAGTCGGTCAAATCTCTCAGGCAGGGAATTTCTCTGTTCAGTTGAGCTTGAGAGACATGTTGCGGTACATTTGCAAAGCCTTGCCTTTGTCTCCATCCGGAACTTCGAAAGCAACGATGATGATACCGTGAATGCGAGCTCTGACGCTAAAGCAGACCACAACACTATTCAGTCTGGCTCAGTAACTCCGAAGTCGAGAAAGTCTAGCCTGTGCTTCGATGACCCGGGTAAACCACTGGGGCCTTTGGGAGATCAACTCGTTCAACACTTCGTTTATAGCAAGTTTGAT
Source organism: Colletotrichum simmondsii (assembly GCA_001563135.1). Classification (NCBI taxonomy): domain Eukaryota; kingdom Fungi; phylum Ascomycota; class Sordariomycetes; order Glomerellales; family Glomerellaceae; genus Colletotrichum; species Colletotrichum simmondsii. The sequence continues at coordinate 97,363 of JFBX01000627.1, read as the reverse complement.
GATCGTCCTTCAAACTTCTTACCTGAGGGATGCATCGAGAGACTTGTCACGGAGCGTGCTATAGCTGCTCAGCTGTTCGGGAGCGACGAGATGCAACCGCCAGAGACGGATTTAGGCTTCGTTCGGGACAAGGCCAGGAAAGTCTTCGCAATCGCTGTCTGTTGCGGCTTCAACCGGAAAGACCTCTTGGTTACGATACAATTCTTCGAGAGCATTGATTTTACTGACAGCCATCTCCCGATCGCAATATCTGGATTGGATGACCCCGGTAGTTCTGAATGGAACCTCCCTTTTCCATTCGATAAGATGCCTGAATCGGACATCAAGCAGATTTGGAATGGCTGGAGAGTTAATATGTTCTACGAACGACAATGGGGTTTCCTGGCACCTGTCTTCTCAACAACAGTATTCCAACATGACGTATCCCCTGATTGTGTCTTTCCCTTCACTTGGGTCAACAGTGTTCGCAAAGCAGGCACATTTAGTCACGTGTACGAGGTGCAGATTCACCCAGAACACCAAAAGCAGCCATCATCAACAGTAAGGCTAAGTTATGTAAGATCTACCAGTGTATCGAAAGCTCATGAAATTCTCAGGTAGACGGTCAGCTCGCTCACGTCGCCATCAAAGAGATCATCGTCGATGATGATGATCTGCGCCGTGAGATTGAGAAGGAGTATGAAGACGAACGGAAAGCTCTGTCTGAGATTACCGAACTCCAACATAATCATATAATCCAGCGAATAGCAGCTATCACCCGCGGAGAACGGCGATACTTCATGTTTCAGTGGGCTGATGGTGGTAATCTGAGAGAGTTCTGGACAGCCCAGAAGCAGCCGTCCCTCACGCCAGAGCTGGTGACACAAACAATCACTCAACTTCTCGGCCTCGCGGATGCTTTGCATGCCTTGCACAATTTCAAGGGGCAGCGCAACTATCGCCACAGAGACTTGAAGCCGGAAAACATCTTAAGATTCAGGGATGGAACCATTGTGGGAACACTCAAAGTGGGAGACAAGGGCTTTGCGAAGCACCACCAAAATGCATACGGCACAGTGCGCTATGAGCCGCCCGAAGTTATCACCAATCGCCTTGGTACGGCAAGATCGAGGCTCTATGATATCTGGTCCATGGGTTGCATCATGCTCGAGTGCATCATATGGCTCCTGTATGGGTACACTGGACTGGAAAGGTTTAACGAAAACCTCATCGCCGGTGGCTACGACTCCAGTTTCTTCATGATCACAGATGTCGACAACGGTCGAGTCGCAGAAGTCCACCCTACTGTGGCAGAATGGATGACTTCCCTTGCTACAGATCCGCGGTGCGGTACTAACTCCGCTATTGGTGATTTACTCAAGCTTGTTAGGGAGCGACTGCTGGTTGTTCCTCTGCGAACTCAAGCTCCTACGTGGGGCTTTGCTGTACCTCAGATGACAACTGTCATAGATACTGAAAGCTCCTCTGCCACCAGCGCGAGCCAAAGCATACCGAAAATTGGTCCATATCGAGCTGACGCTAAAGCTATGCGGTCTGGGCTAGAAAGGATTCTTGAGAGAGCGAGCTCAAACAAGGCTTATCTCTCAAAGGCACAGGAGAGACAGTACGATCATTTGCCAGCATTGCATTCAACAACGACGACAACGCAGACTAAAGGATTCCTACCGTTGCCTCCAGATCAGAAAAGGGGGAGCATCGGGGCCCTCGGCATACCACAAGCACAACGTGTGAGTAATTTACTCCCGCTAGCAAATGTCTCATCGAAGGCGCTAATGCAACGATTGTAGGCAAATTCTGTAGGTTTATGGACCACGAAGATTTCCGGGAAGCTGAGTTAACTAATCTGCCGTAGCATGATGTAAGTCATTGATTGTGACAACTCGTCTGCAGTGAAAGCTGACCTCCTTCGTCAAGTATGTGAGTTGAACAGCTTGGTATCTTTGCAATTGCTAGAGATGAAGACATGAATACTGACAATTGCCATCATCTTGAAAGGAGGTAAGTTAAAATGAGATGCCTTGAGTACACGCATCAACTTGATCAACTGACAAGTTTATTCTGAATTGATGTAGCACGTAAGTCACATGTTATACTGATCATCACTGTCTTCTCTAACGCATTTCCGATTGTTAATTGCTGAATTGGAACACAGTCAGTAAGTTCAATTTCAATGCCCTGATAGCTGTAAGCTCCATGTTGAGTTGATCATCACTAGCTTAGCAACCATTGGCGTTTTTCCACAGACAACGACTTTGCAAGAGGTTTCTTGAAGAGCATCGACAACACAACTCATGACCTGTCACATCCACGGTTCCAAAAGCTCTGTCAACATTGTCAGCGGCTGGACTTTTTGAGCACCGGGTTTTTTCTGTCTGACACCGTCTCGGATGTACGACAAAGAGCGGGTCGATGTGGTTTCTGTCAGCTCCTCCTGGAGGCTTGTCTGAAATTTGAACATTTAGGGGCATTCCAACTCCATCGGGAGGGATCGTATTTGCGAATGTCTGGAAAGACTGAGATCACCAAACCAATCCTCAGCATCGTTTGTGACCCAGGTGCGTTTATCGCCGTGTTTACCAATTGTCAGCATTGTCACCACGGGAAGAAGCCTCTAACCAAGAGAGAAGACTCGAGGTCATCCAGAAATGATAGAGCCGGGTTACAGACAGGCTTTCCGAAGCTTGCAGCAAGCGGTCATATCCTGCATTTTGAAGTACTGAGGCAGTGGCTTCGAAAATGCGACCAAGGCCCGGACCACAGTAGCTGTCGACAACCCGCCAAAGTCGATCTGCCCAAAAGACTCATTGATGTTTCCGGCGGGAAGATCCGTCTTTGGGAGACAAAGGGGGCCCGTGGCCAATACCTAGCTCTTTCTCATCCGTGGGGAGATGCTACAAGGCATCATCATTTCTGCACCTACCCAGACAACATCGAGAAGCACATGAAGGGGATCGACTTTGAAGACTTGCCTGCTACATTCAAGGATGCAGTCACTACAACGAGAGAGCTCGGGTTCCATCATCTGTGGATAGATTCGATTTGCATCAAACAAGGCTCACATGGAGACTTCAAGGCAGAGTCGAGACACATGGAGAATGTCTTCAGTTCTGCTTATTGCGTCATTGCGGCGAGTCGTGCTACTGGGCAAGAAAGCGGCTTCCTAGGACCTCGACCCGGGAGAAAATACACGACATTTAGTCAAGGTAACGAAGGCAACTATCACATATGTGAACAGATCGACGATTTTGAGGGAGATGTTGTGCAAGGAAACCTGAATAAACGAGGATGGGTCCTGCAGGAGCGCGCACTGGCACATAGGACAATCTACTTCACCGAGAGACAGACATACTGGGAATGCGGCCAAGGAGTACGCTGTGAGACGCTGACGAAGCTGGAGAAGTGAGTTGTTGCTTTCCCCTGTTAGACGAAACCCCGATTCATTCTGACAATTCTCAGCAACGTCGCCGCTTTTCTTGGCGATCCGCAATTTCCTACAGTTGCCATGAACTCTCCTAGAGGAGCCAAGATCCACCTTTACCAAGATTTGTACAAGCAGTATTCGCGTCTTCAATTCTCTCGCGACGAAGACAGACCGTTTGGAATAGCCGGTTTGGAGAAGCGACTGATTCACAGCTTCAAGACTCAAGGTGGTTATGGTGTCTTAGATGATGGAGAGGGACTGCTACGGCGGAGTCTTCTCTGGCAAAGAGGCTCTGCCTCAATTCTCAGCAGAATCATGTTCCCCGCCGAGAGAGATATGAAGGTTCCGACATGGTCATGGATGGCTTACACAGGCGGCATCGACTACCTGGAGCCTCCTTTCGATGGTGTTGATTGGAAAACAAGCGAAGTCCAGTCACCTTGGGCCGACCAAGCTCCTGATGGGCTTCATCACACATCAGACAAGAGCCTAGGTATCACCTTGAGTGCAGTTGTCCGAGAATTTGCTCAGTCTAGCACAGACCAGTCAATGAGCAGACTAGTACTGGACAATCCGACAAAAAGTGATGGGGAAGTTTCTAATTTGAGGGTAGTCATTGTCGGAAAGACTTGGGATGGGTCTGGAAGTTCTCAGCGCAGGTGTTATGTTCTGATTGTGGCTCCGAATACTTCTAAGCACGTTGCTGGATCGTTGGTTTACGAACGAATGGGAGTTGGATACATGGCTGAGAGTTGCATTTCACCGACTGGTACATCCGGGAGGATACAGTAACTGAGCGAGTTTCGAATTTCTCATTTATCTCTTGTTCATTCACATTTCTTTTCTCTCGTTCTCAGACAAGATAATCAATTTCTTTTCCTACATTCAATTGCAGCGCTTAGGCCTCTGTCCGGGCAAGTGGTGTTTGCTGCTCAGAACCGTGATGCCGTTTTGAAGAATCTACTCTTGGCAGCTGGATTGGTACCATCCAACTACGACTTCCAGGTCAGCCATGGACCACGTTTCGCACGCTCAAAGACACGATGCTACAATCACTCCACTCGTTTCATGGTGCAAGATTGAGTAAGGTATGACTCCATGAGGCCAAGCGAATTACTGGCTATGAGGCACAAGTTTAGCAAAGAATAAATCACCCAGGCTTTGAGCTGGTTAATAACGCATATTGCAATTGGTATGAGGTTGTTGTATTGCTTTAGCTTTTGCACCAAGTGGAGGTTTCGCCTGTAAGGTATGTCACCGACCCGGTGAGCCAGGTGTGCTTCGGTGACTGCGGGGTAGCGGGGCACACACCGAACTCGAGCCGCACTTTGACTCGCAAAGGCAGGTGCACACCCTCACCCCGCCATTGACTCACGCTTTTCGGAACTTTTGTCCAGACAGCTCTGTGTCATCAAGCAATTCGAGTCACCGCCAGAGGCGTATAGAAGACGATTGACCAGCCGCCAAGACCCCGGATTCTTCTTCCTCGCGTCAATTGACATTTCACACCATCGACTGAGACCCCGCGACAGAATGGCATCCGCACCCGAAGCCCCGACCGCCGCCATCCCCGCCGAAGCTGTCGGCGCCGCGCCCGCCGCCTCGGGCGGCCAGAAAGTCGACCCCTGGAACGTGTCTGGAGAAGTGGGTTTGCGAATAGTAGCGTATAAGTGAGAATGGCATATATTGACTGGAGGGAATAGGTTGGCACTGATGGCAAGGTCAAGGCCATTGACTACAAGGTAAGCAATCCGACCCCCTCGTCATTGAAGAGCTCTAGCTGATCGTTTTGTACTGCACAGAAAATTGTCGATGAGTTCGGAACGAAGTTGATTGACGATGCTCTCCTCGAGCGCTTCGAGCGCGTGACTGGTCACAGACCTCACCACTTCCTCCGCCGCCAGATTGTCTTCTCCCACCGCGACCTCGACCTCATTCTCGACCGCGTCGAGAAGAAGCAGCCTTTCTTCATCTACACTGGTGCGTTGCCTCGGAGATGTTCCAAAGTCCGAAGGACAATATGGAAAGCAGTGCGGACCAGGATAATGGTTGACAAGAATGTATTCAGGCCGTGGACCCAGTTCCGACAGCATGCACGTTGGTCATGCTATCCCTTTCCAGTTGACGAAGTGGTTGTCAGACGTCCTCGATGCGCCACTAGTAGTACGTTCCTCTTGATTGACTCCCCTCGCAACATCAGTCGCTAACTCTAGCATAGATCATGATGACCGACGGTAAGAGAAAGTACTAAAGAGTTATCCCGGAACACCTTTCTAACACCAATACATAGACGAGAAGTTCCTTTTCTCAGAGAAGAGAACGGTCGAGGAGGTTCAACACTACACAAGAGAAAACGCCAAGGATATGTAAGACTTCCAGTGCCATCCGCACGTGTATCTTCTGACATCTTGCAGCATTGCAATTGGCTTCAACCCCGAGAGGACCTTCATTTTCTCCGACTACGACTACATGGGCGGCAACTTCTACAAGTACGTATTAGCTTGTACATGGCGGAGTAACGACCTAAGACTGACTCCTTGTAGGAACGTTACTCGTGTGGCGAAGAGAATCACGCTCAACACAGCCAAGGCCGTCTTCGGCTTCGACGACAGCTCTAACATTGGCAAGGTTCACTTCGCCAGTATCCAAGCCAGTTCCTCTTTCGGCAACTCCTTCCCCCACATCTTTGGCGATGACGAGGCGAAGACTTCTCAGATTCCCTGCCTAATTCCTTGTGCCATTGACCAGGGTGTGTCTCTCCTGCCCGTGATGGCTTCAGAAACGAGACGAGACTAACATCAAGGCAGACCCTTACTTCCGCGTGACGAGAGATTGTGCCGCCGGCCTGCGCTACGCCAAGCCCTCTCTTATTCACTCTCGTTTCCTCGATGCTCTTCAGGGCCCGGGCTCCAAGATGTCGGCGTCAATTGATTCAAGTGCCATCTTCTTGAACGACACACCTAAGCAGATTCAGAACAAGATGAACAAGTATGCCTTCAGCGGTGGCAAGGTTACCGCCGAGGAACAGCGCGCTGAGGGAGCCGACCCGGATGGTAAGACCACAGACCCAGACCGCTTTCTTGTGTGCGTAGCAGCTAACATCTGTATCCAGTCGACGTCAGCTACCAATACTTGCGCTTCTTCCTCGACGACGATGAGGAACTCGCCAAGATCCGCGAGGACTACCGCACAGGAAAGATGCTCACGGGCGAGATCAAGAAGAGGTGTGCCGAGGAGCTTGCCAAGTACTGCACTGCCTTCCAGGAGCGGAGAGCGAAGGTGGACGAGGAGACCGTCAACCTGTTCTTCAGCCGCCGGCCGTTGTCCTGGGGTCTTGCAGAGAACCTCAAGTCCATCCCTATCCGTGAGGCCACCACCGATGGCCCCGCCGAGGGTGCCGACGGCAAGATGACGAAGAACCAGCTCAAGAAACTGGAGAAGCAGCGCCAAATTGACGAGAAGAAGGCCGCCAAGGCAAAGGAAAAGGAGGCTGCCAAGGCTTCTGCTTAGAGGCTTAGGAATGATGAATAGGAAAAAGAATATACCCAAGATTTATTGCTTGCGAGAGATGCTTGAAAGACTTTGACGTGACATGTGCACTTTGTTTAGGCCCAGTAGGTGATCTTTGCGGGAATTTGACACCTGAGCGGTAGGTTCTGTCTGGCAATAGCTACCTATTGGATAACACTCCCCGATATCAACGTCCTACCTCTCGTCTACTCCATTCCATCCTCTCAAACAAAACATCCATAGTGTTCTCAGTACATCGCCCACCCACCACTAGCACTAATAACCTGCCCACTAACCCACGAACTCTCAGGACCAGCAAGCCACGACACAATCCTCGCAACCTCCTCCACCGTCCCCGTCCGATTCTCCACCGGCGTCTGCCTCCTCTGCATCTCCACCAGCTCCTTGGGAATCTTATCTAGCATATCACTCTCCACCGGCCCCGGCGCAACACAATTCACCGTCGTCCCGTTCTTCCCCAGCTCCCGCGCCCAAACCCGCGTCAGACCCTCAAGCGCAGCCTTGGAGGAGCAATACAGCCCCAACCCGGGGAACCCCTGCCGTCCGCCCACGGAGCCGATGTTAATGATGCGTGCCTCCTTGGGGGCCAGGCGCGGAAGAAGGGCCTGGGTTAGGAGCAGGGGCGCGCGGACGTTGAGGTCGTAGACTTTTGCAAAGTCGGCGGTTGTGATTGTCCCCAACGGCGCGTTGAGTTCTGTGCCGGCGTTGTTGATTAGGATGTCGATGTGGGCGTCTGGGCCGAGCCAGGCGTCGAGGGCGGCGAGGACTGTTGCTGGGGCGGCTTCTGAAGAGAGGTCTGCTTTGCAGGATACCGCGGACGGAGCGTGTGGGAGGGAGGTGATTTCTGTGATGAGGGATTGGACTTTGGGGGCGCTTGAGTCGGATGTGTAGAGGAGCATCACCTGTTTGTTGGTGAGCGGATGAACCAGGGAGATGGGGGGATGATGGAGGGGCTTACGGATGCGCCTTTGCGTGCGAGGTCTAGAGCCATGCCGGCGCCGAGGCCGCGGGATGCTCCTGTGACGATCGCCGCCTTTCCTTTGAGCGGTGTCATTTTGGAAATGTCTTGGTGATGAAGTCGTGATATGTTCGTTTTGACGAAGTTGATAGTATGGCTTAGACAGATTAATCCAACCGAGGAACCATTGAGGCTTTATATAAGATTCCAATGACGGCCGCTTTGAATGCAGCTTACTCTCCAAAGACGGCGGTCTCATTCGTGCAGTCCCGTCTCACCTACCGTGTAAGTCGGTATCACGGGCCGTGGTCGTCGTGTATCGGCGATCGGGGCTCCGCATCCCCGACATTGCTTAACGCCGATCGGGGCCTCATAGTTCCCTCGCCGCAGGACCATCGGCGAAGGAAGAGGAGGATCGCCGCGCTTGACGGAATCCTGCATGTGGCGCCTAAGTACCTAAACTACATACTCCTCAGCTGACAGTGATGGTAGATCAATCAGCAGCCGGCGTCCTTGTGCTATGGTAAGTTTTGGAGGGGATCCTTATCTTCCATTCTGGACTCGAGCGAATTTAGCTTTTACAGGTCAAAGATTGTTGTTACCGAAGGGCTTGAACTTCCTTCAAGAACGTTGTTGGGACAGATTTGCCTATCTGGCTTTATTGGAAGTCTCCAGAAACTGTGGAGAGCGCTTCTTCGTTGGATCATTATGGGTGATAAAACTTCGAACATCAATAGATTTATTTTTTTTCTCCGGTGTCATAATGAGTTCCAACCGCAGTCATCCCAATGTGCTGGCCAAGAGAGTTTTATTCAGTGTAAAATACTGCAGGAATGAAACACTTGATTTGGATGTTAGAGATAATACTCTGTTATAAATTACACCTTTTGGCACGACTACACTGAGCAATTATCCAGGGGTTTCCATCCCTTGTGCGCCTCCTGATAAGTTCATAGAATACACGGCGAAACGCCAACTTTTACGATAGGAAAGCAATGTGATCAAAATCAAAAGGTAGTCTGCAGCTTAGGATAGTCCTTGGCCCGCGCCTGTAGGTCGGCAAAGATGGAGGCCGAGTCGTCACCAGAGAGGTGCTCCATGCGCTTCTCATCCTCCTCGGCAATCTCCTCTAGAACGTCCTCTGGGTTCTCCTTGCCAGCTTTGACGTCCTTGGACTTTGGCTCGACGGCACTACTGATTCCAGACTGGCCAATGAAGAGGAATTGGGCATAGGGGTAGTCGAGATGCTCAGGCTTGGTGTTTGTCCACCTCAGGTCGCGGAAGTCGTCCTTGATACTAGATTTCATACTGTCAGCACTTTACCTCAACTGAAACGGCGACGATCTTGCCACGTACCTGTCTGGGAAGTCAGGAGTCTGATCGAGACTAGCATTTGCGGGGCCCTTCTTGTAAGGGTTCTTCGTGCTCAAGATGAAGCTTCCCTTCTCCTTGAGCCCAAGCTCTTTCTGCACCTCGCCAAGAACAGACGGCAGTGTGAGCATGTACGCGAGATGACTATCGCTTCCAGTACTAGTGATAACGTAGACGCCCTCCCCAGCCGGCGTCGCAGCAGGCGCGTGCGACACTCCAGACTTGGTCTGGTTATCAGCACCAGACAGGAACTGCTCTTTCAGCTCGGCAAAGGAGGCGCCCGCCTTTTCTACAAAGACCATGAACTTGTCACGGCCGGTCTCCGGAAAGACTTTCTTCGGTAGGGCGAGTAGGCGCGTATTGCCAGCGTCGCCGATAGGACCGTCGCCCAGCTTGGAGTCTGTGCCGATGGGGCGGAGAATCATGTAACTGCGGGCGATATCGTCTACTTCCTCGGCCCCGTCGGTGTTGACACGGGCACGGAAGAAGAAGTAGATAATTCCCTTTTCGAGAATGGTGGAGGGGACCTTGTCCTTCTCGCCCGTCTTCTCTGCAGACTCTCCATCCGCTGCCTTAGCTTCTGATTCATCCTGTGTCGTGGCATCTTCCGTCTTTTGCTCTTCATTGTTCTTTTCTGCCACCTCTACCTCCTCCACCTTTTCTGCCATTGCGGCCTCTTCTTCCTTGGTCGGCTCCTCTGGCTTCGTCGAGTCGTTGGTGGCCTCTTCTCCACCATCCTTCATCTCCGTGTCAGCGGTATCTTCCTTTGCACCAGTATCTTCTTTGGTCTTTCCGGCTTCTGCATCGTCCTTCTTCTCAAAGGCCTCGTCAATGGTGGTCTGACGAGCAGAATCATCATCCGACTTCTTCGCACGCTTGGCGTCAGGGGATCCGCTGGCAGCGTCATTTTCGATGCTGCGCTTCTCTCCAGCCGCAGTGGAAGAGTCTGCGTGGCCATTGGCTTCGGCGGCGCTGTTGGCACGCGATCTTGTTCTTGTAGTGACCATGGTGTAGATCGATGGTGGAGGCAGGATGTGTATGTAGTTGGATGATTTCAATGGATTTTCTTTTTTCGTGGAAGGAGAACAAAACGTAGGAGAGGTCAATTGGGCTTGTTTGGTATGTTAATCGCAGTAGAGAAAGAGGAGAGAGTTGAAAGGGAAAGAAAAGGTGTTGGAAAGTACTGGTTGCTGCGGTGAGCATACAGCTTCAAGGCGGAATGCGCGACTGGGCCAGTCCCGTCTAATCGAGTCCTGATGTCATCGGCGTACGGTCGCACGCGTCGCGTTTCTTTTTAGGATAGGCAAGTAGCCGCCATTATGTAACCCAACGCTCGTTCTGTGACGTGCCACGGTTCCATCTCGCGAATTCGTCGCTTTCGTGTCCTTTCTTCTGCCATCAGGGGCGCTGACGATTGTTGTTCCATGTAAGTGGCAGGATGTCGCTGTGAAACTTTTGTGTAAGTCAACGTCGGCTCCACGAAACGCGATCATCAAGTTGAGCGTCGCACGCTGTCGTCTACCAATTTCATGGTCTCGTTAATTCTCGAAACTCCAATGAATACTTCAGATCTAAATTTGAACTCGAGCAAACTTGAAAGTTCAGCTTCTAAACGACGAAAGAGATAGTAAAGCGGCATGCCAGATATCGCGTTCTGGTGATTGCGAGCTAACTTCACAGGCGCTCCCAAACATCCCCGGCAAGGCAAAGACGCCCAAAATTGCGTCTCAATCGACCGATGGTCAGGCGAAGCATGCCGCCTCGCGATCGCAGCTTCGAAGGACGAGCTCGATAGATATCGCGGTCGCTCTGGTCGCGGTCAGCGCTCGCTCAGTCGCGGGCGGCCTTCGTCAGGGGCTGGGCTCGAAGGCTGGCCCCCGCCTTAGGCACGGAACTGGCCTCGCCTTCCAACAACAAGCATCTCATCCCCGATGGCACAATTGGCTAGCGCGTCAGACTGTTAATCTGGAGGTTGGTGGTTCGAGCCCACCTCGGGGAGTTTCAGTGGTTAGATTCCACAACTCAGAGTGCTTCACCGTTTCTTTTGCGCTGTTTACAGCGCATTGTACACTTTTTGCACGCCCTTGACCCTCATCTTCCCTCCATTGAACGGCTATCCCGCGCTCTTGTCTCCTACCATTCCTACGTGGCCCAGCCTGCATAGTATTAAGGCGCAATTCATTAACTCATACTTGTTTCCAGCAATTAGGTACCGGCTTTTTCTTTGAGCCATCCAGTCGACGAACCATGCCTAGTGCATGTCGTCACTCGTCATGCACCGAATGCATGGCTCATAGGTTTTTGAGGTAGTGAGGTTTGAACTTTTTGTTTGCGCGATCCGCCCCGCGCATCAGAAATTGGTCACCGAGAACCTCGAAAACGAATTGGCGTGGGGTGCCTTGTGCGGCTGCCTCCGTATCCGGCTCCTTGACGGGTATCTTGAATTTGAACCATGTGCCCTCCTTGGGGACAATCTTGACGTCGTTTTTGGGTGTTATAATCTCGAACGCAAACTTGCCGTCCTTGATGATAATGCCCTTGATGCCAACCCTGCTCGGGCAAGAGCTGCGCGACACTTCAACCGCAGCCCCGTGGAACTCGGCAGCGCTTAGTTTTGCCGACGCAGAAGGGCCGCCATTGTAGAGCTCAGAGCCCAATATTTCCTCAATGTAGCCCAGCCAAAGGCGGTGGAGGGGCTCGAAGATGGAGTATTTTTGGCCCTCGCGGGGTACTTCGTAAAGGCCCCGCCTGTGTCTTTCGCGAGCTGAGAGTGGCTTCGGCTTGAGCTTTTGCTTCCTTCTTGATTCTTCGCGGGCCTTGCGACGGGTCTCTCGGGCGTTTGACGGTGGTGGTGGCGAGCTTGGTCTGAGGTAGAGCGGTCGGTACTGGATTTTCTCGGAAAAGAGGCGGTTGGCGCTGTCTGGGGAGTGCGCCCGGGCGAGAAGAGCCTGTGTGATGGGCTGATTTGAGGGAGCCATTTTGTTCCCCAAGTCTGATAGAAGTATACACGCGTTCAATAAGGGCGGGATGGTGTTGCGTCGCGGTGTAGGTGTGCTGGCGCAAAAAGTCGCGGAGGTGGTGTTTGCTTGTCAAAATGGAAGAGTCAAGCAAGGTTGACGCTGGAAAGATGGAAAATTAAATGTTAGTGCCTCCAGATTATGGGTGGATACGTACCCATCTCCAATTGGTGAAGGCAAGCACCAGAAGCAGGGTGGCTCCTGCAGCAGCAACATGGATGGTTAGTGTTTGTTCACATGCCGAAGCCGCTACATGCCACTTGAGCAGGAGCTCGGCTTAACAGAGGCGGGCAGGTGGCACTTGACCTCAACGGTCCACCAAGAATTCCCCCCAAGAACCCGGAGGGCAATGACAATGCGACTTGGAGGCTCTCCGGCGCATCTCCCACACCACACACAACACCACACACTCAGCGACCCAATTCCCTTTTCTCAAAGTTCCAACAGTCCGTCACTTCTCCGACGCCATCTTGCGACTTTGATCGAGGGACTCGAGACACAAGAACGGTAACTTAAATCCTCCGTCGTGTTCTTCCACTGTCGGCAATGGCAAGGGACCTTTGACGGACTGTTTCGGAGCGTCCCAGAACGACCAAGCTAGCACTGCTATCAACAACCACGGACGGACGGGCCGAGGTTCGACGATCTACAATTCCCACGCGCCCTCTCTCCCCGACCTTACCTCACTCGATACCCCACGAACACCTCCAAGACGTTACAAACTGACCAGACTCACACCACATTCCCGAATCCTCACTCAACAATGGCGAAAAACGACGACTCCGCGCCAGATCTGAAGATCCTCGGCGACCAAATCACCCTTCAACCTAGTGGCTACATCAAGCCCTCCCAGCCACGCGATGACGAAAAGGAAGAGGCTTTGATGAAGCACATGGCACGCTTCCGCCAGGAACCGCTACAGTATGCACCACCTTCGCGCCAGCCCGCCTGTCCACTGGTCTCACCCTCAATGTCGATCCAGGAACAAGACTAACTCGTTTTCTCTATGCTAGGTTCCTCCGCGAAGTCTCTCTATATGTCTCCGGTACCGGCTGGCGAGCCTACGACAATGCCATCGGCCAACCCATCTTTTACTCCGGTTTTAGCGATAAAATGAAGGAAGCAGTGCTCTCGGCGCCCTTATTGCAGTCGCGCATTGCGGATCTCGCTGAAAAGCGTGTCGCTGTCGAAGAGAAAGAAGGGCTGTTGAATAAGCAAGACAAAGACTTTGCCATGAAGCGCGCACGCAGACGAGCCGTCATTGAGTCTGGTATCCAAGAGGTGGCCGACAAGATGACAGACGACATGATTTGCAAGTTTGAGAGCAAGACCTTCATCAGAAGCGCATATTATCTCGTCACGCAGTTGACGTTGCGAGCCTATAACCAGGGCATCCACGTCTCTAGCGAAGAGGTTCTGCGGCTGAGAAAGGTTGCTGAGGAGGCCGAAAAGAAGAAGCAGAGCATCATATTCCTGCCCTGCCATAGGTCACACGTCGACTACGTTTCCCTTCAGCTCATCTGCTACCGTCTGGGTCTCGGCCTGCCCGTCGTCGTAGCTGGCGACAACCTGAATTTTCCGCTTGTAGGAAGCTTCTTGCAGCATGCCGGTGCCATGTGGATTCGGAGAGCGTTCGGTGACGACATTTTGTACACGACGCTAGTGCAAACGTATATCGACACGCTGCTGCAAGGTGGCTACAACTTTGAGTGTTTCATTGAGGGCGGTCGGTCAAGGACAGGAAAGCTGTTGCCTCCCAAGTTTGGTATTCTCAGCTTCATCTTGGACAGTATTCTCTCAGGTCGCGTGGAGGACGCCATCATCTGCCCAGTGAGCACGCAGTACGACAAGGTCATTGAAACCGAGGGCTACGTTACAGAGCTGTTAGGCGTGCCCAAAAAGAAAGAGAACCTGGCGGACTTCCTTTCCGGGGGCTCTTCAGTCTTGTCTCTGAGACTTGGCCGAGTTGACGTCAGATTCCACGAGCCCTGGAGCTTGCGCGGCTTCATCAACGAGCAGCTTACGAGACTGGAAAGATTACCGACCGGCCTCAACATGGATACAAAGAACCCCGAAAACACGGCTATCCGACAGAAGCTTCTTCGAATCTTAGGCTACAAGGTCTTATCGGACATCAATGATGTCTCTGTCGTCATGCCTACAGCCTTGATTGGTACTGTCTTGCTCACTCTGAGAGGCAGAGGTGTAGGCAAGACTGAACTTGAGCGACGCGTTCTGTGGCTCACCGACCGTGTGCGGGCAAAGGGTGGCAGAGTCGCTCACTTTGGAGCTGCGCCCCTCTCTGACATTATCGAACGCGGTCTCGATGTTCTGGGCAAGGAGCTGGTTGGCGTCGTAAAAGACCTTCCAGAGCCTACCTACTACGCCGTTGATCGTTTCCAGCTGTCCTTCTACCGTAACATGACCATTCATCTGTTCATTTCGGAGGCAATTGTTAGCGCCGCCATGTACATGAATGTGAAGCAGGGTGGTGGCCCGGCCATGCAGGATATCTCCTTCCAGGAGCTGCAAGACCAGATTCAGTTCCTGTCATCACTATTCCGTGGAGAGTTCATCTTCCCGAGTGAAGGTCTAGCTGCCAATCTGGAAAAGACGCTGCGAGACCTGGAGGCAGACAAGGTGCTGAAATTGCACCGGGATGACCAGGGCAAGGTGGTTGTGGTTGGTCTTTCAGATCACGAAAGAGCTGTCGGACGAGAGAACTACGACTTTTACTGCTTCCTTATCTGGCCGTTTATCGAGGCCAGTTGGCTCGCAGCTGTCTCGTTGATGGGCTTGTCGCCGCCTCTGGGCCAGAAGGATGATATCTGGATCGAGGTTGCAAAAGCCCAGGGCAGTGCACAAGTGGTAAGTAGACTACTATAGGTTTTAAATATGGTATATGTGGCTAACACTCTCCAGCTCGGCAAGACACTCTACCACCAAGGCGATCTCAGCTACTTTGAGGCGGTCAACAAAGAGACCTTGAAGAACGCCTACCAACGTTTTGAGGAGGAAGGTATTCTCCAGGTTGTCAAGTCAAAAGATCCCAAGGTTCCTCCACGTCTGCGTCTCGACCCAGAATGGCGCCCCTCTCGCGATCCGGAAACCGGCACCCTCAACGCTTCTGGCCGCCTCTGGGACTTTACCGAGAAGATCGCCTCCAGTCGTCGTGAGGGAAAGAACCGCCGCGATGGTGCCACCGTTAGCACACGGGTGCTCCGTCTGACGGACTTGCTGGGAAGCAAATTATTTGACGCTGCCAGAAACATTGACGGCAAGGGGGTGTCGCCGCTGTTGAGTATCGAAGATGCTCGGCAGCTGAAGAAAAGCGTCAAGGAGCAAAGGAGGCGCAGGTCCCTGGAGAACCGCGCGCACCTGTAAATGATGTATTACTGTAATCGTGTCAAGCGTGATGATCTTACGATAGTATTTGTTAACTGCAAAGCATGGCATTCTCGGGAGATTATAAGAAGTCTATATAGCATTATGCGGTAAAATAGTGATAGTACTTTGTCTTCAATTCTTATCCAAATCCAGCCCACCAAGTCGCTCCTTACTGGGTATTAGGCTTGAGGATAATATTGTCAATGAGACGCACTGCAGGACCGTCGTTATGACCAAGATCCTCGCCGGGCTGCGGCTCCTCCACGGGCAGCATCTTCACAGCGCCGCTCAGTATACCGCCCTTTGTCGGCACAACAGTGTCTATCTCCTGCATGGTGTCCGGGTCCGCCAGCGAGATGTAGTCCACCTCAAACAGTACCCTATCCTTGGGCGCCAGCTTCGACTGCTCCGCCAGGACGTCAGCGGTAACCTGGTTCGCGGCACCCAGAATCGTCTCCCGGTCTAGCGCGCCGCCGTGCTGGTACTTTTCTTCCGCCGCTTTCAGCGCACGGTTCAACACCGTCGCGACCTTGCGTCTGCGCTCGCCGAGGTAGACGTTCCGCGAGCTCAGCGCGAGGCCGTCGTCCGCGCGCGTCGTCTCGCCGATGACGACGTCCATGGGGAGCATAAAGTCCTCCACCATGCGGCGGATGACGACGGTTTGTTGCACGTCCTTTTGGCCAAAGTATACGCGCTCCGGCTGGACTATGTTGAACAGCTTCATGCACACCGTCGCCACGCCTCTGAAGAAGGTCGGTCTGCTCGCGCCTTCCAAGACCTCGCCCACAGGTGTTATCGTCACAAAGCTGCCTTTGCTGCTGACCTCCTGCCCCGGAAAGCCCGAGGGGTACATCTCCCCCGTCGTCGGCGCAAAAACGGCGCTCACGCGGCCGAGCATATCCCCATCGCCCGCCAACTCGCGGTCCAAGTTCCGGAGGATCTCGCTATCGCGCGCCCAGGTTACGGGGTAAGACGCCAGGTCCTCCGCGATGCCGAACTGGGCCGGGTTGACGTAGATGGAGACGACTACGTGGTGGTTCTCGCGGGCGGCGGCGCGGATAAGCGAGAGGTGGCCCTCGTGGAGGGCGCCCATTGTCGGGACGAGGCCGACGGAGCGGTAGTTTAGGACGTGAGGGCGTCGCCAGTGGCGGAGGGCGGAGACGGTGCGGAGGACGCGGATTGGACTTGAGGGGAGGGTTTCGGGGCCGCGTGACGGGTGGGAGGGGGAGGAGCATGCTGTTCGGAGCTGTTGTTGCTGGGTGAGGGCGGCGGCGGCGGCGGCGGGACTGGTTGTGCTTGCGCCCGCGGCGCGAAGGGTGCGGGCGAGCATTTTTGGTGGTTTTAGATTGGGGCGAATGATGAGAAATGAGAGATGAAGTGGATTAGGGAGGAAGAAAGGGAATTGCGGCCATTGTGGAGGCGCAATGGCTTTGTAGAGTCGTCCAAAGCTGTGATGGTTTCTGCGGCGGATTTTTGGGGACGACGGGAGGTTTGGTGGAGATGGAGGCGGCGGTCTCGGTGTTATCGGTGAGCTCGGTGAGTGAAGGGGGAGCTCTGAGAGCTTGTGTGGACCCTCGCATGTGAATGGATGACATAAGCGATTTTGAGGGCAGTGTGCGGGTTGTACCCGCCGAGAACCTTGATGGTTTCCGTGTGGGAGTTTCCGGAACCTTAGACCGAAATACTCACCGAGATGGGAGCCGAGCTTAATCAAGGTGAAGCCTCGGTGTGCACCCGCGTCGGGGAATTCGCAGCGGATATCCACTGAATAACCTCTCCAAACTTCCCGCTGTCACGGCCCTCCTCCCTGGTCTCCCATGCTCTCACCCTCCCATTTCCCCATCATCTCCGGTATCCCTTCTTTCCCATCTTTTCTCTTATCAGCCGGCAATACCGAGGGTCGTACAAATGGTCCTTTGGTCAAAAGAAAGAAAGCCAATCTGCAATGCTACACGAGGATAAATGGCCAGGTCAGTGCCTCGTACAACATGGCACCAGAGAACTCTCGTTCAACACGAGCATGCGAGATACCCGTCGACCTTTTCCTTTCTTCGATTTTGGCTCGATTTACTCGGTCCTGCGATCTAACGCTCATGAAATCGGCGCTACTTTTGCTAGGTCATGCCGCCTCCCCTCTGACCCTCACCCTCACCCTCACATTCACTTTCACTTTCACCTCACTCTCACTCTCACTCCCACTCACATTATCGATTTGACTTTTCATAATCCTTCTCCTTTCTCCAGATTTTTCGAAAGTGATCAAAAACTTCGGCTCCGTAAACTTCCCATTTCATTTCTCCAGGCCTTGATACCGATTTGTCAAGTCTCCTGTTTCACGCCTGGAGACACTTTCTTGGCATCTCGGCTCAGATGTAGCAGATTTCTCTCTCTGCCTTGCGCCTTTGTTTTTGTTCCCCTCCCCCTCCCTCCCCATTCTGCAGAGAGGACTGCTATGCGCTAGTACCGGATAACTTCAGACGAAAAAACAGACGCAGGAGATCGAGGCTCGGCTTGCTGCAGATTGGGGCTGCGGCGGGTGGAGGGGGAAGGGGAGCCCAATCTCCCGGCCGATTAAACCCTGAATGTCACACAACATCCGTGGACTCGATGATGATAGCGTAGAGCCAGTGGCTGAAATGCTTGGTGATTTGCCAAGTCCACCAGTCCACAACGTGAGCGTACGTGTACAGACAAGTCGCAGGGAAGCCAAGGGTACCACAAAAGTGACAAGACGACTCGAGATGCAGCATCTGGGCTCATCTCCCACTCCCCCGCCAAGGTGTTCCCGATCAGCCTGGGCGTCGGCTGGAGATGACGAATACAGAGTGACAGGAGTCGAAATCTGAATATCACCAAGAGACTTGGCGGGCTCTTTCTTTCTTTGCCACTGCAGTATCATTGTGTCAAGTAGTCGCAAAGGCCCCACGAACCCCCCGCCCGGAGCCGGGACGTCCGTCACAGCTAACACAACCCTTGACCGTTACGGTAGTTGAAGGAAGGACTGGACGTTTGGGACCCTCCCTCCCCAGGAATGCCTACCCGCGAAGGGGCAAGGCAAAAACTTCCCGAGAAGCTTATCCCTTCCCGCTTGAGAAATATGAGCCTCCCTGGTTTCTTGTTCCGGAACACAGGGTCCTTGGGTTGGCTGGTAACCTCCTTTGAGGTTATGGGGGACCGGCCGCGGCGGCGGGAAGCAAGGCAAGGCATGACGAAGGGGGAGGTATGGATACACTGCACTTTTATCGCAACTAAGTCCTGTTCAAGCTGGGGAGAGAATTGTGATCACGGATGGATGGGTAGAGTGGCACAAAGCTAGCTGCTGATGCTACTACTGCTGTTCTTCCACATATTCGCTTTCCACGGCCGGAAAAGCAAAAGGCTACACAACCTTGTGTTCCCGAGCCGCTGAGTGAGTTCTAGACAATGTGGTGTTTGCATCGACCTTTTCGACAGCGCGCACCCGCATTCGCTTTCGAATCCTGTCATTGTTCCAACCCGGGCTCTATCGGATGAAGGCTCGCTTCCGGCTGCTTCTGCTGCTACTGTTGCTACGAATTTCACTCGGGAGCCAGAAACCTAGAACACATCATGCTGCACTTCTGACATTTTTCCTGTGCCTTGCCAGCTCGGCTTACATTACGGACGGAAAACAAAGAACCAAAAGACTATCCTAACCATCACCCTATTCGGACAGGGCTTCTCTGGCGAATTTGTTTCACTTTGGTTCGTCTGGTGGGCAAGTTTCGTAAACCGCCGCTCGGGGTCGGGGAGGGGTGCGCTTGGCAGAATACAGCGACATTGAATTCTCTTGGCATTTTATGGGCAAGCAGCAATTTTGGCTCTTGGACGGTAACGCAGTGCTCGGCAAACCGAACAGCCGGCGGGAGAAGGCGGGGAGAGAAGGGACGACTATGAGCGTCCCATGGCCCGGTGGTAAATCTGACAGAAGAGAGTCCCAGAGAGAAGGTCGACGGCGAGAGGTCGGACGAAGATACTGCGAGGAGAGGGTCAAGACGCTTCGAAGCTTTGGATTGACACACCTTAATTCTGCGCTCTTGGGCTCTGGAGACCACCAAAAAAACTCAGAAGGGCAACGAGACCCGATGGGAAAGGCAACCTAAGTTTGAATTGTGCTCTGAATGGTGTTTATTCTGGGGGAGAGAGGGATGGCAGCCTGTGGTTGGGACACTTTGGGCGTGGCGTAAAGACCAAACGAAACATGGGCAAAAGCTTCCCCGAATGGCCCCCTCAAGGAACGAACCTTGCTTGCTTGAGCCTATATTCGCAACCACTGACACTGTTAAGGTGAGGTGAGCGAATACGGCTGTAGGGTTTCCATGCTATCGAGTATGCTCTTTACACCGACAATCGGGCTAATAACTGGGGAGGTGTCGCGAGACACTTTTCCCACTTCGGCTCTACTCGCCCCCTCCAACAACTGTGACATGATTAACGACTCGCTTCCTTCGGCTGATGCTTTTCAATCTCGCTCGGTCTTGCTAATTCTGTTCGACAACCCTGTTGAGGCTCTGGCTATAGTTACCAGCATAACAAGTCTGGTATACCATACGGCTTTCCTGGCCAATTACGTAGTTTCTTCGTCGACTGTCGTCTCTCTGTTTTGGCGCGCGGCCGGCACCGCCTATGGGATCGACGTACCCGGGGCAAGGGAGAATTGAGGTTGCGCCGGGGCATGGTGATCAAACCGTCCCGAGCGGCCTGGAGCAAAACAACTCGGCCGGCGGCGGCGGGGAGGGAATGGAATGTTGGGGTGGTCCACTGAGTTACTGGAAGTGGACGGGCAGGCAGGCATCCTTGGAAGGGTAGAGAGATAGAACATGAGATAATCGGGAGCATCTGGCATGATGGTGGACGTCAAAACAAACCTGGGCGAGAATACGACGTTCCGCGACTAACATACGCCAGCCTGCTGGCGAAGGCCGCGAATCACTCCTCCTCGAGTCCCCACACTCACTGCGCAGCAATGGAAACGGAAACCGCAACAAGAAGCGGTGTTGGACCTCTAGGCTCTGCTGAGAATCAGGCGGAAGCATCATCAAGCGGATGCAACTGCAACTCGTCCTGTAAAACGATGCCAATCATGCCAGGGCCCAGGGGGCTAAGAGGGTTATAGTTGCTATTGCGCGGCCTTGACGGTGAATGATGACCATTACCAGTGGAGTGCGCGCGCGCCGAGAGAAACTGTCATAGTCAAACAAGGGCTCATGATGGGTCAATAATTCCAAAAGAATCCACGGCCAAGCCTTCTCTTGCCTGGTTTGACGGTTGGCCTCGAGGGACGATGATACAAAGACGCCATAATATTGCGTACGCACTGACGATGGCCACACTGGAATTTCTGGGCAGAGTTGCCAATGGATGGTCTCGGCGTTCTAGGAAGCAAGAGAAGCCGAAGCAGTCCTGTGACAGTGACAGAGGAAGCTCGAGAGAAACACGGACGGACGGACGGGGGCCCTGTTCGAGCTCAGGAGTTATCCCCGAGCTCAAGAGAGAAAACCATTCGTCTTTCGCCGTCGGAAAGTATTCGACTTCTCCAACGGGGGGAATTAGGATGACGAGCTTCCGAATGATTCGAGGATGGAAAAGAAGCGAGGAAACATCAAAAAAGGAAGCATTTGGGATGGAACAAACCTGTACATGACAGGGTCCAAGTCACTTCAGCATCAGGATTTAGGTAGTAGGTACCGGGGGAAATGGTGTGGGAAGCTGGCTGAGCTCTTTGGCTGAGGCAGCGCTCTTCCAGCCCTTCGACCACGATTCTAGCGGCACCTGGAACCCCGGAAAGGCGGATCTGCAACACCAGTCCCGCGCAAGGTACGGGCATGTGGGAGTGGGAAGTGCATGAGAGAGATGAGCGAGGATGATTGGGTGAAGGAGCCGTGTGCTGTGGCTGTGTGTGTGCGCTTCTGCTGCATGGTCCGAGAGACACGGGTCTCGGAACAAGGATCGCGAGTTGATCTGGTCCTGATCCCCGTCATTCTTCAGTGGCATCTACTGTATAGTGTCGACTGTGTAGGTTATGATAACTTGGCTGGGTGGTTGTTGCTTTGAGTGTGCAACATTGGCAGGTTTTGGAGAACCTGCATTGTCACTGCGTACGGGATGTGAGAAGACATGCCTCCCTCTGCCGATCTTGTGCTGGATATCTATCTTTTCTCTTGTCTTCATCAGCCCGGTATAGTCTCTTTCAGCTGGCCAGCAACTCGATCAGGAGTTTAGAACGGATAACCGGCGCCGAAAGGCGGATATCCCGAGCTCAGGCCAGGTTAGATGATGGAGCACGTCGGACCACGGCCGTGTTGCTCAACAGAAGTCTCCTTTCTTCGAGTCCTTCTCAGTAGATGTTTCTTCTCTGACAATCACTCGCACAACGACACACACACGACGTCAACGCCAACTCAATCCCAGCTTTCTATAGTCATCGTGATCGCCACTATCAAAACAGTTACGGACCTCTGAACCACAGACTTCCTGTGGCTGTCACCATCGGCAAACGCTTCTTCCATCTTAAAAAGTGGAACCAAGGGACCGCTCCGGTTTTAGAAGATCCCACACAAAAAGTGCTAAATCAAGCGAGAGGAGGGAACGTTTGGTTACGTTGTGGATGGTGTGCTGAGATCGAGACACGCCCGTGTGGTGCGTCCATCACACACGTCCTACGCGGCCGTGTCTCTCCCACTCTCTCTTTTCCTCTTCCTTGACAGTCTGTTAGGTTGGTAGTCTGCCCAACTCACTTCTCTCGTTTCTGCATCTGGGAACACACCCACTGGTCATCCATCCTCGCTCGCACCGCCCTCCTTCGCCTCAAGTTGTCACTGTGTCACTGAATCTCGCACTCTTTCCACTATATCTTCTCCTCTTCACTTCTAAGTGGGTGACATAATCATTTGCCGCTCTATCCGTATGTACCCCAGCTCTTTTTCTCCGACTCTTATTCTTGTGCTTTCTTTAAATAGTGTTCTCTGATGAATACATAGAAGATATAAAGGTAATAGCAGAAATAGAGAGTTAAAAATGATAAGGAGGCAGTAAGTAAGTATTGTAATCTTTGGCTGACCGACATCCGATTCCTTCACTCGCCTGCCTTCTCCCATTCATAAATCTTCAGTCTCAGCCTCCCCGCCTTTGCGCCCAGTGCCCACACTCTCATGTATGATGTACCTGCCTCTCAGGCATGGGTAGGTGATTTGTTTTCTTGCTGCTCTACCTTATCCACGCCCCCGTTCCAGTAAAATCCGTACCTGATGTGAAAGGCGAAGGGAGGGGGAAGAGTTCTGGACTCACTCAATTCCGACGTCCATCCACTATCCATCCATCGGTCACTGACCGACTCCCTTCTCTGCCCACTGTGACTGTGCCTGTATGTATCTGGTTGCCGGCCTGCCCACTCGCCCGAGAACCGGCGTCACTCAATCTCTCTTCGGCTTCGACTACCCACTTTGTCTGCCCTACTACCTAAACATAGCATAGCCGGCCTGTCAACGCTCTCCTCACGCAGCATCTCTATTCTTTTTCCCCAAGATCCTTTTAACCCGAGACTTTCTTCCTTCCCACCCGTCGACTTGACACTAGACGGAACAAATCTCAATACACAGCCAAGAGCCGTTGAGGTTTTGAGGCCAAGAAGGATCACACACGTAGTCTTGACCAAGACGTTCCCTCTGCCACCAAGTTTGCGCCATCTGCGACAAATCAGCGTACTCGCGGCTTTTCGCGACGTTTCTCCATCCCAAGACTTTGTTGTCTTGGCTAGAACACTCCCTCACAACCATGACCCAGGGAGGGAACAAGACCCCCAAGGGCCACACCCCCCTGTCTCCTGGCTGGCTCCTGGAGTCCTGGCACCCCCGATCCCGACCTGAGGTCCCCTCTCAGTTGGGAAACCCATCCCGCTTGATCCCGCTCCTTTGCCGAGAGATTTCAACTCTCGACACTACCTACCTTACTTGTCTCCATCCTCCGC
Source organism: Colletotrichum simmondsii (assembly GCA_001563135.1). Taxonomy (NCBI): domain Eukaryota; kingdom Fungi; phylum Ascomycota; class Sordariomycetes; order Glomerellales; family Glomerellaceae; genus Colletotrichum; species Colletotrichum simmondsii. The sequence continues at coordinate 73,694 of JFBX01000627.1, read as the reverse complement.
CGCCCAGGTTCTCATGTCGTTGTCGTTCCTGTTCGCATTCCTTCTGCCTCGTTGTCCTGCCCTCTGATGGGAATCATCAGCGACATCGTACCGCGATACATTTCTTCCCTCCACCCTTGACTCTCTTGAAGCAGATACACCCAAGGCCGGATAGGACCGGGGAGATCGCAGCATCAGAGACAAGACGACACCACACCGGCAAAAGAGGAACGAGAACTCTGTTGCACCCACTGCCCACTCGTCCAAGTCTCTCCAACACCCACGCACTGCCTACTCGGTACAGCGCCTCGCCCCAGACTGTCCACAGTCCGCCCACCCATCGCCTGGGATTCCTGCATATGTAAACGACCTAGCGGGCACGAGAACAGACCAAGTCTCACCCTTCCCTCCACCTGTACCGTCCACACACACACTCGCTCGCACTCACTCACACACACCATCCACACCTTACCACACACCGTAAGGTATTACCCAACGTAACGCCCTGGCCTGAAAGAGACGGAGCACAGAGCACACACACAGCACACACTCACAGCACAGAGAGTGAGAGTGAGAGCGACAGGGAAAAGGGGACCACTCTTCACACTTCACCATCTTTTACGCTAGTCAAGTCAATCCCGTTCCATCCCAGGAGGCGACTAGCAGCTTGTGACTTTTACATCTCGACTTTTCACTCTCACAAACCGCACTCCATTCTCCGCTTTCTCTCTCTCTCACACACTACACACTCACAACTCAACTCGACGCGCAACTCACTCACCGACACACTCTCACCTCACACCTCACCCCCTTACCCGACGCCCTCAACGCTGCTGCATCGCGCGCACCGCATAGCCGACAACCCGTTCGACCCTGATCGTCGTCTTCAATCTCACCACCATCTACGACCAACATAGTGTCCAGTACCGAGATAGCAAACTCGATAACCCGCAGACTCCTCTCCCTTCCCCGCGATAGGCTGCCTCTTCCCAGTAGCCCCCCATTTTCGGCTCCGTACATTTGAGAGAACACACTTTGAGAGAAGAGAGAGAGAGAGCCCCCTGTAGCTGCGCGCTCTCACTCACTCACTCACTCCAATCCCCGCCTACGCGCCTCTTTTCACTCTCATTGTGAGATAGGGCCGAATAATCTCGTCCAACGACCGCTCATCAGCGCATTTTCTCTCTCACGACACAAAACACCAACAGCGACATCACCAACTTCCAACAACGTCAACCAACGTTTGATGCTCACGACGACCTCCCAATCGCAACCCACTTCACCACAATCAGGTGTACCAAGCAATCACTGAAAGAAACAGGCCGCTCATCGCTTTCCTCCCCCCCACCGATCCCCATCCGTCTCTACTCGCCAGAGACGGATCTTTCGAGTAGCCCTGGAGGCATACGACGCCTCTGCAGGCGTCCTCGTGCCAGGCTTTGGCCTCGGTTCGGCGGTGCTGAATCCCTTTGAGCATCCGCCCCTCGACTTCGTCCACGATCCTTACCACCTAGTAGGAGGCGACAACGACGACGACGACGAGGACCAGGTCTCCTCCCTCTCCTTCGGCTTCTCCTCCGACTTTACGCCAGACTTTACCCTCGGCCCCGACGCCGACGCCGCCTCCAACTCGGAATCGGCATCTTCGTATCTCGGGAATCATCACCAACACCACCAGTCAAACTATCTCAACCAGCAGCAGCAGCAGCAGCATCATCATCACCATCATCAACAGCACTACCAACACAACGCCGCAGACACCATGAACTTGCCCAGCTCCCACATCCCGCCCCGCCGCAGCGCGAGCATCCACTCCCTCACCCCGTCGCGCGACCTGCTCGTCAAGCCCAAGTCCCCAGAGAAATCCGCCGCCGCCGCCGCCGCGACCGCCACCAAATCAAAACGAGTGCGGACGGGTTGTCTAACGTGTAGGGAACGGCATCTAAAATGTGACGAAGGGTTACCAGACTGTCTAAATTGTCGAAAAAGCAGTCGAGAATGCAAACGCGGCGTGAGACTTAATTTTATAGACGTGCAGGTCAAGAAACCGCCGTACATGCCCCCCACAGTTGAGTGGTCAGGTGAGTTGCGAATGCCCTCATTTTCAACGACTGCTCATTTCCGTCGGCCACTTATTCTCTTTGTGCACCACTCATCTTTTCTTGAAGAAAGAGGATGAAAAATGGTCACATAAAGTACTTGGACCCCCAGGCTAACGAACCTACAGTTCAATTCCAAGATGAATCGAGGCTCATCGCCTCAGAGTACGTCGGAGGCCTCGGCCGGTACGCTCATCTCGATAAAAAGGCCGCCGTCGCCCCTCCGCCACGGCATCTAGGCCACCTAGAGCCGACCCTCCGGCACCAATCCCACCTACTCCCACACGCAAGAGCAAGCGGCCCAGACGCCTCCGTCTCACCGAGAACTCACCTTCTTCACCACCCACCACCGCCGCCGCCGCCGCCCCCGGCGTACAGCCACCACCCGTACTATCGCGAACCCCCTCCCCCACGAGCGGGAGTCGGAGGAGGACCCATCGAGTCATCATCATCATCAGCCTACCCACGCCGCGAGAGCGAGTCCGCCTACCTCACGCCCCAAAACTCGGCTCACCCGGCGCAGGCGGCATCTCACCACCCCTACAGCCTCCACGAACACTTCGCCTCGTACCGCGACACCGGCGCCGGCGGCATCCCCAACAGCCGCGCCCACGGCCACCACCGCGACAGCGACGCCTCGAGCGCGGCCTCCATCGTCCCGCAACCCACCGCTCCGCCACCAAGCTACCGCAGCAGCGCCGCCGCCGCCGGAAACCCCTTAGCCGTAGACGGCATGATGACCCCCCCGCCGAGCGAAAAGGCCACCGCCGGCGAGAGAGAGTACCTCAACTCTCCCGAGGAAATCCTCTACATGCAAGTCTTTGTCGAAGAGGTCGGCGTCTGGATGGACTCTCTCGACAAAGAAAAGCACTTCTCCCGCCTGATCCCCTACCACGCCCTCAAATCCCCCATGCTCCTCAACGCCTTCCTCGCCTGCGGCGTCAAGCACCTCACGCTCGTCAACCCGGCCTACGAGGACGACAAGGCCCTCTTCTACTACGACACCGCCACCACGCAGCTCCTCCGCAGCCTGCAGAACCCGGACCGCAACACGGGCGAGTGCGCCACCACGGCCGTCGTCCTCAACGTCTACGAAATCATGTCCGAGAAGCCCGCCCAGCGCATGAACC